>JAANDH010000040.1:381304-455690 GCA_011799765.1 Nymphaea thermarum
ATATATATATATATATATATATATATATATATATATATATATATATATATATATATATATATATATATATATATATATATATATATATATATATATATTGGTACTTCTACCTGTTCTATTCTTATGGTCAACTTTGATTGTTGACCAACACTGAAGTGTTTCAGTGGCTCCCTATATATATTGAGGGATGAATCCCTATTTTCTTCAATGCCTTTTTAAGCATTTGTACTAAATAACAAGTATTCTTTTAAGATGTTGGAATGTCACCATGCATGTATAAGGTTTTATGCCTTTAGTGATACCTGACTGGATTTTTTACACGATATTTCAGCCAGGCTTATAATGGTATTTCTCAAACCAAGAATGCCATGTTGCTGCCTCATAATGTGGGCAGTGGTTGAAGATCTTCCAAATTTCTTGTTAAATAGCCTCTCTAGCATTTTCCTCCTGACTTGAAGTTCACATAGTTGAAAGGGAGTCCACTTCCATCCAAGTTTCAAGCATAATAATTCTAATTACTTCGTGGGCTGGCAACCTAGAAGCTCATATCATCAAGGGTCAAGGGTTTGGGGCTACATCAAAGACACCACATACTAACCAAAGCCCAAGTTAGCCAAGGTTGAAAAAGGAGAACTAAAGATGCTTATATGTGAAAAACGAGAAAAAGCCCTTGAAGCATACAACAAAACCAGGATGAGTGGACATAAGAATTCCATTTTTTTTTTCATGAATATTTGCTACCACTGGAACGAGGATAAATCCAATTGCTTTGAAATTCAAAGCAACCAAGCATGGGAAAACCTAGCACGCATACATCTGTCGATATATCTCATAGGTTGTATCTTCAAAACAACGTGCATAGTTTGTGTTTGCAACCATGTTGCTGGACATTGTATGAATGCATGTATGTATGTATACACCCACACACCCACCATGTTGCTGGACATTGTAGGAATGCATGTATGTATGATTACACCCACACACACACAAACACAGACACAGAGTACCTTCTGGATTGTGCAGGGTCAGCAAACATAATCGAGCTGTGCTTCCTCAAAGATGGATAGCGTGTGGATGCAAATGGGGAAGGGAGAAGAGGGAGAAAAAATAAGGGACTTGGGTGGTGGTAGCGATATTTGGGGAAAAGAAAAAAATTGCAACGGTTGTTAATTTCCATAATGGCATCTTTTAGAAAGGAGGCAATCATGTCCACTTGAGAATTTTCAGAGGCTTTTATGAGTCCCTAGGATCCAGATGTTTGGCCAGTCCACATATGTGCACGTGTAGAAGATACAAACATACTACATACATATATATAAGTATAACTACTCACATACATACATGTGCTTGTGTGTGTGTTTGTGTATAAGATTGAACGTAAACATATGTGGGATTTTATGCAATTTATTTTCTTTTTTTATTTTCCTGAAGTTTATTCTTTTGGCCAATTTGGACCTTTGATCAAGGCTGATGTAGTAACCCCCAAATAGCACTGTTGGAAGTGTTGCAACGGCTCGACCAGGCAGCTCTCGTATATATTAAGCGATGAATCCTTCATTTCCTCAATGCTTTTCTACGAATTCTAGTTGATAAGATGTTTTATATATATCTTGAAGTGCCTGTGTGCATGTGCCAGAAGGCCTTTGTGCCTTCAGTGTTTTGTCATGCACACAAGCCTTGTGTTGCGTCTTGAAGCGATACTTTATCTTTACAAAGCTATGGTCAAAGACAAGGCCAAGAATTCTCAGCTCACTTAGGTTAGGAGAATACACAAAAACGTGTGAATTGTTAGCTACTTGAGAAGGGAAAGGCCCTTAAGAGTGCACATCAATCTACTAATCTTTGCATTATGGTCTTCCTTTTTCCATTTTCTTTCAAATTATTATAAGCCTTCAACATGTAAATTAGAGAACAGAATTCACATGCGTAAGTCGCTCATATCTCATTACATCTGCATGAAAAAAAAAGTCATATACAAGGCCAGGCTTCTCATTGCAGGCATATAATACCTTGTAGCAAAGAAAAATTAAGATAGGATATTGAGTGCACATCTACTTGAAACTTTTTGATCCATAAAAATGAAGATAAGAAGTGCTTACCTGACAAGTAAATTCAAATGGCATAGTCTGAAGAAATGGATCGCTGTGCATCTTGGGGACATCTCTATCATCCATCCAACAAGAAGACCAAGAATACCAATTCCCAGTACAATTACCACATTAACTGTCCTACAAAGTCAAAAAAACACTATTTATAGGGAACCCTTTTTGAGTTAAAAGAAAATGATACATCTAAGTATTAATACCTAGTAGGTCCATTTTCAGCCAGAAGAGCTGTGAGAATTGCAACGCCCATCTGCATTGCTCTTTTTGAGGCATCATCTATTGCAGCCATGTAAATAAAAGTACTGACAACCGCCATGAATGAAAGCCAGAAGTCTAAGAACTGAAATAAAATAATAAATTACTGCTTCATTACACAGAATCTATTCGTCTCGAAACAATATGCAGCAAAATCTGAAATGATTAAGAACAGGATCTAATGCTGCATTAAGCCAATGTTGTAAAAAGCGTATAGTAAGCCGTATCAGTCTGGCTTTAAGATACGGTGTATCGTAAAATATCCTAATGTATCGTATGTTTAAAAAAAAAATCAGAAAAAATAGAAAAAAAATCATAAAAATCAGTTATGTTCTTCATAAAAAAATATGTTTTACAGAATGATATTACGCATTTTCCTAGATTACAAGCCCTAAAAGACCTAAAAGGATATTTGATGTCTTAGGAAGCTTGATGGTCTCACACCACACTCAAGAACCATCACATGAAGTGTATTACTAATTGATACAAATTACGATGTACACGACAAGAAGAATTACAACAGGCAAAATTTTACCATCAGAAACAGAAATAATATCATAACAAAAAAATACACCAAAGGAGACAAAATTTTGAACAGTTTTATGAGTAACTGCAAGATAACTTAAGCTGACATTGATCGTTATCCTCCTTTATTAAATTATTATCGGCATTGCTTCCTTCACCATTATTCTCGTAAGCCGTAATCTTATCACAAACTGCCACCAATGGCACACAATTGCTCTCCATCTACAAGATTGGTGATGCCTCTTTCATGTGCTTTTCTTTGAGCAATTGGTGGACTACGGTTGCCCAGCTATTTTGACCTTGAGTCATTCAAATGGGCATTATACAAAACTTAGAGATGGGATGCCAGAATTTTATTGCAGAGCTTCAAACACCATGTGTGTTGCTTTCCCCTTTTTTTACAGTTTTTAGATTTTAATTTAACAGTTGGTTGTGATAGGAAAATGCGTAATATTTGATTTTTCAAGTACCGTACGATACTTACAACACTCCATTCAGCAACAGATCATGATATCATGGCAAGACTGTCCAGGTGATTTATTAAAATATTGTGCCATCAAGTTCCAAACCTTCACATCCCTCTTGCTTTTAATCTCTTACCACTTTTCTGGCTAACTTTTAGACACCCAGATTTCACTACTCGAACAAGAAAGACAAGTTTGGTACATTAACTTAAAGACAACTATGTAGCAAATCTTAAATGCACCAAAAAACTAGAAGCATGAGAACTGCCTTCACAGAGAGATAAGATGCACATAAAGAAACTACCATGGATTCTCAAGAAAAGAGGCACTCAAACACAACTGCAAAGAATCCCCTTGATAGTTGTCGTTTCCACAAAAAGAGTGCACATGCACAGATGACATAAAGGCTATATTAAGTGCCATATCTCACCCAATCCATATTTAGCATTAAGCCTGGGAATCGGGCACGGGTACCCATCGCCGGCCAGATAATGTATCGGGCAAGCCCGACGGGGCCCAATTAATTTTTTATAATATTTTCATTTAATAATGATATATATTTTATTATTAAAAATGTATTCTATATTCAGAAATTTTTATTTTATATTTTTTTAAAAATATTTTTTTTTATTTTAACCAGGCCGGGCCCAAGCTCGAGTTTCAAGTATCGGGCCGGGTGACTCTTATCAGGCAGGCTGGCTCTCAAACCAAGCCCTGCCCCGGCCCAGCCCAATGCACAAGCCTATTTAGCATGCTCTCAAACCAAGCCCCTCCTTCCCGCCCCCATCCCCCTCCCCCCCAAAAAAAAAAACATGAAAAAGCACACACGAAAGCACACCAAAACCACACAAAAATTGCAATTGCATATTTCCAAGCAATATACTGCCCTCTAATGATCTAATCAAAAGAAAGAAGACACAATACAAGGGCTTCATTTACTGCACTCTACTCTAAGTGGGAGAAAATATATCATTGACTTGCCCAAAAGATCCAGAAAATTGTGCTTACAGCTGCCTTGGGAAAGAGAGATTCATCTCAAAGTCATGATGTAGCAACCATGAAACTTCTCACCAAACCGACTCCCAGAAAGGCATAACCTATACCATTTGCTTTAATCTCTTATGAAATACACTATCTGGAGAATCTATTCAACCATGTGAACCACAAGGTATATGAAGTTATTCATGGCTTTTCTCCAGTTGTAACCACTCATCCATCCACCTTAGTCACAAAATTTCACACGTTCAATGGTTGAATACTCAATTATATAAAGGTGATTGTTCATTATAATATCAAAGCAAAGTATTAATATGTGCAACATTTCAAGTTATTTCAACATAATATCACATTGCTACCCACAAGGTCCATCGATGGAACATACCTGTAGAACATGATAGGGGAGAGAACACCAGGTACCTACATCACAAGAATGGTATAATGCACTAGATATGCCACTTGAAGTGAACAGAATCCATTCAGCAATTGCCTGGAACCATCAATATTGTCAGTTAGATGGCGTTCCAAACAATGTAGATGGGCAAACTTGCAGAATGTACAAATCATTCATTAGTTTATTATTCAGAAATTGACAAAATCACATTAACAACACAAAAGTTCACAATGCCTTATGAACTTATACAAGCTTTAAGATTAAACTTTTCATAACCTCCAAAATGCAACATGTTAAATCATATTCATATAAATATTTACACTTGTATATTCTTCTCTATATGCATACATATGTGTATGTTTTATATACACTTACATGTAGTCATATATACTTTATATATATTGTAATGTATGTATTCTTCTTGCTGTACTTACCTTTTCTGTATTTTCTGTTCTTTTTTCATTTGTCGTATTTATCCTTTTCCTTCTTTACTTATATAGATGTCTCTCTAGCGGCCTAGCCTTTAGAGGCTCGAACGGTGAGATTTCTAGCAGTTGGATTGGACAACCTCTAACAGCAGAAAGCTGCTGATTCTCTAACAGGAGGCATGCATACTCAATGCACAATATATACCAAATAGACAAACCCTGCAAAAAGTTTAGCTTTTGCACGCTCTATTCTATGAGTTCGTTTATCAAAAAACTAGTGACTATATACTTGTCGACAAATCCTTGAACTGGAATTGCTCATTTAATTTCTGAATGCCTAAAGTGATTTAACCAATATTCAGAACATCAACAACTCTTTACATGGAACACAGAAGATTTGACTTCATGTTATTGATCGGTATAATATATAAAACACTTCCTACACGTGATTACTTATATGCATCAAGGTAACATTTCTAATAGTTCTACCAAACTTTGGACTACAAAATGGACACCATCATAGCATCCAGTTCGCATTAAATATAAGTTCGCATTAAATATAAACCTTTGAAGTCATTATGTATTTACAATTCTCTTCTTATCTGTTATTTACTGTCATTATTGTTGTTGTGATCATACATAAACTTATTCACTATAAACAAAAAGATTTTCAGCAGACACATAAACAAATCAAGATACCTTCTGGTGGATTGACCAAAATGCAGGAAGCAGAGCAGCTCCATTTGATACAATTAGACAAATCGATTGCCATATGTGCTCTACACTTCAGTGTTTAACATAAAATATTTGAGTCAGACATGCACACAATTGAACAATAACAGAGAACATGAAATGTTAAATAAAACTCCAACCAAAACCAAAAAATTGTGGAGCTTGATCCTCAAAACTAGAACACCATAAAAGGCCTTTATTAGAATATCAGATGAATGCAGCAACCTTGTTCAATATGACATGATTGGCTGCACCTGAGCCACTGTCCCTCAGATTGAGCTCCTGCAAAATCAGAAGAGAGTGCAAGGTAGGAGAAGGGTGATGGGAAGAGCGAAGAGAGGGGTGTTCAATGGCTACTATCTTTTATTAGGATTGGGTAAATTAGTAGCTATTACAATGATAACCTCTTCGGAGAGAGCCAAAACTTAGCTACAGCATTGACCTATTCAATATAATGAGCAAAATAAAGCCATGCAATCAGGTAGTGAAAGCATCCATGCTTTCCATAGAAAAAAGATAGGTTGGTGGAGTAGGTCAAAAGCTGTGGCAGATGAAGTTGCCTTCTCTACCTGATGAACTCCCCATTACCAAACCCCAAAGTCTGCTCAATTTCATGACTAGCTACTACAAGGTGTTTCAATGTTTTGTTTTATAATATTCCCACTTATAAGAATGAGGTTAGTAAAACCTTCTGGATAGTCGTCTTTCTATCCACATACGAGATTCAGACAATTCAAGTGAAGAGAAACAGGACAATCAAGTCAATGAAGGTCTGCAGACTTCTTCAATCCAAAGAATAAAGAAAGACAAAGAAGAACATATAGATATTCCTAAGTGGAAGTACAATCATGAAAATTTTGTTGTTTGTTGCAATATGCAAATGTCTGCAATAATTCCATCACCATTCGCTATTTTATTTCAACATTACCATTCACTAGCTCGGTACCTTATTTCAACATAATTCAAATATTGACAGTTGCCTGGTTGTATACCCAAGCCTAGAAAAACTCAATGAATCAAGATACTGGCACTATTTGCAAAAAAAAAAAAAAATCGTCTTTTTTAATACTCTGGATTCCAAATAATAATTTTCCTTCACAGAAATCTCAAAAAAATCCTATTCAAGGTCTCAAGAGCCTTAAGAAATACTATTTATCGAGGTAGCAAGGCTTGCTCCTCGGCCCTCAAAGAATCCTTTGAGAGAGATATGCTTTCCATGGATACAACAGCCACAATCACCAAGGTCCATAAAAATAATTCTGCTTGTTCTTGTCGAGCAACATCAGATACCATGCACAGCTTTACTGCAATTACCAGGTCCATTATCTCACTTTTCCGCCATCGCAAGAAAGATATCCTGGGACTGTCAACCATATAATTCTCTCAATATCTAATGCTCCGATACACCTCAAGTGATGTCAAATACCTCTAATCCTCTTCTAGGAGGTTGTTACAACTAACCACCTCAATGTAAAGTGAATGACATAAATATCCACCTACATTGGCCTGTCTAGAGATTTGGAAACCAAGCAATCTGGCTATTAGTATAAGCAATCAATAACAAGATAAAAAAAGAGGACATTTTCACATCTTTGGATTGCATTATTGGAAAATAAAAAATTGTTAAAACACATATGGACCACTAAGAAACTTAAATCAATGAACGAGCAGATTAGCAGAGGCATTAGCAATGGGAAAGTAATAATGTGTATAGATACAGGGAATGGAATTTTCACTTAAATTTAGATCCTCATGAATGTTTTATGCCTATTCAGCAAGAGTACAGAAGATGTAAGACATCACCGAAAACTTTTAAGACATGAAAACAAGTGCAAATAAAGATTACCCCTAGGTGATATCAGTTCGAAAGAGCAATCAAGGCCTCCATGATTACGATCACAGGCACAATAACTGAAAAGCAAACAGAAAAGGCATATGATTAAAAGAAAAACTTCAGGAATGGGATTTGTGTATCAGTTGAGAAGCACGAGGTGCAGTTTTATACCACCACTACATTCAATGAGAGAGTGCATCTAAACATACATAAGAAAAGGAAGTAACAGATAAAAGAAAAGCCCATGCCAAGAACCAACCTGTATATAGACAGCCCACTTTCATCTACAGCAGAATGGCAAGTTCCATGATTGTAACATCCATTGGGACAGCCTTCGAGTGTTACAGACATGGTTATCTGCTGTTCGAGTTGACCGCCAGTTACATCCCTTAATCCAAAACACCAAGTACCTTCTGTAGCATAGAGAACATAAAAATTTCCTTTTTCTTCCAATGATGAGCCCTGTGATGCCAGAAACATGCTGTCTTTGCTATAGCTTGACCCATTATTGAGATAGTCCCACAAATCAATAGATGGTAGTCCACCTAACCTTGCATATATTTCATATCTTATTTCAGAATCTGATCTTATATGGACATGTATATTGCCCCCAGCTGCACCATAAGGGACATCCACAAGAAAGTATGTCCAGGAAGAGGTCCAATTTTGTACAGATGACGAGTTGCTCAGCAAAGGTTCCAATGGAAACTTGGCAGGCATTGTTGAAGGAAATTGATCATTTGGCACATAATAAGACTCAAAAGGCATAGTGCCTCTCTTAACCACTCTCTGCAAAATCCATTCAGTTTTCATCAACAAATATGCATGGCAGATTCCTATTCCCTTCTTTCAAAAATCAAAACTGACAAAAAACACAAGGAACTCAAATAAAAACAACAATCAGGTATATATAGCAGTTCTCATGGACAGCAAATAAGCCAAACATGAAAATGTTAATGCATGGTGAAATCAAGTGAAAGGAACATGGGCTCAGACAAAAAAAGAAAAAGAAAAAAAAAAAAGAATACAACCAAGAAACACAAGCAACAAGATAATAAAAGTTTGCTAGGACCTTAGTCGCAGTTCTTTTCTTTTAAACATATTGAAGCATGCACCAGTGACTTCTTTTAGACACACCTAAGTGGTCTGGATTATGAATGAATTGCTTGGGAATTTTACATATTTCTGGTGTCCAACTGATGCAAACCAAAGGGCAGGTTGTGATCAATCAACCAGGTACTTGGAACAGTTTTGTGGCAGGATCATACAGACTAGCAATCAAGCAAAATCCAACAAGCAAAGCTTCGTAAAAAGCTTGACTAGAGACAATATATAGCACAAAACCTGAAGCATATGACTTTCCCATTGGCAGTCTTCTCCACCTTTTGCTGTAGCGCAAGCATATATTTGCCACTTGAAGGAAAAGCAAATTGAAGACCTTGCATTAACATTCTGCTCGGTGTTTAAACTTGTCTCGTTAAGAACATAAATTGATATGAACCACTTGCCAATTTTAGGAAATGGTATAGTCAGTAGAGACAAATTTAAATCAGCAGTATAATCATACAATGTCCTTGATGGTATTGCGTTGTGCCTAGCCAGACATATTAATTGTACACTATCATCTTTCACTGAACTACCAAGGCTGATGTTTTGCATGTTCTTTACATCCTGAACAGAAAGATCCACCTGGAATGCCATACTTGTTACATCCAATGAATACATTTTTACATCACCAATTCTAAGGCATTCCAGTTGCTTTGAGTTTTTGCAAACAGTAACATTCTCCACATTTTTTGACTTTCGAGATATTGATAGTTCTTCCCAGTGAGAAGAAAAATCTGTTCTGCTTTCACACAAATTTCCCTTGGACGACAAACAACTGTTGCCTAGTAAATAGATATCAGACTCTGCCCCATTGGTGTTTAAGAAAGCTTCCCTTGGATCCAAATCTAGGAGATTTCTTTGATTAGTCTTATCTGATAAGGCACAGGAGATCACGTCAAGCGTTTGATTGCAGTATGGACCCCCTAGCAATGGGCTTGTGCACCCTAATATGGTGAAATTAGCAGCAAATGTATATGTTGGACCTCTTATAATCTGCAAGGTTTGACACAAAAAGAATCAGCATTCAATAAATAATCCAATGTCAGTAAGTAAGACCAATTGACTGGTAAATGAATCACACAGATAAGACAACTCTGGAACTTGTTGGTTTTTTTTCCCCTCATCAAAACCATACCATCTTTGATTGGGTCCTCATCGGACCAACTCCATTGAAAAATCCAAGATAGAGGACACCTGGAAATACCTGCACATTTAACGTGTTACAAACTGCATATCTCAGACTAAGTTGGCTAATTAGTTTTTCATAATTACCTCTAAAGAAAAAAGCAGTTACAGAAAAGGAAAATAAGAAAAATACTTCTTTAGCATTCACTTTAAAATATAGAAGGAAATGAAAGAGACACTAAAGATTGCTTCGTTGAAAGAGAATGTACCAGTATTTTCCTGTCCAACAATTATACATAAACATATACATGAATACATGTATATGTATGCATCTATGTGTGTGTGTGTATGTGTGCACACAGAGAGGGGGGGGGGGAAGAGAGAGTTCCAGAGAGAGGATGCCCTGTTCTTCTAGGTATTTTAAGTTTTGCGGAGTAAATCCAACCACACAAACTTGTAATGTTGAAAAATATAGGAATCAAAAGAAGCATTATCTTTTGTTGCACACATCAAATTTTACAAGCCAAAAAAATAAAAGAACTGTATTTTAAACTCTTATGAAATCCAATCTACACATCAATCACGTTTTTCGTGCACATGTTTGGATATGTAGGACCTATACATATGACGAAAATTGAATTGCAAAGAACAGCACATGGGATGCCACTGATATGCTGGACAGTACTAAATGGCAGATAAAGTGGACAGCACAATCTAGGCTCTCTCTCGCTGGACAGTACTAAATGCCAAATAGTAGATAAAGTGGACAGCAATTTAAGCTATTTCTCTCTGGCATTAAATATTACAAGCCAAAAGAACCAAAGGAATTGAATTTAAACCCTTGTGGAGTCCAATCTACACGTTTTGTTCACATGTTTTTGGATATGTAGAACTTGTCTATATGTTTTGGTTTGAATTGCAAAGTAACAGTACATAAGATGCTTATATGCTGGATAAAGTGCTCTCTCTCTCACATACGTGTATGTGTACTATATGTGTGTGTTTATATACTTTATCTACAAGACTGCAACCTGTTCATTTGTTCATGTGCTTTATGTGTGTGTGTATATACTTTATCTACAACCTGTTCATTTGTTAAGGTGACCACCATATCTCTCTGAAAAAAGAAACAATGCTCCATGCCTGATTTGTTCAAACCATTCACAATAGCTTCCTCATGGAACAAATCCAGAGCTGCAAAACAACAAATTACAAGTTTATATTATCAGAATCATTTTCATAAAAATAGCAAACAAATCTACAGCTTATACTTCGGCTAGATTCAATTCATAAAGCCAATTAATTATTGATGGTTCAGTCTAAAATTTAAGCTCCATCTTAGAAAGTACACGTAGGAAATTCATGGCTGTCATAATCTTCCACAGAAAGCAAATTACCTTTGCTGCCCAAAAAGGCTGAAATTTCAAATAAAACCCACCAACAATATATTGACATAACATTTCAGTCCAGTACCAAAGGAATAGACATGTGCTACATAAGGCTTATTTAAAGCTTTAAGGACATAACTGATTGTAAAAATGCAAAAAGCCTTTATATTTTCCCAACCCCGTTGCTTTACATTATGGGCCCCACAAATAATAAACTATTCAAGGAAAAACCATGTTTCTAAATATAGCCCTTTAGTTCAACTTCAAAGCACACTCAGTTATTTTGTTTGGAAATGTTTGTCAACAAAAGATTGGCGCAGACTGCAGAGTGTCAAGGAAAAGATTAGTGCAGAGCATTCTTTTGAAAAAAATTTACCCACAATTTCTTCTTCACAAAGAAGTATAAATTACCTCCTGGGTTCAAATCTGATGATGGTGCATCCGGAAGTGGAGGTCTACCATTTTGATAGCATATCAAAGGCAATTTACTCATTGGGAGCCCTCTTAGTTCTTCTATGTCCTGTCATGGAGAACACAGCAGGCAACTGAAGAACATCAATAAGCTGACAGCATGCCCCCACCCCCCCCCCCCCCCCCCCCCCCCCCCCCCCCCGGCCCGAAGTATTTACACCTATGCGCTGTTGTAAACAAGAGGGAAGCACCAAATACTAGAAGGAGCACAATAATAGTTTCGAATTTGTTCTTGTCCTCCAAGAATATATCACATAACCAGGCTATTGTAGATAATATATATATATACATCACACAAACACACACACACACATATTAAGATCACCATAGCTTTTTGGTCCTCAGTTTTAATACACAATCATTTCTCACATTACCAAAGGCACCATAAGCACTTAATGATCTTATAAGCATGGGCCCATGATCAGGTAAATTAGCCAAAGTAAAATCAAGGCCCCTCAAAATGTGCGTTAATTTTGGGATAATGAGAACAAAAGGAATTGTATATGCTAGATTGTCATTAGGAACTATGCACGGTCACAACAAAAGCATCTGAGCACCTTACCTTACACACAAACACATATAATGCAAATTCATAATACAAACACAAAAAATATAAATAATAATTGTAATTTTGTAAATATGTTTGCATCTACACTTTATAAATATATATAAGGTCCATACACCCAAGGATGAGATAAGAGAGTATGAGATTATATACACTTACTATATGTAAATTCGTCTCCAGACCCAAGGATATTGAAGAAAACCAAGCTGGTAGCTCAACTGAAATTGTACAGATAGAAGAATGTCTAAAAGTCAAGGATGGAAAGAGTACAAAAGTGAAAAGAATGTGAAACCTGTAATTTGATAAATTCATAGCAATAGCGGCTGATATTTATTTTTATCACAAAATTGCAGTAATTTCCTTTGGCTCATTATGTAGTTTTAATTTAGTTTCAAAAATGAAATCCACCAATCTTTATTCATTAGCAGACTCAACTAAATGCAATCTAAGTTCCTCATAAAGCATGAAAGCCAAGACATGCAAACATCTGAATCACTGATATAACATTTTCAGATTGTTTGCTTGATGATCCCATTGCCTCCATAGCATTTCCCTGAAAATATTTGACGTTATGTGTTATATATCCAGTCCACCTCACTTACCAATCTCCACAATTATCTTCTCTTCTCTTTTCTTTTTCATAACAAGGAAACTTTTAAGAACCAAAACACCTAACTCCTGCTTTCTAATTAAACCCCGGGTGAGTTCCGATCTTGCATTACAAGATCAACACATGGAAATGCTCAAGGTTCAGCAGCAATGCCGTTGCATCTACATCCTTCATATAAACCACCCTCTCTCCGTCAGTCGTTCACCTCTAGTATTCATCTTCATCAATTCACATTAAAATGTCAGAAAACGAGTATCTTTTATAAGAGGAGGATGCATTCACATGCAGTTGCATGCCAGCATGCCCACAAAACATACATATGTGAATTTTCTCTCATTTAATATTTTGTCTTCAATAAATCATAAATAGGTATAAACTAATGTGTAACCAACATGGAAAGCATGCCTGTCTCTTTATGTCAGCTTTGTGTGTGTGTGTGTGTGTGTGTACTCGGAGTAAGTAGAAAGCCTGAAGTCTAAGAATCAGGAAGCGAAGTATCAAGAATAAGTGACTCTTAAACATAGGCCAGAGTTCCTAGACATTGAAATCCCGACTCCTACGTAAATCTACTTAAATTTAGTGTTCCATGTCATTTCTTTTATTCAGTTCTCTATTTTCAAAAATTTTACTTATTTATGACAACTTATCAGCATTTTACATGACCTGTTATATCACTTTCTCAGTAGTTCTCCATGTCCCTGTTTGATTTCCAACTTCCAAATATAATCCATAATTATATTAAATCCTCTTCCTGGTTCCAAATCCCTACTGCTGAGTGTGGCTAGATGGTTTGTCCCATGTTTTAAGGATCATTCCCCACCATAAAGTCATCTGATTAAATAATTTGATGATCAAAACAACTTGATGGATGTGATCTGCACAATTTGTTTAACAAGTAATAAGTTTTGAATCCCATCATTTCAATGAATAAGAAGGAAAGTCAGGGACATAAACAATCACTGGCTTAGAGTGCAAGAAATGTTGATGGAGTAGAAAATTATTGATTTTATTTCTAACATATGGTTTGAAGCATGAAAAAAAAGAACATATGAATCTGTCCATAGCATGAAATTGTGTAAAATTGACGGGAACAGTGGACACATAAATAGTTTCCTCTCTTCTATTCAAGTGGGGATCATTTTGTGCCATGCAAGCAGCCTTGACCCTGTCGCCCCACAGAGTACTCCAATTGCAAGCCCGATTCATGTAAATACTGAACATCACCTAGTTGATCAAACAACGATTAGTGGCACGGAAGCCTCTTCAACAGTCAGGCTGTCCTCTGATGTACGTATGTAAGCATTTTTTCCTATAACATTAGGAAGCAACGCGCAGATGCCAGAACATTGGGTTCATCACTCATGATTGGTTTCTTGGCCGTCGTCCTTCCAGAGCACAAGTCGCCTCCCTCGGTTGCCTCTCTCTCTCTAGAAGATAACACTTCTAGATGATATGAAGCTGAGGGAGTCGACTTGTGCTCTCTGGAAAGGACGTTGGCAACTCAAATTTCTCACATATGGCGTTCTCCTGATCTCCAACACGCAGAGCTCTTGGATCTTTTTCGGTATAATTCTAATTGATTTTTATTTGACTAAGTTAGGCCAAAAACTCCCCTAATCCCCCCCGTTCTCCTATTTGTTCTATATTTTTTTGTTTCTTCCACATTAAAATCTCGTCTGTTTGCCAGTTCACATGCTTCTGTAAGAATTTATGTACTATTTCATCTTGAAACACCGAAATTGTCTCCCACTGGTTCTTAAATATTGTGGCCGCATTTATTACCTAATCCTACTCCCTCCGAATAAATGCTCATCAAACTTATGACCCCAAAAAAGAAAACACACACAGAGAGAGAGAGAGAGAGAGAGAGAGAGAGAGAGAGAGAGAGAGAGAGAGTCGTGTTTAGTAATCGAATTCAAAGTGAACCAAACCTCTAAACTTAGTGACGCAAGGTTGCAGATAACTCAGAACGGCCATGGTTCACAAGGGAAAAAAACGGGGGGTGAACGGAATTAGCAGGCATGCACACCTCTGATGTAGTTCCATTGGAAGGGCTTGAGCTGCATCTGCGGATAGTACACGCTCGAGATGATGACTGTGTTGGGGCCACCGAAGCCGCTGGCGTCCCCCTCAGCATCACCGCGGAGGACTCCAACACAGCAAAAGAGAAGGACGACGAGCCACCTCGACGGAAGCGGTCGACAAGAGGGAGCTAGGGCTTCCTCGTCGAAGGAGAGGGCCGCGATCGTCGCCATAGCTTCCACCCGGCGCCGAGTGGACGTCCGAGACGAAGCGGGAGAAGAAAGAACAGAGCATCCCGTCGCTCCGGCCGCCAAGTACCAGCGAGTGAGGGGTAGATCGGGCATTTCGGAATTTCCTTTCAGGAAACCCCCAAAAAAAAATGTTATCCTCATCCAATTGGGTCGTTTTAAGAAAAAGGCCGCCGGCTTTTGTCGCCAACTGTCTCGTCCTTAATGGCTCGAATATAAAAAAAAAAATACCCGCAAAAAGTTGTTTATATTAAAAGAGTAGATGTTTTATACAACTTGCAAGCGAGTGGCGACACATTCATTTGTATCAAAAAGCGAAGGATGCAAAGACCAGTGATAGTTCTTACTTAGCAAACACAACATTCCTAATCCTTTCAATGATGCAGAGAGATGTTTGTAATAAATATAACGAAATCATTATTAATAAATTAAACTTGTAATATAACTAATATATAATAATTTCAACATTATGTAAAGGACTAGTGCAAAATGGAAATAAAATTCTTCCAATCAAGCATATAAAAAAAAAACCATAAGAAAGTCGGACTTTTTTTTCTTCGACAAAAGTCCAAAAAAGGGCAAGTGCATTGAGTCTTTTGTGTATTTAATTGTCATACGAAGCAAAAGTAATCTCAGGCAATCAAACACGCCTTTAATAAAAGTCATTTGGGGCAGAGTGGTCCTGCGCTGGCTTAGTCCCCTAAAGTGATTCTAGGACTCATCTCGACCACCATTTCCCATCTCTTTTTCCTTTTTTTGATGCATATAAGTCTCTGGTCCTAGTTCATATTTGAGCAATAATTCATGTATCGATATGTATAAAAAGAAAAGTGAGTGCCCTTGCTAGAGAAAACGTATTTTTCCAAAGAAAATGACGGAACAAGGCAATAGAAATTTGTAAGAAAAGTTTACGAAATAAGAGATGTACAAAGACTTATAAGCTGAAAGAGAATGACAATTCTAAAGCTCAAGGCACAAGAGTGAAAAGGAAATTGAATCTTTGATATGGTAGGTGCAATAGCGAGTGAAAGTGGTTAGCCAGTTTTCTTTTCAAGCATTCGTGGTGTCAACTTTTTGTACTGTAAAATTATCTTAGGCTTGGGTTTATTTTCCTCATTGAGTCTACGAATCCTATCTAATACTGTTTTTGTATTCATTTCTTCTTCATCTAGTATTAGATACATATCATCTTGATTAAGTTCTAAGAATTTCCTAGTTAAATTAGTTTCTACTATTATGCATTTTTGTCCGAAAACAAAAGTCTTTTCTGAATTAACTTCGTATTCTGATTTGTTCATATGAATGATAACACAAATATGCAACTTGAAGGTCGCGAAGGTGTCACATCGAGTAACTAAAAACAGATCGAAAATCTTAAGAAAAGTATTTGAGTGTATATATATATATTTGCTTTTTCTCTTTCAAGGATTTTTTAGGGCCTTGATCTTTGGATGCACTACATGTTTTACTAATAACTTTTTTTGAAAAGCCCTCCATTGAACATACGGCCCCTTTAATGGCAGTCAATGCCTACAAAAAATTATTGCTTTCATGACTTCTCATTAATTGCATTTTGCCCCCCGCTTTACAAATACAAACTATACTTTTTTAAGCAAAAAAAAAGGAAAAATATTGCACGGCATCTATGTGGTATTCTTAAAATGTTAAATCATAATACCATGTCATTAGTGGGAAGTTGATTACACAAAAATTGATTGATATTGTATCCACTGTTCACAAGCTGTTCATGCCATCAGATTCTAACTACCAGGAAAGTTTTAAGTTTTTCTAGAATTCGCTTCCTTATTATTCATTTCTTATTTCCCACTACTTACCGAGCTTCCTATATATATATATATATATATATATATATATATATATATATATATATATATATATATATATATATATATATATATATATATATATATATATATATATATATATATACACGATTAAACGATCATTTGCCGATGCTCCTTGGGACCCCAATATTCTGTTGGGCATCGTCTGATTTAAATCCATTAAGAGCACCATAATCTTGACCCGGTTCAAGAACTTCAAGAATTTAAAACTCCAGAATCTGTACCTCAACTTGCCACTAAAAAAATAAATATACTACTGATGCATGTCTTCTATTGGAAAAGGTCCTGACCAAATATTCTTATACACGTAGGTCCTGACCAAATATTCTTATACAAGTAGGAACACGGGGGCTTCGTCCTTTCCGTGGATCTTAATCTTCCAAGCTATCTATTGAAATTTTGCCAAGTGGGTGTCACAATATCAATTCTCAACCACCGTCTTTTACCAAGACAACACGATTAGAAAACTGTCTGCTGACACAGATGCATTATTTAAACTATAAAATTTGGCATATTCACCACCTCAAAATGCTGCTGAATCATATATAGATGGCTTTCGTCAATGGTTGATAGTTATTGGAAAATACTGTGTGGATTACATCCGTATGACCAGTTCTATGCAGATTAAGAACTTAGTTCATTAACTTTTGAAAGAGAAATCTTTACATGGTGTCACAGATCAGACTGATATTGGATCCCAACTCTTAAAAATTGAACGATCATGCTCATATGACAATCTAACGACGGTTTTCATAAAACCAAGCAGGAGCACGGAGAAGACATTGTACATAAATTGACGGAAAAGAAAAAGAAAGAAGGAGGAAAAGGTATAAATAAGTAGTTTATGCTGAAGGTTCATAGTCACGCCTACGAAAACTTCCACTCAATTATTGAAGATGTTGGTACATGACATTGATCAACCAGAGGTGACCAGCTTCTCTGATACACTTGGTTGTTCATCTGCATTTTCAGATGGCCTTTTGACGTTGATCTTTTTAACTTCTTATCCCACCACTCGCAGCTTCATGTGGGTACAGTGAGTTTTATTCTGGTGACTCAGATTGAATCGAAAATCCGGACTACAATGGGACTAAGCTTTGATTTGGTGGAATTGAAATCCCAGCTGCGCTCCCTGTTCACTTGCTTCAAACTCAGAGAAATCATATGCTTCCTAAGTGTTGCAGCAAACCATCCATCGGAAGCCTTTCCCTCGTGTTCAAGACCTTAAGGTGCAGAATCGCAGATTGAAACGCTTTATCAGGAAGTGGAAACAGGCAGTACAGATTGACTGCACTATTCTGGTCTGCAACCCAAATGTGAAATGAGCATGTCAACTTACCTTTGTTGTCCTTGCCATGTTGAAAAAATAAAAATTAGACAATAGAAAAGGGGAAAAAATGTTGGCACCATCAGCCTTAGACTCCTAAACCAAAGGAGCAGTTACAGTAGAAGTTTCACACGATGGTGATCTTTTGAACAATTTTCCCTGCATTTGATAACCGCCATGCGTTACCGTTCTTTCTTGATAATCCGCCATTTTCATCAGCATCATTAAAGCCTTTAATGTTGCTAGAGATACCGTCATCCTCAATGCATCGATATTCTTTCATGACTTCTCGTAAATTCAACTCTTTCCAATGGTTGGACCTTGATTTTGAGACACAAATTCATGCTCATGTTCTTAATTAGCTGTTCTCAGTTGAGCAGTGGAAAAAGGACGGATTCTGAATAAATTGTAACCTGCCATAGACTGGAAAAAGGTGAAAGAAAGTGCAGTCAATTACAAAAATGAATGTTAGAGTGATTGGTTGGCTGTTCTGCATGTAAAAATTAATAGAAAACGACAGAAAAAGGAAAACATACCTATGAAAAATCCAGCAGTTTTGACTGGTTCCTGAATTCTGCCGAAGAAAATCCCATAAACTATAATGCAGTTGAAGCCATTTTCATAATGCTTCATTGACTAAAAGTAGTCATTGCCTCGAGTTCCTCCATCTGCTCAAATATAAGTGTAGAATGAAGTGCTTCCAGTATTTTGAAATTTGAACAATAATTCTGTAACGCTTTTGAAGGTCGGTGAAAGGTCTAACAAAGAACACGATCAAGAAAACTTATGGCTCGTGAAAACACCACAGAATTGGAAAAGCTTATCTACTATTTCTATAGCGAGTTGTAAACCTTCTTGTAAGCAAAAGTTTGGCACCACGATAACCAGCCAATGTAGCTTAAGTTGGAATCAACTGATGCACCACTGCTGAGAGAAAGGAATCTGATCCTACATGTGAAGAAGAAAAAAAAAAACTTCTCTAAAGACGATGACAGTTGTAGTGATGGAAACACTGCTAAGAAAGATGGAGGATTTCGATAGTACTCATCGACCACCGCAAGCTTTGTGATAGAAACATCAACAGTTGTAGTGATAGAATTCCCTCATCAAGATTCATGAACAGAATATAACAAATCATGCATTGTCAGGGTAACGACGACAAACACCAAAGACGATGACATTTCCGTTTCCTAAAGTTGCAAATAGAACAAGTATGGGACAAAGAGGAGCAGAACACCTGTCATTTGCCATCAGCAAATCTCAGTGAATGAAGCCAACCATCATCAATACAGAAACGCTGCCTGCTACTGGAATCAACCGCACCGTTGCAGGAGGAGATGAACATAGGAAGGATTTAACTGCAACTCTTTAATCAAATTAATGAACAGTTCGGGAATAAATTTTCTCAAAGTTCCATTCAAAAGAGACAAGAGGGTGAAGAAGCGAGAGTGCAGAGTCTAGGAAGTCACAATAGTACGAGCGATATACGACAAATTGGAGTAAAGTGGTGGCGTGTAGGTTCATAATTACAGTATAGTGACAAGATAAATTGCTAACAAGAAGATGAAGATGATGTAGAAAACATGCACCAGCCGCCGCCTCTTGAGTCTTGAGATCGACCATGTACAGCAGCAGCACTAATTTCTTGGAAGATATATCAGTGGGTGTTTGGTTACTTATAGATTCATGGATATAATGTGGTTTTGCTATTATAACAACCCGACTTACTTAACCCTTCTCCTAGCATGGGCTCGAGCTTCTGGTTCGGCAGATCCCAACCCTTCTCCTAGCAGTTTCGGTTTCAACCCAAAAAAAGCTAAGAACCAGGACAACCATCTATTTAATGACCCTCTGTCCTTGAAGATCCCTCACAATATTCAATATGTGACTAAATTTTTTAGATTGTTACGGCTATTGTGGCAAAAATTTCACAATATATCTCACCATACTGACAACCTTTACGGCCATTTGGTTACTTTTGCTTGAAATCCATGAACGTACCTGATGTGGGTTTGATGTGACATGCTTTTGATTGATCAGTATCCTTATTTTACCATTTTGCATCGAGAAAGGTTGGATTTAAGATCGAAGAAAGACTGCCTGATTTTTAATCCACAGTTTTCCAAGTCCTGAGGATTCTAGATCAGGGTCAATCGAAACGGATCATTAAAGTTTCACTTAAGAACTACACTTGATATTGTCATTTTGCTTCGCAAGAAGTTCTAGTTTAGAATCAACCAGACTACGATTGGATCTCAAATCTTGACGTATTCAATTATAGTATAGAAATGACAGCCAAATGTCCTCGAGGTAGTGTTTTGTACTGCGGTTTCGAGATGTGAGGTGATCTCTAATTGCTGAGGAACTCAGGTCTACAAATCTGATCAGTGGCAGAGCCACATCATACTCACATAATTTGGTTTATTAGTTGCTAGTTCCCCTCAGTATTAATTTACTATGTATTTGAAGGGTTTAAAATATTTTGAATGGTCTAAAATTATGTTACCGTATATTAGAGCTGCTTAGCAAAAGTTTCTGTCTCGACTACTAGATTTGATGCTGCAGTGGATTTAAAATCCCTGCTGCTAACATTGATATTTGTTTAAATAGCTGTAATCTTAGAACAAAAGCTATCAAAACAGGTATGTGAATAGAATGTTGTTAATTCAAATTTGAATTCAAGCAGTTGGGTTTGACAAAATACACATGCCGCTGATAGTAGCATGTTGAATAAATTTGTTTTAGAATTCGCTCCGATTCCCACAGAAATTAAGCAATATATCCAAACAAGAATATATGGTAATAGCTGTATCTGCTTTAAATCCAACCTTTGCAACTTTATTTGATTTGATATCACATGGTTGGGACTCACAAAAAAAAGTATATCTTTACTTGTTATGTTTAATATCATAAAGGCAGAAAAGTTGTCTGATCAAAATTTATTAGTTTTTTTTTTTATTAAAATTTATAAAACAACATTTTTAAAATACAAATCCTCATTATCCCATATACCCTTTGTTTCAAAATTATAAAATGTCCTTTTGTTTATTTTTAGTTTGGGGAGGAGCCAAAGACATTCCCTCCCCCTGGCTTCTAGGCCTGCACGGGCTTACACAATGAGTCGATGCCCATGTCACTCGAACCAGCAATGGACCATTTACCAGTCACCGGTCTAAGCCAGTTCGCCAAACTGTTTACAGTCGCAAACTTATAACCAAAAGATTTTGGAAAAAAAAAGAACTCTTGATGAATATCACATCTCGTTCTCATTTAAAATATGAAACGAGTCCACAACTAATTTTTATATTAAGTAATGCTTATAGCACTGACCATTTAATCGTGGAGATTCAAGCTAACGAAATTATCTCTAGGGATTTCCCTAAAGAGAGATTTTTCTCTTCAATGTGAGAATCACAAAATAAGATATATAATATCAGAATTTTGTTAACCAGCCTTTTATATATATATATATATATATATATATATATATATATATATATATATATATATATATATATATATATATATATATATATATATATATATATATAGTCTGTCCCACATGTTATCTGATAGTCATATCCACACACGCGCATGCACACACACATATATGGTCCGTCTCAAGTATTATCTTATAGTCATATATGCACCCACCCACACACACACACACAAATCGTGGATTCCAGTGGCTCCCGCACGTTAGACTCAGGTGTAGACAAACGGCTTTGGATCCAATATCAGAGACAAACATAACTTTCTTATTTGGAAGAAGAATTTGTTTATTTTATCTAATTCCTCGATTTATGCCAAAGTAGGTTGGCAGCTGCGTCTCCTTCCTTCCTTTCTTTGTTTCTTTCTTTTTTCTTCATGAGGTAATGAAAAGAGGTTTATAAGAAGGAAGGGGACAGTCTTCAAATTGTAGTTCTTCTCTTTCTTCATAACAGGAGACGGCCAACTACAACGCTTCATTGATATCTTGATTTCGGGTCCAAACATGAACATATGGTTCTTATATAACATTTTTTTTCACATGGGTATCAGAAACAATGAGACGAAACTCTTGGAAGCTTTAATTTAATGAAATAAGATCGAGAACACATTCTGCCAAGGAAGAAGGAATTGATCTCCCGAGGAAATCTCTTTCCTGGGAAATGGCTTTCTCATGCTTGATTCTAGAAAATATAGCAACTTAATGATCAACTACGTGGTGCAAAAGTCTCATGTAATTTCGAGCAAAGATCACATCTCGGGCATCTGTTTGAGAATAAGGTTTCCTACAACCTCTTCCTTTTCCCTGCTTACAGCATGAAAGGCGTCTTTTCCTTTGGAAGTTTGCGCTCACTCTGGTTTAATTTGAAGATAACAGAAAATTTCTGCAACTGAGTTTCTGATATTATCAAGAACGCATTTAATCCACGCTGCATTAATGGAAAAGATCACTTGGGTCGATTTTAACTTGAGTTGTTATTAGTCCAAGATGAGTTGATAGAGCTGAAATCATCAAAATATCCTTTTGATAAGTTGTATTCATGATGCATATTATTTTTCCAAGATTCTCTTCACAGTTGCATGCGACTTTCTCAGTACTTATTGTTGGTGTATGGAACTTGATCTATATTAGACACTCATATGCAATACCGTAGATCCAACTGGACACTCATATGTAAGGGCATATATGTCATTTTGTAAAAATGCGGTTTGTCCTAATCCTTATGTTTAGAGGATGACCGCCGCTTCTGTGTGTTCATCTGAGAGAGAATACAAAAGATCTGTGCGATCGTGGACGTAGGAGATTATTGCTCTGAACCACGTAAATCGTTGTCTTTTTCCTTGTTGCTTCTAACCTCATCTTTAGAGTGCGACCGAGTGTTTTTGTGTATTGTTCCCAACACTTATTTGGCTGCATGTATTTCGAATCGACTAAGTCTTTTCTTTAATGTATCTAAATTGGTCCATTTGCATCTTGTTGAGGAAGTTGGAGAGTTGGGCACGACTTTTCCTAATATGTAGCTAAAAGTTGCGTGCATTCTGAAAGCATTTCCAGAAATTGCAGGATATTGAAGACGATGAATTAGCGAGGCTCGACCTCTTGGGTTCTTTTAGAGGGTAAGTTCACTGTTCAATGGCTAACCTGATAGGAAGAAACTTGCAATTAACCATGCACACGTCGTGTAGCAGTATGAAAAACATAATATATTTCTTACTTGTGTCGATATCTTACTTTCTTTCTTTTTACGAGGATTTTACTTTCTTCTTACAAATGGATTTGCTTCAAATTCGTCCATGCACGACCAATATGCATTTATCTATAGACGGTGCCCATATTTATCCAGGAATGTCAAATCCATCCTTTTAAATTTACAATTCTATGTCAAACCCAGCTATTTCTCTATTTATTTGTTTAATAATGATTAGTAACTTAGCATACTCCTGTGCTTAACTTTTATTTATAAATGCATTTGCATGCCGTTCTATTAACTCATTTTGTTCTCTATGTTTCAAGCCTCTATATATATATATATATATATATATATATATATATATATATATATATATATATATATATATATATATATATATATATATATATATATATATAGAGAGAGAGAGAGAGAGAGAGAGAGAGAGAGAGAAAAAAAAGAATAAGAAGAAGAGAGACAAGAACCGGTTCAATTAGCCTTATAATGACATCTATAATTTTAAGACACTACTCTTCAATATCATCGAGATAACACTTTTCAAGAATCAAACACACCACCCAACTCAACCGATTGTGCTACCCATCACCTGGTGAGAGAAAAAAAGAGCCGATAAAATGAAAATGCATGACAAAATTTAAGGACAAAAAATCCCTTAAATACAAGAAGAAACCACAAAAAAAAAAATACAAGACAACGACACAATAAAACAAATTAAAACTATTTAACAAATTAAAAGTCTTCCTTTTCATAAAACTATTTAACAAATTAAACGAAGTTGGATGAAGATGTCATCCAAATGTCTCCTTAGAAAGTAACATGATGCAGTGAGAGAAAGAAAGAGAGATACAGCATGTTCTCCTTTACGAAGCCATGTTCTGTCAAAACAGTGTTTTCTTGAAACTCCATTTTAATGACGTCCAAACGCTCTTAAAACTTAGTTTTAGAGGCAAAACCCATGTGGGATGTCATCCAAGCTCACTTTTTTATTGGGCTCCCATTTTCAGTAATTTCTGCTGATGTAGGCCACATGATCTACCACCCCATTTCTAACAGAAGCAAAGGAACAACAGAAAGAAAAAACCATTTTCCCTACTTTTAGTAGCTTTCTGTAAAACTACTTTCCCACCCACCATGGCTTCCTTCTTCCACAAGGGCAAAACTGGCGCGACCACATGAAGATCTAGAGGAGACTGTGTCGAGGCAGACCTTACATCTCCCTCGACACCGGAGCTTTCTTGGACATAGCCTTTAATGATGAACGTGAATATATTATTGCATTTCCGCCATTAACACGGATTACCATTCAAATCCAGACAGGCGAAGAAACAATGCGCTGATCTGAAAAAGGTGTGAAGCTGACAGTCACGGTAAGATTCTCATGGGCCATGCACGCAGAAACCAACGCCAAGAAGCTTTTACAGAATCTCATGGCCGCCGATCGCTCTTTCTGAGATGCCCGGACGAACACTCGAGAAACGAAATTCCACCGCTAGCTGCTCTCAAAAGGTACGCAGCTTCATTCCCTTTCTAGTCACTTCCAAAAATTCTCACGCAGCACAGAGAGAGAGAGGTGCAGATCACGAGAAGGACGCACTCATGTAAATTTGACTCGTCATCGACCGTGATTTCATGATTCCAAAGTTAGTACCACATTCCCATCAATTTGTTGATAACGCGAAGTCTAGCGTTTGCAAACACGGTACGCCGCAGAGGAGAAATAGGTATTTTGGTAATTTTTGAAAAAAAAGGTTTTTTTATGGTTTTTTATTTTTATTTTTATTATGAATCTATTAAAAAAATTCTTCTTTCAATGTGAATAGAGAGTATTTTAGTCATTAACCATATTAATGCATGAAAATTTGTGTTAATCAAGGTGCCTTGATATCATTTGGGTTGGACTCTTATTAGATCCACATTCAGATCCAAATTTGGTAATCTAACTATCATACACCAAGCCCAAATCCAAAGAGGATTTGGATTCATTTTCAGTACCTATGAACAATTTTCGTTAATTTTATGAACTTGTTTGTTTTTCACCTACTTTTTGTTGTTTTTTTATTCTCATTTTTAGTTCGCATTATCATAGCTAATTCACACATTAGTCCCCGTTTTCGCACTACTTTATTAAAAGTAAAATAGTTTTAATCAACCGACTTATTATCAAAACTCATCTTAGCGACAAATGAACAACAAAGATAAGAATAGAGATGAATTCGAAAACAAGAACAAAGCAGGAAGGAACATAATTGTTTGTGAATTGTCTATACAAGTCAGTGATGAATTCTCAGTTCTTCATCCTTTAATTAATTTATACATTTTTTACTTTTTCTTTCTCTTGCTTCTTCTTACTCCATGAAACTTTTGGACGGCTCAGTATTTCATTTGCTAAATTTTCCCACTCTCACCTCAATTTCAAATTTGTTATTTGTTGATTTTGTGGGACACACACGCATATATATATATATATATATATATATATATATATATATATATATATATATGCACATGCACCTATAAAAAAATGTTGAAAAACCAAGCCAATGCAAAATGAGGATTTGATCTAAAGGCATCATATTTTTCTTGAGATATACATAAAAGATAAATAAATTGAACTTTTACCATGAGTTTTTTTTAAACAAAATTACAAAAAAAAAACTTTTCTTTAGGAGTGATTAATTGATTAAAAAAATATAAAGGATGCCTAAATAAAGATCTTTGACTAGGTCTTAACTTTCTATTTGTCATAGTATCATCCTTCTAAGAGGAAGTGGCACCTCAAACTCCTTTTAATTCCAAAAAGAAAGACATTAGGTGTGTTTGCCAAACATGGATATGAGATTTACAGTGATCTCTAATGCTGAGAATATCAAATAAGTGGATTTGAGGTCAGACATCCACCTCTGGGATCTCATCTAATATGTAGTGTGGATTTAATGTCCTTGTTTGTTTAGACAACGGATCTCACAAGTTCTTTAACTCGCAATTGAGCTATGGAGACCTACTGCGCAACTAAAGCTGAAGCCTTCATACAACTCCTTGTTCTTTTAAGGTGAAAATGTATACTTTGAGTGCTTTGGGGTGTTCTCCTCTCCGGACGTGATGGTAACTCTCTTTTTGCAGCACAATGAGTTGATCGCTTCAAAAACTTAAAAAAATCTGTCAGTCTTTGTCCGTCTATTGTGTCAATCCCATCAAGAACAAAAGTTCACAAAAAGGAATGTTCTAGTCTTTTCAACTCTTGTAAATTTATAAAATAAAAGTACTCCAAGTATTGGTTCCCAAGTCTAACATTTCGTCACAACAAATGCACATAAAGAGCTAGTGTACCCTCCTCATTATATTGAAGGGTAGGTGAGTTTTCCTTTTCTCCCCACAATCTTGCTGCTTTCTTCATTCTATATGTCATTTGATTTAGACCTCAACATTTACATAAAATTTTAAAAAATATACTTTATTTTTTTCTTTTTCCTGGTGACAACTATGAAGTGATTAGGAGCCAAACCAAGAAAAACATTAAACATAAATAGTTAATCAGATTTACTAAGGAACTTCACGCAAATTTAGTTGCATTGCCAATAATAGTAATATTTTCCTTTCTTGTTATTTTTCAGCTTGAAAGGAGAATACGAAAACTATAAACCCCTCAAGTTCTAAAAATGGCAGACTTTCGCTTGACGCATTTATTCAACATTCAAACCATAGGCAAAAGAGTTTAGTCTCTGTCAGAAAAAAAAAAAAAAAAAAACTCAAGGCGCTTCAGAAGGCCTTTACACTAAAATTATCGTATGAGATTCACGTCTTCAATTAAAACTACATTAATAATGTTCACGATGTCGTCAGTTCGATTCTCATAAGCGTTATATACACTATGTTGAACGCATCATTGTAAAGTTTTCAAAGGAAAGAAGCCCATCTTTATAGTTAACTATCGTCATTAGCTGCAAACAACGAATAAAGCAACTCGAGCTCGATTTGTGTAAGCTTGACTCACACTTGACTTGCTATTAAGCGAGTGAAGATCGAATCAAACAGCAAACTCGAACAAATTAATGCAACATACTTAGTGTAAATTAACTTTTATAAGCGGAAACAAAAAATATTGTCCTTCGAATCTTTTGATACATCGAGCATTATAGCATAAGATACAAAGGCGCTCAGATTGTTCATTCTTCAAATCTTTTAATCTCTGTACTTAAGTCATCATAAGAAAGCGTCACGACAAATTTAATTGTATCCAATAACTAATTTCGAAAGTTAGATAAGATGATCGAGTGAACATAATGTAGAAATAAATATATAGAAGACATATCAGATTGAAATGAGCAATGACTAAGGAAACTTTCCTTTTTATCTGCGTCATATATATGAACTCGAAGCTTTGTTTAAACCGGATTCGTTTGGTGCGACTGCACCGCACGGTATCGGCCCTCTTTGTAGAACAGCGCGGGGGTGGGCCGGAGACGCCGACGGGAGGCGGGGACCACGGGCCACCGGCGCCGGGCGGAAGAGGGCGACCCATCGGAGCCGTCCACTTGTGGAGGTGTGAAGGGAGGAGATGTAGGCTGCACCGGAGTTACATGGGGACGGCACGCATGACAAGACGCAGCGAGGGGGAGGCGTGTAAGGACGCCTTTTGCTTGCGGGGGGCATCGGGGGAACCCATTTCCCCCTGATCTGTACTCTCCTTTATTTTCCATTTTCTTTCTCTCTCTCTCTCTTCTCTTCTCATATTATATTCCCATAAATTCGTGGGAGAGGAGAGAAGAGTTGAGTCTCTCTCTCTCTGCCCTTCTCTCGTTCGTGTTCGTGCAGCGAAGCAAAGGGATCCCAGAGGGGAAGCGCCAAGCGGCAGCCATGAGGATTCGAAACAGCAGGAGCTCCATCGACGTCCTTGCCGCCGTCTGCAGCAGCCCCTCGTCTTCTTCCATGGTTCCTCCTCTCTGCTCCTCCCTGGAGAAGCCGCAGGCAGCAGCTCCGGAAGTCGGAGTCTGCTTGGTGAACCAGTCCCCGTGGGATGTCACTCCCCTTGTCCTCGCCTTCTTCCATGTCGACGGCCTTCTCCCTAAAAACCACCACGACGGCCGCCGCCACCGCCAGGTCTGCGCCGGAATCCCACTCCCCGTTCTTTCCCTCCTGCTTCTGCTCGAGATTGGCGCCACCGCGACGGGCGATGCAACGCGACGCGTTTTTAAACGAGAAGCAGCTCACGAACTCGTGATTCTTCCGGGGCTCTCCGCGGGCTCCTTTCTACCAAAAGAAGCTCTCAATTGGGTCGCCTTTATTCTGTGTAGCAGTGGCACTGTACGCCATTTTTCACGTCTAGGGCTTTAGCGTTTCGTATGAAGCCTCGTCCTCGCCTGTTATCTTTTTAGGGTTCCGTTGTGGGGAACCCTAGTTAGGGAAATCTCGACTTGCTTCCCCCATTGCTTCCTGTTAACCTATCTGTCTCTTTCTCCCTTTCCCTTTTGCTGTCGACTGAATGGTTACACTGATTCGAAGCTCAGATTTTGAGTAGTTGGTATTGCTTCGTCTGCGATCTTGATTGTTGGGTTTTTTTTTTTTTCTGCAGAAGGCGTTGGCGCAAGAGGCAAGCGCGTCGAAGGAGAGAAACGGCGGTTCTAGATCCGACCCTCTTTCACCAAGGTGAGTGAAATTGCATCTCGTGCACGTCTTACGCGAGATCTCCCTACCATATGTGTCGTTTCTCTTTTATTTTACGATCCTCATGCTGGATAACGCGAGAACATAAAGATGGGGAGCGGGAGAGCTTTTAGGGGTTTCTTTGGCGCGTCCTAAGAGAAGCAAAGAATATCGCTTCTGATCAAATACTTTTTCCGTTATCGATTTGCAGCATTTCTTCGTTCAAGTCTGCTGGGAAGGACGGAAGGAAAGGTGGGTCTTCTCTCTCTCCCTGCAATTTCCTTTCATTAATTCGCTTCTATATACACATATTATGCATACATTATGAGGTCAAATATTATCATTTAGTTCTTGACCCGTAAACCTTGTTCGTGGGGGGCAATAACATGAACGATAGGGAAGGGAAAGCAGGAAGAGAAGAGATCGGATGCCCTTTGCTTTAAATCCGAAGGGTCGGCGCCGGAAACTACGACGATTCATCCAAGCCTGCAGAACTCGAGGAGACGGGCGGCCAAGAAAGGGGAAGAGGAAGGCTCGGCGGCTGCGAAGGACAGTCGAAGTGGGGGAGTGAAGGGTCGAACCTGCAAGAGGGAGGACGGTAAGGGGTGGCGCTGCAGCAACGAGGCCGCGCCCGGCAGCTCCCTCTGCGAACACCACCTCTCCCAGGTCAGGTCCTACTGCAAGCGACCATCCACCGATTCCCGCGGTGGTGCCGGAAAGCTGCAGCCTAATTCTACGGGAGCAGGAGGAGGAGAAGGGAGGAGAAAGAGGCCCATGTCGTCGTCGTCGTCGTCGATGGGCAGCTTCTATTACTACGCAGGGTTCGGGCCGGCCTGGAGGGAGACGAAGAGGAAGAGGGTATCTGCAGTAGCTGAAGACGATGGCCATACTGTAGAAGATGAAGAAGAAGAAGAAGATGATGAAGCAGCAGCAGCTGATGATGGTGAGGATGATGGGAAGGGCAAGAGTAGGGGAAGAAAGCGTGTGAAATGCAGGTCTCTGAAGTCCTTATTGTAACCCTTCTGTGCCATTTACTTCCATTGCCGATGACGCTTGTCCTCCGTCGTTGATAAACTTTAATTTCGCTCATTGGTGGGGCTTTCTGAGAATGATAAAATGGAAAACAATGGTTCAGTTAGGGCTTCTGATCTCCCTGCTTCATGATTTTATTGCCGCCTTCTTCTTCTACCTTATATCCTTTTCTCTTTATTTTATTCGCTTATCTGTTGATTAAAGAAAATTGTGGGAATTGGGCAGAGAGCGGAGATCGAATTCCTTTCGTCTTCGAGGAAGCAAACAGATTGAGTGCCCTAATTCTGCAAATTCGTTGCCCGTCCTTGTCCACTTAGAAAAGTTCACCCTTCCACCTCTGCACATGTCCGGGCTGAGCGCGGGACTGTGTACATGTGCTCCTAGCGTCGCGTATGGGGCCGGACCATGCCATGTCCGGACCCGAACTCGAATATGGAGCTGCTTTCTAATCCTACCCTGGATCTGAAATAGGGTCCAAAGTAGGCGATACCAGCAACTCGAATTTGGATTGGTTAGATCCCATACTCAAACAGAGTTTGGCGTAACAACAGGAAAAAAGACAAATTCTGAGCCGTCCAGTTTGGATCAATATCCGTCCATTTCTAATTGAATACGATTCGTAAGATCCATACGGAGAATATTGAATGCAATGCCTTGGATTTGGTTCCAATTCTGATCCCACGGTGGGCACCAGATCAAAAAGACAATGATGAAAACGAGATACATTAACTCAAGTTTTTGGATTTCGCTTGTTGTTTTTCGGACTCCTGCTTTTGCCTTTTCAAATGTTTTAACTTATGATTTATATATCTATAATATTTTTTTTTTCTAAATTAGTAGCTGCTTAAATAATGTAACTCGAATTATATCTCATAAATACTAATTCTCCCCAATTATATTTTCATATTTTTGTCATTCATACAATTTTGTATAGTTTTACAATTGTTATTCAATATTGGCCTAAGTTGTTCAACATAACCTAACGGCTCTTCACTAAATCGTGTTTGCATCAGAACAAAGGCCAAACAGTCGCGATCTTGTTCGCGTGCAACGTCATAGTGGGGCTCCGCGCCCATTTTGCGCCACGTGTCCATCCTCCAAGAAGAATTCCAAGACGGTCAAACACGTGGCAGGATTTTGGCAGTCTTTGAAGTGGAAGCCCCGCCAATCAGGACAAGGGTGCGCCCCCTCTGGTCGATCAGCGAATCGGAGCCGTCCAGTTGGCTCCTCAAATCAACGCCCCAGATTGGAGGTCCACCAGAGTTACGTAGGGCCGCCGCTGATGCCATCGCGCTCGAATCCGTCGCAAGCAGCGTGCAAGGAGGAAGCCCCTCTTTTATTTCTTACTGCGTCAGCCCTTTTTTTATTTTTTCTATTTTTAATCTTCTCCCCAGTCAAATTTCAGTTTAAGGGCACCCTTTTAGAATTTTTCTTAATCAGTGCCTACTAGCTGGAATCCCCGGCTTACTACTTTTTTGAACATAAGCTTGTAAAGGCAGGCTTCTCTTCGAGATTGTGAGGATACAAGAGACATGAAGAAAGTGAGCGTTACTTTTAGAAATAGTCACAGTTGGTGGACTCCTCAAGAAAAGTTTGTCTATGTTATTGTGTATAAATTATAACACGATCCGGGTCTCCTCGTGTGATCTTTAGACGCAGTGAAGGGATTGAGGATAGAGAGCAGATATGAGGATTCGAAACAGCAGGAACCCCGTCGACGTCGTTGCCACCATCCACGGCGTCCCCTCCCTCTCCGTCAACGCTCCTCTTTCCGACGGGCCCCCGGCGGGAAGGCCTCGGCCGCAGCCACCGCCGGCACCAGAGCTCGGGCCCTGCGTGGTGAACAAGTCCCCCTGGGATGTGACTGCCCTTGTCCTCGCTTTCTTTCATGCCGATGGCCTTCTCCACCACTGCCAACAACTCTGCCCGTCCCAGTCCCACCACCACAACAACGACGGCGACTGCCGCCAGGTCTGCGCCGGAATCCCACTCCCCGTTCTCTCCAGTTCTTTTCTTCTTCTTCTTCTTCTTCTTCTTCTTCTTCAGCTATCGAATCACGCACTATTGCTGGAGATTGGCGCCATCCCAGGGGATGATACGGAAAGCACATTTTAAATGAGAAGTAGTTCATGGCCTCATTATTCTTCCGAAGCTTTCAGCTGACCACTTTCTATCAGAAGAAGCTTTCAATTTGGTTTCTTTTATTCTGTATATCAGCAACAGTGTGCTCCATTTTTACGTCTAGGGCTTCAGTGATATGCCTCTTCCTCCTATCATGCTTTCGTTTTAGGGTTCCGTTGTGTTACAAAACCCTAGTTGCTAGCTAGGGTTCCCTCAATCTGTGCTTTCGTCCCCATTGAGGCGCGTACTCGCTCTCTTTCTGCCTGTCCATCTGCCTCTCTCGCTCGCTCTCTTTCTTTCCCTTTTATTGGTTCTGGTTACTCAAACTCAAAGCTTTGAGTGGGTGATATCGCTTGGTCTGCAATTTTGATTGTTGGGTCTTTTCTCAGAAGGCGTCAACGCAAGGGGCGAGCGCGTTGGAGAAGAAACACGGGCATTTTAGATCCGATCTTTCCCGATGGTGAGTAAAAACGTGATCTTCGACTAACTCGCCCTCCCCAACTTTTCTATTTGCTTCTAACATTACGATTCTGCTACTCGTTACTACACGCTAGAACAATATCGTTTGTGGGGAGCGACAGGTTTTAGGGGTTTCGACGAAGCGAGGAATCTTGTTCCTGATCTTCAGAAATCATTACTTACCTTTATCTGAATCTATTTGCAGCATTTCTTCGATTAAGCCATGCGGGAACGACTGGCGAAGAGGTGATGAGATGCTTTCATTTATTCATTTTCGTACTCACATATTTAAGGATAATACTGTTATGCGCATGAATACCATTATGATCTTGATCTGAGAATCTTGTTGCTGGGGAAACGGAATGAAAAATGATAGGGAAGGGAAAGCAGGAAGGCAAGAGGTCGAAACCCCTTTGCCTTAAGACCGAGGGATCTGCTGCCACGATTCCACGGAGCCTGCAGAACTCGAGACGAGGGGCAGCTAAGAAAGGGGAAGACGAAGGCTCGCCGGCGACGCAGGGCCGGGGGAGTGCTGAGGGAGTGAAGAGCCGGACCTGCAAGAGGGAGGACGGGAAGGGATGGCGCTGCGGCAACGAGGCCAAGGCCGGCAGCACCCTCTGCGAACACCATCTCTCCCAGGTCAGGTCCTACTGCAAGCGACCATCCAACGATTCTTCCAAGCGCCGCTCGCCGTCGAAGCCGGAAGGTGGAGAAGGGAGGAGAAAGAGGCCAACAGCACAGTCGTCGTGGGCGACGACGTCGGCGGGCAACGACTGCTACTACTATTACTACACGGGCTTCGGGCCGGCATGGAGGGAGACCAAGAGGAAGAGGGTTTCCGCAATTGCTGAAGACGATGCAACTGATGATGATGGTGGTGGTGGTGGCACTGGTACTGATGCTTCTGCTGCTGCTGCTGGTGGTGGGTATGGGGTGAACGGTGAAGGTGGTGAGGATGGTGGGAAGGGGAAGATTAAGGGGCGGAAGCGTGTTAAATGCAGATCCCTCAAGTCATTGTTGTGACTTTTGTCTCTGTGTCTTTTACCCCTTGTTGCTTTTCTCTTGTCCGATTAATTTTCTGTTGCCGCTCTCTTCTCGTTGAGAAGATGATAAGAAGAAAAAGAAAAGAAAGTTTTGCTAGTCAGGGTTTCTGATATCTCTCTGGTTTATGATCCCTTTCTTTGTTCCCGCATCCCCTTTTCCCTTCCTTCTTCTCCCTTCTTTTAGCAGTCCATTTGAGAAGGAGCAAGCTAAGTCCAGTAATTTTAAGTCCTCCAGAAATCTGCTAGGACAAATTTGGTACTCGCCCTCGCTTAATTTGTCGGACGGAGATTTCTTAAGAAGGAGAGACGAACAGTGGGACTTATCAGTCCCTGCTCTCGTCGATCCTGGAGCCTGTTGCTCGGGAAACACTTCAATTCAGCTGATCAGCTCATGAAAATACTCGTTCATGGTCGAGAAATGGAGTTATTGGCCAGAGGGTTCCGTTTTGCATGATATTTAAGTGGACCAAACCCGAACAAGAACTGCTTCGCTCTAAATTGTGATGAACTTTTGACAGTCATAATGAGTTGATCTACCGTATTGTTTCGAGCCTCATATTTTGCCACCACGAGAGTAGCTTTACGAAAGGTGAATGACTCTTAAAAGTTCAGCTTTATAAAGTTACTTTTTCTCTAGAAGCCTATAAGATATTTGATCGAAGTTAGCGAACGACTAGCGAGTTCTCACATTATGTTGGCCCTATCTATGTGCGTGTTGAGTTCAAGTTGGTAAAGTTGCTTTTGATGTGGCATAATGTAGGTCGAAGGACTTCGTTAGACCTATCTATACGTGAGAGTAAATGTGCATTTTACGCGTTCATAATATTAAATACATGTAATGAATGAAAAATTATAAACAAGATGTCAAATTTTTAAGAGAAGGACATCAGTTTTTACAAAAAGTAGTTCATTTTGCAAAATTTAATTTGAGTTGTCCTATATAAAAGTTTTAACAAATGATATTTTGACCATTGTCAAAATTTATAAACTTTAATTTGTCCTTCTCAGTAATGTTGCCATGTTGGTTCCTGCAGTGGTATATATATCGGCAATCAGTTTTTTTTGGAGTTTTTTAAATTAAACAAATGTTTTAAATTGATTTAAAAATAAAAAAATGAAAAAGTGTACAAACCTGTGGCGGTGACTAACGAGCCCCGCAATATGGTACAAGTCAGCAGACCCGATATAAATGAATAAGAAAATAAATACAATTTTATGTTCCAATTTTTAAAAATTGCAGCAAAGTCATAGAGCACAAGAACATAGGTTCCATGAACTCGACCCAAATAATGCATCAGTGACTGTGAGAACCTCAAAAACCTGCAGAAGAACCAGTGGAGGGGGCCACTGATACTAGGTCGAAATGGTTCGGATCCTATCAAATCTTACCAATTCTGAATCCATATTAAGCCCAAGAAAGTAAAGTCTGACTCTCGATTGAGGCAGAATAAGGTTGAACCAGGCAAGGCACTAGATCCAATAAGAATTGGCCAATACAATTTGAGATGTTTATGCCTCGGTGTGTTAGATCTGAATTGAAACAGTTCGGTGTGGTTAAAAAATCCCAAAAAACACATTGGCGAACTAAACCTGGTTGCATGAGAAAATTTGGATTTGGTTTTGCACTTTGCTGCAGTTACACTCGGTCCAGATCCAGTCTATTTGAATCCCCAAAAGAAGAGCCTGATCCAAATTAATTATATAGAAACCATGGCGTTTCCCATTTCAATTCCGAATTTGGAATCGACCAATCAGTATGAGAGAGGCTGGAATCCAGTTTGGACGACCTCTTAATAGTGGGCTTGTAAATATATTTTTTGATTACTGTTTTTAAAAGCAATTTATGTTGTACATGTATTTAGATCGTGGCCTCGATACTCTTTCACAGTTTCTTGCCAGAAATAAGTCCGATAAATATCCGTGTTGAATCTCGTTTAAGGCTCTGTTTCATTTATCAAATCAGTGGATCAGTGATCGAAAGGAAACAATGAAGATGAATGTCAAACGACACTATTAAGAATTGTGTTTTGTTTATTCACGGCATAGAGGAGAGAGAAGCTCCGAGGGGTTTTCCTTCTGCTCGGTGCTTGAGGGGACGGAGGTTCTTCCATGACCGCCGGGAGGCCGGCAGTCGTCTCTCGTGACACTGGACGATGCGGGAAATGGACCACAATGGCGGATGAGCGGCAGATGCTTGAAGGCCAGCATCTTCTGGAAATCCCCAAATCGGCCACTGCAACATGGAAGGGTGGTTGGGTCGATGGCTACGGGCCCTTTGAGAGAGAGATGTTCGCATGGGGGAAATGGCGGTTGATCTTTTCCCACCCCTACCTCAGACGCACTCTTGCTTCAGGGCTGCCGCGCAAGGGCCATCGTCTGCGACCCCAATTGAGGCGCATAAGGCTGAAACCCTACGGGCAGGTGCGTCTACCTTTGGACATCTAAAGCTAAGGGCAGATACTCGACCTGGGAGGAAGCTAGCCACTTGCTTCAATGGAAGATTGGAAATGGGACAAAGGTGCGGTTCTGGATTGATGATTGGGCTTTTGGTGTGGTGGAGGCGCTTCTCTCAGGGGAGGATTATGGTAGAATGGAGCAACTCTTGCCTCTCTGCTACCAGCAGACCATGTTAGCACAAGAACGGGTGGCGGCAAACACCCAACCTTGTTGGATCCACCATCTTCTTTGTCGGATGGCCGTGAACGAAGAGGAAGATTGGGGTACCCAAGTAGCTCACAACCGTAGTGGTAATGAGATCTGTGAAATGTTTAGGGTTAAACGCCCTGAGGACAACTGGAGTGAAAAGATTTGGAACAGTAGAGCCCCAGCCACCTGGAATTGGTTATGGTTCCTCTTTCTGGCGATTGAGGGGTGCCTCGTGACTATGGATAGACTACAGAGATTTGGCATTCACTTAGCCAACCACTGTGTTCTTTGTGGGAAAGAAGAATAAACTACCAACCATCTGTTTACCGAATTCTCTTACTCCAAACAGGTGTGGAAGTCTTTTTGGCACTAAATTCGATTCTTCCTCACTTTGACCTTAGCAACAGAGTATCCAAGTGGACATCAACGGCTTTCAGACCTTTGGAACATAATCCCATCTTATAGTTGGTAAGCTTTGGAAGCCACGGAAAATGATCAGGCACGGTGATTCACGTCCCCAAGTTCAGAAAATATGTAAGATGCTTTGGGAAGACTTGCGTCTCTTAGAAGAAGATATTGCTAACAATTCAAAGTATAAGAAGGACATACAACTATGGCTCGCCACCTCAATCGTTCCGGATCCTTGGCCTGATGGCACTCCCTCCCGTGTGACGGTGCAGATGGCTGCTATTAAAAGTCGATGGGGAACTAAAGCAACTTTCATCATCAGCCACAACAGTGTCGTTTTTCGTTGTGGACTTTCTCACAAACTGAAGGGCTGCCTTTAAATGGAGTTAAACATGATAAAGGACATCAATTCACTAGCTCCTTTTTCCATGGGGAAAATCCTTCTTGGTCTCAGTTCGAGGGAATGGCGTGATCGTCTCAAGCGTTGTCTCAAACAGCCTCCCAACGCAATGTACAGCACCTCTAACATACACTCCTAGAGAAGTTTTGTGTTGATTTCCGATTATAATCCTGCCATTAACGTGGTTTCTCTTGTTCTTAAGCTATGTTCCCCTGATACATGGCTTGATTTTGTAATCACTTGTTTTATCAATAAAAGATGGGGGCGATCCCCGGGGAGGCTAGCAGCGAAGGGTTGTGTTTGTCTCACTGTGGATTTGAGACTTTTGTGCACGAGTTTGAGGTCAGATCTCCTACCAATCCGATCTTAAATCCATGCTATATTGACGTGTTTAAACTGAGGATCTCTCAAAACTCGATCTTAGAGGCAACCTAAATTTTAGTTTTGCAACATTTTTGCTGCGGAAGGCACACAAAATACAAATGGGCCCCGAACGATCGACAGTTCACTATCTGAAGCCTGTTAATATGACAATAATGTTCTTCGCCTCGTATTGTAGTGGTTCTAATCAATCCAAGCGTCCTCTTCAGGCGGAACGTTTAACTATTTTAAAGATGAAGCAAAAGATCCACACTAAAACCCACAATTCATCAAACTAGAATTCCAAAACTAAAGTCCTGAAAGAGGCCTTGTCTAAGATCAAAAGATAGAGGTGTATGGCCTCAAACTCATCGGTCTTTGATCGAGTAGGCAAGAGGAAGTCATCCATTTCAGTTCCAAACATCAATGATTTGGGCTTTGGTGGCCTCCACCAGTAACAGAAGATCAGTCCTTCTTTTGTTCTTAATCCATGGCATCCAAAGGCCCCCGAGATCTGTTCTCATTCTGGGGAGGAGGAAAGGAATCGATTCGAAGCGTTCAGAATCGAGGCGGCAGATTTCAAAATATCACCGGGAAAAGGACTTGTTGCCAGAAAAAGGAAGAAGAGAAGGAAAACTTCAATGTTCATGATCCACGTTTCGGAGAGAGAGTATAAAGCAGAGGCTACCAAACAGAACAGCGCCGCGTGGTATGGAGTGGCAGAGGCGTAGAGCAGCCACGTAGCAGGCGGACGTTTCCACCGCCGAGACGTGAGGGCGGAGGCGGTAGCCCTTTTCTCCCCCTTTGTTTCATCTCGCCTTCCGCCGCCGTACGAGCAACCGGTGCCGCTCATCGACACGTAGACAGAAAGAAGGCAGAAATGGCGGGGTGGGGCCGTGGGGGAGAGGGACGAAAGGCCCCACGGCGAAGAGGAAGAAGGACGCTTAGCCTGAGTGACCGAATCCCGTTGGCCCTCGTGGCGAGCGGCCATGGGAGTTTGATCGAAGTTCCAGTGGCGGACGGCCGCCACGTTGCTACCATCGAGGGGTCAACTCACACAGTCGAGGCCCTTCGGCCACGCCCACGTGCCGGTCGAGCCGGTGGCCGCTCCATGGAAGGCTCTCGTTTAAACTCCTCCCTCCGCCCCTTCCCTTCGCGGGAAGGCCAACTTAAGGACCAGAATCAGAAGGCGGAGATTCTTGCTTTTCTTTATTCACTGGCGGGCGAGAGTTTCGATGCAGAAGGGACTCTGAGGAGCCTGGATGACCGAGGTTTGCCAGGAGACGGTGGGGGAGGCCGCTTCGCCGTGCGCGCTGAGGTCTAGGGCCGCGAGGCGGAGGAGGATGGAGATGAGGCGCTTCGCCGGCGCGCCTGGATCCGTCGTCCGGCGGGAGAGGCGGAGGGGCGGGCGAGGTCCCGCGGCGGCGGCCGGCGAGGGCGAGTCCTCGACGTCGCCTCCGGCTGGGTCTAAGGACGGGGAGCCGTCGTACGGTCTTGTGTCGTCCTGCGGGAGGTCGAGGGACATGGAGGACGCGGTGTCCGCGTGGCCTCGTTTCTTCCGGCCGTCGGATCCGGACGCCAAGCCGCTGCATCTCTTCGCCGTCTACGACGGCCATGGAGGATCGCACGTGAGTTCTCTCTCCGTTGTTCCCTAAAAACACCGGAAACACTCGGGAGTATCGTCTTGCTGCGTGGCTGTTTCGGTATTTTCAGTTATGAGTGAATCGCCGAGGGTCCTCCTGTAATTTCAGCATCTAATTACTTCCACACGTTCAATCTGTACGCAGAAACCAGCAAATCAGGTGGCTAGCGGTTTCCCAATGCCGCAATGCATTTACTCTCGCGCCTTCTAGCACCAAGCGCTCTCAGGCACCCGAACTCCGACCCAGAATCCGGCCAAGTGGCTGGATTTTGGCTTGTTCGGCCACCTGAGCGGCACACAGACCCTAGGTGACCGACGGCCGTCCTCGTGCTCCGTGCACGGAACAGTTAGAAAAAGTTGTTATGAGTTCGGCACCCTGTTCAGAGTTTGAAACCAGTTGGCGATGGATCAAATCTTTGCGTCACATATGATCTGTGTGCAGCTTAGCCAGGTGGCTTCAGCCGCCGAACTTTCTCTTCGTCTTGTTATCAAGTTTAGGTGCCCAACAAAAACTTGATTACGCCATGTCCGGCGGTCATATTATTCACCTTTTTTAGTTGTCCGTTTTTAGTCACTCAATGACGCGATGAGTCGATCGCCGGATAATCTTCAAAAGGTTGATCCGAACAGTCTCTCGTCCCTTTCTTGGTAAAAACTCGGTGGATATACACAATACACACGTTGTTGGTATATTCGCCGTCTTCAGAAAGATTTTACCCAACAGAAACTAGAGAAAGGAGCCTGATTCTTAGGCAGTTGATGTTCGACTAATGGCAGTAACTCTGATTTTTTTTTCTCTTCTGCTTTTTGCGACGGACAGGTGGCGATGATGTGCAAGGAGCGGATGCATCGGCTGGTGGCGGAAGAGCTGGGGAGGGGCGCGGGTTTCGCGGGAGGCGACTGGCGGGGCCTGATGAAGCGGTGCTTCGCGCGCATGGACGAAGAGGTGATGGAGGCGTGCTCGTGCGGGGGGCCGACCCCATGCGTCTGCGAGCAGGCGAGCCTGGTGACGGACGTCGTTGGGTCGACGGCGGTGGTGGCGGTGATAGCGCCGGACGTCGTCGTCGTCGCCAACTGCGGAGACTCCCGGGCCGTCCTCTGCCGCTCCGGCAGGCCTGTCCCTCTCTCAACCGACCACAAGGTACGCGCCGCTCCCTGTCTCCCTATCCTTTTCGTTGAACGGTTTTTGAGTCCGTGGTCCTTCTCTGGTGGTTGTCATGCATGAGCGGTACCATACTACTGTTCACTTGATCAACCTGACCTGACAGACTAATTGGTTGCACTCTCTTTCTCTTTGGAAGAGAATAGACTATTTATATAAAGCGATTCGGTGAGTTAGGTGTGGTTCTCCAATCTCATCCAAATAAATATCACAAATTGCAAAAGGCTCTAGAAAACCCAAAGTTTTGTAAAGATTAATAACATAGAGCATCTACTAATTTATTAACTCCAATGAATTGGAAAACCCAAAGTTTCCTTACAATTGTTAAACTGCAGTTTGCTTTTAAGATTATGCCAAAGGAATGACTCTTGCTTGTTACCCAAATGATCTTGTCTAGAATTATAACGACAAGGAATCACTGTGAAATGGAGAAGCAGGACGGCAATCCGAATAGGGAAGCAAGCATTTAGAAATTTTAGTTGATTGGGGGGATATTCGTTGATATCTACTGCCGATCTAATGTTAAACCGTCCATGGGCTCAAGTTACAGCGGGAGTAGTCGTGGAATGTTAATGATCAAGAACTTGAGGACAAGTTGTTATGGGAAACGAAAAGATGCTTGGAACTATCATATGTGGCATTGTGCTTGGAATTACCATATGTTGGCAATTTAGCAACTTTTTATCAACACCATGCTGGATAGTGTTCACCGACATCTGGTTAATGAAGCTTCAATTTTTATCATGAGTTTGGAGATATTTCATTTGAAATGTCAACATTTCCTAATAACAAAAAAATAGAAGCTTCCAGTTTTACACAGTGTAAAACTATCAGGCAGGCCCACTAGTATCTCATTATCTCTCTCTCTCTCTCTCTCTCTCTCTATATATATATATATATATATATATATATATATATATATATATATATATATATATATATATATATATATATATATATATATATATATATATATATATATTCCTTCCCCTGCCAGCCGAACGGTGGTGCCCACCGGGCGGCCCTGACAAAGGGGGGCGGACGCTGCCGTCGCTTAATCTTCCCCATCTCACGTGCTTAGAATTCTCATTAAATCTAACATAGAAGGGTTTGGCAGCTGTTATATATTAATTTAGAATTCTTTCTTCAAAATTATTTCAATATGAAAAGGCGTTTGCTAAGTATTAAATTGTGGACTTTGGAACGTGTTCGCATAATTCATGTTTCAAGAACACCCTGTGTATTTATTTGGAGGAAAATTTATTGTTGGGAACAGATTTGTAATTAAAACATGTTTTCTGGAACAAAATTATAGTGCTTTAAATAGTGTATTATGAGAACACGTTTATGAAATACACTTTGTTTTTCTTATCGAATTTCCAAGAAGTACCAGCCATTCGTTGGTTGCCAACTGTTCCGAATCTCACTTACCTATTGTGATTTGATCGTGTAATAAAATAAAAAAACGATGAACCATAACTTGTAAAACCCGCAATTAGGCAACCGAACCAGTGATCTCATTGTCACAAAAATGTTTGGTGGTCAGGCGAAAATTATCCTTAGTTCGCTCGAAAGTTGTAGTTCTGAAAGTGTTTTTTGTATTACTGTTGCCCGTTTCTGGCGAGATTGGTCTTCTAATGGATCAGATAATTGTCTTTTGGAAGTTAATTCTTGTATAGGTTGTCCTTTTTCCAGGGCAAGAATTGTTTTTTCATTTTTCAAGGGGGATCACTTTTCTGAAAATAGTGAACGGAAATCGGAGAATTTTCGAAGGATAATCTTTCGCCCGTGTCTGTTGAGACGGGTGGAAACCTTATAAATGGGAGAGAATTTTTATGTAAAAGAATTCGGTTTTCCTGCGTTCACATTATTTTACCCGAAATGCCAGCATAGCTCCCATATCTAAATATTCTCGATCTACGCTATAATGCTTTATGGGGACTCTCTGACAAGGCTCTTAGCTTGTCGGTTGGGGTTCACTTGGGAGAAAATTTAAAAAGCATAGTTTGTCAAATATTCCAGAGATTTCTTCTTCCTTTTTCCCTAATACGGAAGCTATGGTTATCTGTTATTTGGTAGCAAATTTATGATTGACGGACCGCGTAAAAGGAAAACTGCCGATTCTAGCTTACGATTCCTTTAAAAACAAAAGCGAAACTGATGGTTATTAGTTGGGGTCTAGCTATGTTCGTTGAGATGCTCTGTAGTTATTTTATGATTTTTTATTTTTTGTATTGGATCTAGATGTTGTTCCCCTGATTGCGTTGCCATCAGATAAAGAAAAGCTCTTGACTCTCGTGCCCCATGACATGGATAATCTGTCTCCATTTTCGCATGTCGTCGTTTTTGAAGATGCCTTTCTTCTTTTTCCTTGGAAGAAAATTTGATTCTTTCATCTCATCCGTTCCTTTTTTCCCCTCTGAAGATGACCAATATTTGGCGTAAAATTTGCAGCCGGACCAAGCTGATGAACTGGCAAGAATTGAAGCAAGTGGTGGGCGAGTGATATACTTGAACGGTCCTCGGGTGTACGGGGTACTAGCCATGTCCCGAGCCATAGGTCTGTCTCCTGAACTTTCTATGTACAGTTGATGTTTTGCTTCTTCTAGTCTCTTATCTTCCACATGGTCTAGGTTGGGCTCATTGGTAATATCATGTCTCTAGGCTCAATGAAGCGACTATATTCATACTGATTGTGCGCAGCTTATCTGTGAGTAAGATCATCTTTGCCTACGTGACCAGGATACAAGTGGAAGGAAGTCCACCTGTTCTGTTTCTGAGAGTTCATTGTTTTTCCAGTGTTTAACTGCTTTGTGTGGTTTCTCCTAAGGGATATTGCCGAGGTATGAGACTGCTCCAGATGCATGGTACAAAACCCATGTGGGTTTGTTCTGAAATACTGGATGCCAGCCTCATCGCCTAGCAGGAAGGCGCCCCCTTTGACTCACTGCTTGGATGCGCGCACATGCACACAGAGAATTGACTATGGAATGTCTAGGAAAATGCAAACGATGTGGCGTTAGGTTAGAAAACACCGAGCCAACATGGGGGAATCATACAACGATGACCATAGATCCTAAATGGATCACTCCAGGCTAGCATGAGCAGATGTAGAGACAAATTAGTTGAACTGCTGGTGCGTTCGTAACCGATTCATTTCGATGATCTTTCCCGAGGTCTTTGGATTGGAGGCTGTAGTCAAGTTGAGAGACTGGCCGAAATTTATGACGTCACTTTAAGTTTTTGTTTTTCCTTTTCTCATATTTCCTGTTCATATATAATAGTAAGCGTTTCTCAACTGATCTTCATTTTTAGAACATCTCGGGCTTCACATAAGTCATTTTTTATTCTTGGATTCCTTGCCCTGTGGCTGCACTTTCTTGGCTTATACCATTTGAACAAGTAGAACTGGACCTACACCATTGGAACAAATGGAAGTAAGGGTGAGGCCAAGGTTTCATGGGGCTGATCCTGAGCCACCATCCAAGCCCAAATGCCTTCATTTGAAAGAACTTTTTAGTGTAGAAAGTATCAAATTTAGGATCTTCAGCCACATTGATTTCTGGGGAAACAAATTGATGGGCATTATTGGCTTGGGAAAATCCCACTGTGAATTTTGATTCATCTCTTTTGTTTTTTGTCTTGCAGATGTAACACAGTCCCATACGTTAGATTTATTTGTAGTTTCTTAGAATTTATAAGAATTATTTCAGTAAAATGGTTGCCCCATGTGTTATTCTACGCAAGGAATGTACTGAATTAAAATCACTAGATTCTAAGAGGATCGCTTTGGAGGTCTTATTTCAAGGATGGGAAAAGGGCAGGCACATGTTTCTAGTAGAGAGATCAGTTTGGTTTCAGTGATACATGTAGGCCATGATCAATGTTAATCTTGTAAGGGAGATTAAAGTGGCAACAACAATACCTTTAAATGCTGGCGTGAATTGTTTGCTTGTGTAACGTAGCTAGATAGGCATATGCTTGATTACAGTAAAAAAATTAGATACACATGATGGACAGCTTACATGATTTATTTAGTTCTTGTAGAATATGTCTGATTTTATGTCACGTGTGTTGATCTATTTTTCTTCTTGTTTGAGCTGTCTTTTATTTCCATTTTTGATGCATGTACAGGGAAATTTCTAATAATATCGAAGGATCGTATTAAAAATAGGGTCAAGGCTAGTGTCATTTGTCTTCCTTGTGTAATTACAGACGTGGGAAAATAGTCCATTTTTCATCAGGCAGCATATAAGGAGCACGTAGATGTCGAAGGCACTTAGTGTGCAGTACGTTATGTTTTTAGTTTTGGGGTAATCAGAGGACCACAGATGAGATGGATTCTGAATGGTGATTAGTGGCAATTCTGTATGCATATCATGACACTCACAGTAATATGCTTAAAGAAATCGTTACTCGTATGCCAATTCCTGGGTGAGGTAGGAAACTGGTTCTTTTGTGGTATCTTAAATGCGAGTTATGATATTTTAAATGGAATAAGCTCTTTGATGATGCTATACCTTAATAAAGTAGTTGCCAATACCTTGTAATATACTCATGCTACTATCTGCAGTGCTTCGTAGGCATGAAGATCTATATTTAGTGAGATCATAGATCTATGATTTGTTTTTTGTTCCTCTTCTGTTCTATTTGTTCTCATTCGAGGCAACAAAGAGTGGTTTAAATTGGAGGAAGACTCCCCGTTCTCATTACCTCGTCTGTTTCCATGCCTTTTTTCTGATGAATATGTAAATCAAGTATGTATATTGCACGTTAACCGATAGTGAAAGAATATAACACTCATCAACAGAGTCCTTGAATTAAAAAGAGCACATTTAGAAATATTGAGCATATTTAGAAATACTACTAGGCACAAGATGATACAATTACATGCTTGATCCAGTTTCCTCTGAGCTCCTCTGAAGAATGATCTTTATTGAAATGAAAGAAGATCCATTTTTGTAGAGTTTTTGTGGTGGTGATGCTTATGGTGAGAACATGATGGTCTACTGTCATTGCAGTATGATCATTCTTGATATGCAGAGGACAATTTCACTTCCAGTCTTGGACCGTTTAGAATGCATCTATGGACTTGAAAATTCACATTGATCATGCATGCCTATGTAGAAGATTGTTTTGTGACGTTCTCATTTATAAAATCCTTGAACTGCCAAAGGCTTTGGAGAAGAATGAAAACAAAACTTGCTTTGGGTAATGATCCTTAAGTTTTCTTTATTCACAGGAGACAAGTACCTAAAACCAATTGTCTCATCTGAGCCTGAGGTTACTATCACAGAACGTTCTTCGAATGATGAATGCTTGATTCTTGCAAGTGATGGCTTGTGGGATGTTCTTCCTAATGATGTAGTCTGCAAAGTTGCTTGGAATTGCCTTCGAGGGTATGCTCCTGCCCCTTCAGATTCAATTTCACTTGCTGTAGATGGTCAGAAAGGAATTGCATGTATCGAAAGCAACGAGAAGTCAGGATCACGTTGTGCTTTGGCTGCAATGTTGTTGACAAAGCTTGCTTTGGCACGCAGGAGTGCGGACAATATCAGTGTCATAGTGATAGATCTGAAGGGAAACTTAAATTGGGGTGAATAGTGGTTATGGAGTTGCAGGTACAATCTAGAGTTCTAGACCTGGAAAAAGTGAGACAGGTCGATAATCCAGAAGAAAAACAAATGCTTTGCAGCTGGTAACTTTACTATCACGAATGAATTGTTTATCCATTATTGTTCTCCTCTGAATCGGACGGACAGGGACACCCGTAAGAGTCCACAAAACTGAGGCGGCTCTGTAAATGTATAAATGTAGTCTAAGGTAATACTGTATATATGTCGCGAGTAGTCTGTTATCCATCAATTTTGTTTACAGATCAAAGAGATTTGTCAATGCTTTAATGCGATATGCTTTACCATTTCGAAACCATTTTTTGGTATTTCTCATACTCATAAGCAGCAAATTCTCAATACTGATATGGATCAATGCATAATTCTACTAACTACTGCATTGCAATTCCCTGAAAGATGTTTCTGTTTGGGCCATGAGATTGCAGTTTCCCGAGACTAAGCACATTGCAGTTTTCCTAACGTATTATACTCTATGAGGTCTGGGTGTCGTACTTTTCACGACGCATCCATTCCCTTGGGTGGTTTGTCTCTAGGAACTTGTTACCGTTAGATCAGAGTGGACCGTGAACTATCAAGTCGGGCAATTAGAGCCAGACCCTGCGCTTCAAGAACCAATGTCGAAGCATTAGCTTGGGTGTTCATCTCGAAGGACAGAGGGTTCGGCAGAGGCTTACCAGATCATGCCAAGGTAGACCACCCTTTAGGCATTAAAGTACAGACGGCTTCAATTTGCAGCTGGTGCCTTCGTAGGTGCTATGGCGTCAGGAGAAACGGCGAGTGGTTATAGCTTCGTAAGTTTTAGAAGGACAGACTTGGTACTTCCTTTTGCTGCAACTGGCAATATGAGTTATGATTAACATTTGGGCTTAATAAGTTCATGAATTATACAATTATGAGCCGTCTTCTCAAAACCAGATTTCCCCTTACCCATCGCTGCTGTCCCTCCTTGATTTCTCTCGGGGAGCCTCCAGGCAAGGTAGAAAGGAAGTTGACATCAAGTCTGAATGAATGGATCGCCTTCAACACACTGGAAAATATCAAGGGAAGCTCAGCCTTTTTTTTCTTTGACATGTTTTCTGTAATTTTCAGATGCTGACTAGCTGTTGAATTAGAATGATCAAAACGGGGACGTCATCTATGTATTTGATGGATTAAAAAAGAAATATGGTGCAACCATACATGTATTTCATATCGTAACATATACACATTTGGGATAGATTCACATGCCTCTTTGTTTGCAGCAGAGGATCTTAACGGAGATGATGGCTACGCGACACTCTGCTTGATAGAGACTAAGGTCTCACGCAATGGAGAAGCTTCTACATCAACAACCCTGATAGCTTCAAGGATTCTCTCAGGCTCTCTCCGTCTTCTGCCTTTATTTTTTACTCTGCCTTTATTCATCCGTTTCTCTAGCCACCGCATTAGTGGTCGGTTTATGCAGGCAGGGCAGTTAATCAACTCATTTGAATTGCTATGTGAGTTTTTGATATCAAATATTGTGTAAATGGGTTACAAGAACGCTCGGTCTTTTTCCATGGAAGATGATCCCATTATGAATTTTTTTCCCCTAAATTTAACAACCAAAAGCTGGACATGGTTACGTTGTGTTCACGTAGTATCTTGGGGAGTCATTGACGCGTGCACGCTGTAACTGCGTCTATAACCCGTCCGCATTAGGGAGAGAAGCCTATAGGCACTTTGTCTTTGTGCTTATTCTTCCTTCTCTACTACCACTTGTATTCATTCTTCCGTCTTCACTAGTTAAGAGGTGTCGAAGGAGGGAGAAATTTCCTTTCACATAAAATATTATCTAACTACTAGGAGGATCTCTCCTAAACTGAAAACAAGTGAAATTTTCACCGCCAAGCATGTTCCACACACATATTTCCATCACCTGAAAGTGAAGGAAAAAAAAAATCCTGCAAAAGAAGATACTATTTTCACTTTAATGGGGACGAGTTACTTATTAGGTCCACTTGTCATAAACTTTTGCAATCAAACGCCCGTTAAATTTGACCCTAAACAACTTCCCATAGAATGGATTCCAGCACACACTTTGTTGGGTATTAATTAATCTGTCCTTCGGCAGATTTTGTTTCAACATTTGAAGACTCTATAAGATAATTATAAAAACTACTGTTAGATATGTTCATCTTTTCCCCATACATTTGGTAACCATAAGGATATTCTCAAGCCATTCTTTTGCATAAGATGTCGCAACATATCCTCTTAATTAGGAAACACCTGTACATTGCTATTGTTCGATCCGGCTCAACACTGTACTCAACACTGATCTGCATTTGATCACATCGAACCTGAAGTAGCAACATAATATATTTTAATTTCACAACCATAAAAACGTGATCCTCAAATATAAAAACCATTTACGAGCGATTCCCATGCATGGAATGCAAAAAAATCTGACATGCATTTTGCAACAAAGCAAATTCCACCTTTCAATAGACGAAGGATACATCGAAGAACGAAAGGCAAAGAATACGATCAATCTTGGTGGAATAAGCCGAAAAATGTGAACTACCGAAGAGGCATGGCGTGCTTTTCAATCGGAAAAGTTACTTCATTGCTGGCTAGACCTGCAGATTTGATGGAAAGGAAACTGGACATTTTGAACAGCTTTATAATGACGCGGACAAATTGTTCTCCCATCTCCGTCTACAAAACTGCCAGCTTCATCTCTCATGTTCCCACGACTTTAGCTCCTAGAGGTGTTGTCGATGAAAGAAACTACTGTTTAATTGGCTCCATTTCCTATCAGCATATAATCACTTCTCTTACATATGATTGATTTTTCACCACTCTTCATCAAATGCAGCATGTTACTTGATTCGTGGGTATAAAATAGCATTCATTAAGAGGCTTAATACTCATGATGGACATGTTTTAGAGAAATACGATTAAGCAATACTTTTCTTTCAAAGACATATTTGAGGAATCGTCAAATGTTATTTATCTTTGGGGCTACCATAACTTCCTTTCCGTTTGAAACTAACCTTGTGGGCAGACCCTTAACCTACTTTTCTTCCTTTCTGCTGCTCTGCATGTGCATGCCTGTTGCATTTGTTTCACGCCCTCATTGAAGAAAAGAAGATAGAGGACAAATGATTCTTGTAGAGTTACAACAAGCATTGGATTTTGGCTCTTGCCTCGCGAGCATACACAAAGGCTTCCCTGCATTTTGGTCTGTGCTTGAGCTTTTATATGATTTTCTCCGCTTCTGTCCGTATTCTCTTCCTTTCTAAAACTTGCAATTAATCAAAAGATTGAATAATACAAGGCTAAATGTAATATGAGCAATAAAATAAATGCAGACGAATATTAGTGGCTTCTTCAATGCAAATTAATCATATGCGGTTTTCTGACTAAGTTGTTGCCAATAATTTTCTTAACAAAACCTCTTATTCTAAGACCCACAAGAGAAAAAAAAAAAAAAGGATCATAAGCTAGCCCAAGTTCAAGGTCCTGAAACGAGAAGGGGAACTGAAAATGGAGGTCAAGATGACATCTGCCTCTGAAGCTTGTGAATATAAAAAGCAGTGGTCGTTTTCAAAGCTGTTCTACAACTGACACCATGCCCTTGTTCTACTTTTGCTAAGATTAGAATATCTTATATTTTATGTAGTGCATCGAGCCTGGCATCGGTGGGCTGTGGGCCGTTGGACTCGTATATATGGATATGTAGGTGTAGCCGCATATTACACTGATAAATGTTAATGAAGCAGTTAATGATGCTAATCTTGAGCAAATCTAAAAAAAGGTAATTAAACTGTCATGGTCATGAACCTAACTGCTCGTGCAGCCATAGCTTAACAGCAGTATCTTATTTTACAGCACAGTTTCACATACAGGGGCGCTGAGCAATGGATACACAAACCAAACGAGAGAGAGAGTATTTAGTGATGTGAAAATCAGCAAGACACATAAAGCATCATGATCAACACTGTCGTTGTCCTTTGGAATGCAGAAACTGAAAATAAAATCAACTCCACAATCTAAGCCGAATCCACGTTCTTGCTCATGTCGGTACTGTAGCCAAGCCGCAGTTCCAAGTCTATGCCATTCTCCAAGCAGTTGCTGCTCCTCAAGCTCCCTACTCCACTACCATTCACGGGCCTCACCAAGGAAGGAAGCGTTTCACCGCAGTCCGGTTCTTTACTGCACATGATCCTCTCTCTTTCTTCTCCTTCTGTCTGCTTCTCTTCTGCTTTCTCTTGGTTGGTCGACCCCCTGATTCCTGAATAACCAAACCATGAAGAAGAAGCAGCAATTACCTTGGAAGGAAACTTGTTCTTCAGAGGGGTACCAACTAGAGGCGCATCGGTTGATGTTTCAGTACTTGGTGTTACAAGTGATGTTGAAGAGGAAGAAATCATGGAAAGTACTGGTTTTGAACTGGGGTTTGGAAGAGCAGGAGGAGCTCGAGTGGCTTGTTGAAGAAGATCATCATCATCACCAAGAGACAGAGACTCTCTCAGCCTTGCTCTATCCCTCCTGTGCACATTCATGTGTCCACCGAGTGCCTGTGCAGACCTGAACTCTCTCCTGCAAAAACTGCAAGGATATGACCTTGGGGGCCAGGAAAACACTCCACCAACCGAGCCCCAAGGATGATCATCTGCAGACCTATTCAGCCATGGCTTGGTTGCTCGGTCCATGGTACTTCCCTAACCAGAAGATCGTAACCTTCTTAAATCGATGGTACTCGTCACTCCCACCCATTCCCCTCCCCTCTGACTTAATAATGATCATGGCAGTATGCCCATCAAAACCCTAACCCTGAATATCCAATTTTTCCATAGAGGGAAACCCCCTGAAACTGTCAACCTTGCTATTTGCATGACTCACTTGGAAGGAAATAGAACTCAAACTGGGGTGCTGCATAAATTGAGTGGATTAATTAATGCCACAAATTTTAAAGGGGAAAAGAAATCTCTTGCTAAATCTACTTGATATCTTGAGGGTATGGTGACAAGCCAGAGGCAACCCCATTGGGGAAATGCCATTATTGAGAAGAGCTGAAATTCAGTAAATAGCTAGCCAAAGCAGACACCATGTCCATTTAAGCCATTGCCATTCTGAACCTTGTTGCGCTTTAGCTAGTCCGGACCAGCTGAAAATGGAAGATCTTGCCCCCAGGTGGAGCGCCTTGTCTGACCTCATCATGGCAAGCAACTTATAGCAGGTGAATAATTAGCTTAAGAGTCCTCCTCATGTTAAGCATCAGTCATGTGAATCATCTGAGAATATTCACACGAAAGAACAGAAAGGACACCTCTTTCAAAACCAGGCTTTTATTAGTATATGAATGTCTTACTGATCAGTGATCCCCCATTTAGGATGTGAAAAGACTGATCTCCATTGATGTTATAAGTTTCTGATCTTTACTGCATCTTTAACTCTTTTATTGTTCCTCCAAATGAATTGAATTAGCTTACACATCGTCTGGAACGGAATTTTTTCGTCTATTTTTCATTCATATAGTTCAATGACTGGCATGCAGAACGCTTTTTCAGCGGTACTAGATCTGCGAGATACTGTAGCTTTCTGAAATCAACTATTTTCATGCATGACAGAAGATTTACTCATAAATTTCCCCTTTTTTTTTGAGGTTTTGGGTTCTTCACAGTAGAATCGAGGAAAACGTCGAATAATTTTCCATTTTCCTTGCAATCCATTTTTTTGTTCATGATATATAGTCCCCAACTTGCAGTCCACTTTCCTACTTTATCCTTTGCTTTCAAGTTTTCCAGATCCTTCATTTTTTCCTTCAACAGCAAAAATCCGTCCTTGCGTTTATAAGGCATTAAAATGATTGACCAAAACTGTCAAATTTGACGAAAAAGACAGCTTTGCCCTTGATTGAGTATGATTTGGGGCATAAAAAAGGTGGGGATATTCTTTAGTATAAAAGCATGGTTACATAAATCTCAAAACATACAATGTGACCAGATTTTGATTAATCCAAATTTGAAATTCATGGATTTGATGTGGATCTGACGTGACATGCTTTTACTGATATGGTAAAAGATCCATAATAAAACCATGTAGGTCACACTTAAACTTAAGATTCTTATTTTTATTTTACTTGTTCGCATTGCTAAAAACTTGGATTTAAGATCAAAAGGTAAAGAATCTGATTCTAATCAAATGCTGAGGATATCAAACCCGATATTATCAAACACCCTCTAAATGTTGGCACATATCAACCGTTAGGTATTGGTCCAAATCCTCTATTATCAATTCTATTTCTTATTTTTAAAAGATCTTTTAATTGATTCATTAGAAACAAAACAAAAAATTATGCTGTAGCCCTTGATCCGCCCATGAATGAAAAGAACTCGATCAGGCCCCTTCATCTTGCGGCCAACAAGGAAACGATACATACTTATCAGTTGACGCACACCATTTTTTACAACAATTATACAAAAGCTTAAAATAAATAAAATTTCAATTTTTTCACTTACCACACTTGTGAAAATGTGTTCTGCATGTTATAGTAATATCAGGACTAACATGATCAGTGTCTTTTGATACATATATAAGTCATATATATATATATATATATTGACAAGCAATAAGGTATTTTTTGGGGTCAATTTTACACAATTTTATGCGCAAGCTTCAAGAATAATTGCACATATGAGAAACTTAGTTTTGCTTCTAATGCCTTCATTAGTTCCAACCATTCAATTCCGATTTCTTTAACTAATACTGTGTGTTAAACTTGCACAAATTTTCTAATCTGCCGGCTTAATTGTATCCTAATTACGTGATCTAAGGTTAATGCCAAAACTAGAAGTAATAACCAAAGTCGCTGGAAAGGAAACACACGAAATCAGGAAGTGGCAGCAAGAAAAGCAAAGAAAAAGTCAAGACCTTCATGACTAAAAAAAAGTGGAAGCAAAAGAGAATCCTAATAACAGCAAAATATGACACATGTGGACGCTATTTGTTCGGTTGAAATATAGTAAAACTTTTATAGCACATTTATTTTATGAAAAGCATCAAAAGAACCGAAAGGAATGGAGCAGGAAATTAAGATTCCTTGTGCGTATGCGTATAATGTGTATGTATCCGCAGAGTGGCAGAGGTAGGTGAGGGATTGTGCAGGCAGTTGCCCACCCAACTCATATAATTTATTTTATTTAACTATTGGTCTCCCTACTGCCCATCAAAGCTAAGATTTCTTACATCAGTTTCACTTACCTACTAATTTCTGGTTCTTCTACTGGCCTCTACATGTACGTTTATTTTGATACACAGGCTGGAGTTAGCTAAATCCTCCCTAGTTCATGCCTAGAAGCTCAACCTGATATTGGGTTTTTCACAATTTTCATTTTGGAGGTTTAAACACCAAATGATTTAGCTCTCTCTCTCTTATTTATGTGTGTGAGTGTGGATGTATGTGAGAGCAAAAAAAAAAAAAAAAGAAAAGAAAAATCTTAAACAAAAGTAAAAAGCATTCAAAGAGTAATGGATGCATACTGCATAGTTACAAGCAGAGATGGAAGTAGGTGTGGCTGCTGGGTGGGCAACTGCCCATAGAGACTAACAAAAACTGTTCATTTTTATATTGATACTTTAGGGTGTTTTTTTTTTTTTTACATATTGGTGCCCCCTAAAAATTTTAAAAATTTATAATTAATGTCCCTTAACCAGAATTTTCTAGGTATGACATGTGTTTACATATACAAAGTAATGTTTTATCTTATACAAATTGAATGTGATAATATAAATCATGTCGTCAAAATTTGCGTTCAACGGAAAACACTTGTGGAGAAGATGAATGCCGCTTGTGGGTGGCTAGTATTGATTGAATTCTTCCCGGATTCATCTTGGGTCTGCGGAATTGTTCATGGTCAACACATTCTCATCAAAGGACTTCAAATTTTGGAGAAGGGCAATCAGTAGGTTCGGCCCCATCTACCAGCTCAATTGGCGGACAATCACCAAGAAAAGCATGAATCCGTTTATCTTCGAATTCGGCAAAAATGTTGGGAAATTTACAAGTGCCAACAATGAATTTACAAGGAAAAAGAAAAAATTTAAGCCAGTGTATGAAATGATCAAAGGACAGTGGGATCTAGTTTTCTTTGCCCGAATATAACATGAATGGGCAATGAGCATCGGGCAACCGCGACCAATCGGTTCTGTTCAGGTCTATTGGTCGCAGTAGCGGCGATTCTTCGGATGCAGAGGCAGAAGCACCAATAGATCCACTTCTCCAGTCGGTTTTCGTTTCTCTTGTTTGTTGGCATCCTTCACCAGTCGGCAGCAGAGAAACGTCAGTTGCCTTTCCAATAATCAGTAGAAGCTGTTCATGAAGTTTCCCTATGATTGGGAACTCCTGAAATGTTACATGAAGCCCATCAAAACCCGTAATGCTAGAGTAAGCAATGGCAGATCAAGAGGAAAGCATCTGATCATTAACTTTGGGAATGGAACAGTAAACTGAGTTAATAATTGAGAAGATGGAACGAGAGCATAAGATGGCAGTTCCAATCTTAAATATCACTAATTTTTTCTATCCTTATGGGTATGTAACAACGTGATCGATAAAAGAAAATGGTGTAATAAAATCTGAACAATCAAACGCGTGAAGGTCATCCATCGATGGGATTCTTGGTTAGAGAGATTTACTTACCTCCATGATCTCTTGAAAGGAGTTATTCATGAGAGCGACAGGTAAACTTTCAACGACAGCAGTGAAACCTCTGGAAGGGAGAGTAAGATCAAATGATTTAGGATCAAAGCAGAGCCAAAATCATGAGCCCCCATTTTGGGGAGAATTACATTCCTTTGATTAAACGCGAAATTACCTGGTATGAGTGCAAAGAAGCACATAACACCTTATAATGTGGAAGAGCAAACGTGGAGAGGAGTCTTGATTCACAGAGAGAACATCGACCTTGTACAGCATTCCGTTCAGCAATGTTAGAGGTAAGCAAAAGTCTTAACTGGGGTGACCCTGGAAACCAGGTGGGCTCGAAACACAGTACGAACCAAATTAAGCCCGCAGGTACTCTTAAGCCAAGTTTCCTAATTATTATCACATACCAAGTTTCAATTTCTTCTGCAATTTACTGTAAATTAACATGTAAATGGGTGGTGTTCTTTTTCAGCAATGGTGATGACTTGGATCCAGAAAGAAAAATGACTGTAGTTCAAGTTGGTCTATATGGCTGAACTTTGTGATTTATTTCTTTTTCTTCCATTTTTTGCCTTACAGAGAAAAAGAAACTTGGATCTATGATCGCGCTTACCAAAATGATCATTCTCTCAATTAATCTCCTCAGTTGCTGATCGGAACGAGGTTCACAGATGTATAATATACCCTTGCTGTCCTGGAGTATTGCTTCAAGTATGTGCATTGCTATCTGCAGGAAGGCCAGCATACGTTTTGGTTCAATAAGCATCTGATAACTACCTGCTAAAGTTTTGAAGAAACAAAATGGGATTGGAGAGAGCAGAAGCTTCCCACGCCCTACCACTTTGCAGAGTTCACTGCCAACCCTAATTGCAGTGTCACAGACGTCCGCAATATTGTTCTCGATGGCCCATTGAATGATCTCCGGTTCCCTTGCCTTTCCACCAGAAGCAGATGATGGGCAGTTTAAGCTTAATAAGCATAGAACGCATAAGAAAAACGATGGTAGAAAGTACCTGGCATAGAATCCCAATGACAGAAAGGGAGATAGCTCGGACGTTGTCAATCATCTCTTCCCTACTCTCAAATAGTATGAGAGGAATGACAAAATCTGGTATATGTGCTGGAATTTGAAAAATATATATACAGCAACAAAAAACCACAGAAATAAGTAACTAGAATCAAATTCGCCACCAAAATTTAGAGAGATAAAAAATGTTCAAAATGGAGCTCTAAATGAGCAGCCGATTTAAAATTGGCACCACCAAACTTATTCATCATGAATATAAGGATACTGTCCACATGAGAGAGAGAGAGAGACCATAAGGAGTCGAAATGGACGCTATTCAAGTGTAATGAGCACTTACATCGCACAAAACTGAACCTGGTCTCCGTGTTGGCAGCTACGGTCTGCAACCATGGAGATGCTCACTAAGATAATAAAGGCATGTGTTCGTGACCACCACTTGGCCGGGGTAAGCAGAAGCATATATACATCAGAAAAGAAAAGGGATTGGTGGGTGAGAACTTTGAGCTTCCCTATCCTCTTCTTTCTCTGCGGTTTACGTTAACCTGCACCCTTCTGCAGCCAAGTTGGAGATGAAGAGGGCAAGATGCCGCTATGTCCATTTACAATAATGGCTCTCTAGTCCTGCTGCCTTAGACGGTCAAGCCGATAGACAGGAGCCAAGTTTGATCTACTGGCCCTCTAATGGCTCCCATCCCCCATTTCTTTATGCTTCTTTATTATTCTTTTTTTTTCTTGACAAATCTAAGAAGGTGCAACTAGCAGTACCAAGAGGAAAGAATCCATCAAGTTTGGTTGATGATATACCTGAAACAGGGTGAGAACATTGGTTAGCCTCCTGCAGTCTCTGACGCCAAGATTTCCATTCACCATCTTCATGGTTGCACCAATTACTTCCTTTTCCATGTTTAAGAAATAAAAGAAAATGAATAAGAACAAGATAAAATGAACAAGACAGTTCAAGATCAAATAAATAACAAAGGAGGAAGAGTCTCAAGTGACCTGCAACAAGATTGCCATGGTGCCAAATGAATGGAACAGCAAGAAGCCCGACCTGTGATAGTTCTCAGGATCTTCTTCCCTTTTCTGTCAGATGATATAAAAAAGCAAAGATGTAAACTATAAAGAATGTTGTATCAAGATCCACCAGAGGCAGGGAGTACGTAGAAGAAGAATGAGGACCTCAAGAAGGAAATTGCTCAGGCACCTAAGTGCGTTCTCTCTGATATCCTCCCCTCGGATCTCCAATATCACGTCGGGAATGCCCATGGGCCTTTTCATCCATTTCAGCTTGTGCTTCTTCCAGACCTTCTGATTCTGCTTACCTCCCGAAAGTTCTTTCACCCGAGGGGATAAGATACCATTCAGAATCCATTTTTAGCAGAAAGGAACCGATAGACACAAGGATAAAAGAAAAATAAAATGCAGCAGAGAGAGAGAGAGAGAGAGAGAGAGAGAGAGAGAGAGAGACCTTGGTCTATCTTGGAGTCTTGAAGGAGGTTCAGTGTTCGGTCTTCCCATGGATGGTCCTGCTCGACCATCAGTTCCTCATCAGGCTCCCCCATCTCCCTCTCACTCTCTCAATAACTCGAATCCCATTGTATATGCTAGTCAGTTTCTTTTAGCTGTTAGATGGAGAAATCTCGAATAGATTTCGCATTCGTTGAAACGAATAGTTAAAATCTAAGATTAAGCTCACCCTTTACATTTTGCAACTCATAATGTAATAAAAATTCTCTAAATTTCCATTATATATATATATATATATATATATATATATATATATATTGAATAGTGACTGTTTAGGCTGACCAAACTCACACGTGAGGGTCTTCCGATCTATCATGACATTCAATTGAGTTCAAATTTAACTATGTATTTAACTGAATTCAAACTTAAATTCAGATCGAATTTAGTTTTAAATAAATATCCTACGTATAACATATATTTTGAAGCATGAACCTTCCATTTGGCCATTGTTTTTACAAACTGAATGAGAGCTGTTTCACATTGCACTTGTAAGGAGTAAGGGCCTGTTTGTTCCACAGATCTTCTAGCCTGAACAGGCCATTTCCTCAAGTAAATAACAAATTTTCTAGGTTGCACATAACATACAGCGAATAAACGGGACCTAAGAACACAAAAATTCCGACATGCATTTTTACATCATTTCAAGTGCCTGCATGCACCCCGATTGCTTCAACGATCCGCTGCAAAGAAATCGCCTCGCCCACGTCTTTTTATCATCCAGCCCAGCTAAATGCACCATGAAATCTCCATCCGAGAAAGCACCTGAAACCACCAAAGCAAGCCTGAGTACCCGCCGGAAACCAGCCAACCCATCAAGCGCTCTTAATCTTACCTCGCCAGGTGGTTTTGGGGGCGGTGATCAGCCGGAAAGTGGATTTGAGGGAAGGGATCCAAGGGTAGGAGTTGAAGAGGCACTGCATCCTTGCGATCCTGACATGGTCCCGAAACTGCTCCGGCGGCAAGCTGCCCACCAAGTGTTTGAGGGCATCGTTGTCGCCGCTCTTGGTTGATCCGACTTGCCGGATTATAAAGGACGTCTGGTTCCACCAGGTGTCGAGGAAAGCTTGGCTCCACGACGAGTTTCTCATGAAGAACATTCCTGTATTCATATGCCCAGAAAGGTGAAGATCCAAACAAGTTGAGGCACCTGCTGAATTAGATGGAGGTGGAGTCCACTGTTTGGCTAACAATGTCTTGAGAAACGACCTCTAATACTCCGGTCCGGACGCTAAAGTGAACCGGCCCACCCAAAGAGGTTTCTACCAATTGCTACCTTTATCAGATTAAGTCTTGATTTCCACCTGATGGGCATCCTGTTACAGCCTTTGAAAAGAAAAAAAAATTGAACTTCTAGATTGATTTTTCAACTTAATTTCCACCTTTTAATTGATGCTAGATATATCGGGTTCTTAGCTATATATATATATATACTATTAAACAACCATTAATATAATAATGAACTTTTGTAAACGGATTCTTACTCTTGTCATACAGCTAATATTGGACTTGATTACAGTTGGAAGCCGCCCTCACGTGATGAAGCACCTTTATAAGATCAGGACTAATTTAGATATTAGTAAAATATTTTTTTCCTTATTTTTTAAGGAAAATTCTTGTTTTTTTTTGTTCAAAGTCATGTTTATCCACACTTTCAGGGGCAGAGCCAAGATTTTCTTTAAGGACAGGCCGACAGTCCAACATCTAGATCCGAGTAGGGCCAAACTGAATTCAAATATAAAAAATACATGACACAATTAAAAAAATTTATTTTTTTTCAATGTAATTTTTTTTCCATTGGTTGGGGTGAGACCATGGCCTAAGCGGGCCCCCCTCCCTCCGCCCCTGACTATCAGGCTATAACGAAAACGACGGCTAGTACAATATTAAAAATTATAAAGTTTCAGGGCCACGTGATAGCCTCGTATATGGAATTGAGGTGACTTGAGGTCATTGAGAACTTTAGATCGGGCAGACTTAAAGTTAGACTCCGTACTCATCCACCCTCAAGTCTGAGAACTTCGCTATAAACTAAGGATGATCTTAAACTATCTTTTCCACTTGATGGTAAAACTTGTTCTTTGTTTATACAACATGACCTATATAAAAAGGATCTTAGATCAGCCTCTGATCTCATATCAAACACACCCTTCAAATAAAATAAAAATAAACCTTTCTAAGGTTCCGGGTCATTCAAAAGAAAAATATAACCCTGATACCGACATTAATCTAAAAACCAGCAGCTATTTTTTTCCAACCCTCTATCGTTGTCACTTTGGAAATTGAAATCAGACTAGTGCTTGGTCGAGCCATTCATTCATGCGGGTCAATCAGCAGCTGGGATCTATATTGTCAATTAAATGAAAGATTCAGATAACTAAACACGAAGACGAAACCTGCTGACTCTTAACCAATTTCTTTAATACTTGCAATTCTCTCCTACCATATAGAACTATTATGGGCAATGAAAAGTAGGCATATTATAAAGGGATATAATATTCCTTGTCACACTGCATATTGCATTAATTGCTAACGCCAAACTTGGCTAAGAACACACTAAACGGCGAATATCAGGACTCTTATTAAATGCCCATGATAACAACTCCCTCTTAAGGTCTGTTGTGGCTCTACCGGTCCAGCTACGATCTTCAAACCAAATTAAGCACATGACAGGACCTGCCCATCGGTCTCTTTATTTCTTTTTTTATTTCTATTAAAAATTCCCCTTCAGAATCACATTTTTCAAAACTAAGATGAATCACATGCGTCAGCATTTTTTTAAGATTCGAGTCTTGCAGAAGGGGAAAGAAATCCACAAAAATCCCCATTGTTCAAGGTCTGATCCCATGGGGGAGCGTGCTATATTAATATATTTCATTTTTTGGTGAAAAAAAGCACATATCATCTTGTTAATAACTTTCAAATGAAAATAAAAAGTATTTCATTTCTTGATTCGTCAAGAAGTATTTCATTCTACTATCTATTAAAGGCAGAAACCGATAATAAAGGGACAGCACCTACAAATCCATTAGATATATTAGAGAAATATTTAAGATCAATCAAAGCAGAATTTTCACATTCAAACATCAAAAAAATACAAAAAAACCTAAGCACTCACCATTCTCTTATCTTCAAACTACCAGAAACTACCAGCTTTGAATGACTTAAATTTCTTCATTAAAAGAGACAGAGACAGGGGACGCTAGAATGCAATGGCCTTGTCTAAATGTATAGGTCAACTGCGTTTTTCACGAAGCCCACGCGCAAGAACGTAATCAAGTAGATCATGGCTCATGTGTTGTCAGGTAAAGATTGCTTATCCAAGAAGTATGATTAATATCAACTTGACTTTAAGAAGGCGCTTTCAAGGTGTCATCATCGATCTATTGAATTATAACTTTTTTTCGTGGATTGCATACTTTATGACCCACATGTATACGCAAACTAGATCGAATACAACTCCGGAAAAATCCTTACTTCCAGAATTATCTCTCTCATCACTCCTATTTTTATGAAACGTAATTTCATAGGACCCAAAAAAAAAAAGAGAGATGAATAAATAAGCGAAAGTAGTTAGTTTTTGTCAACATCTAATCTCAGCACACACTCACAAACACCCAGTTAAACCTCATTGTTTTAGCTGATCTTCGCGAAGGTAACAGTAAAATGGTTAACGGACGAAAATCGGTACTACGGGAAGATAATTGTTTACCTGCGTTAACTCCATTGACGTCCGTCGTTAAAATTAAATCCGGCAAGGTTTGAGCATGACCAATATCTCCAATTGCATCTGCCAACACTTCTTCCTGAATTTCAATTAAAATTGGCAAACATAATCAGCTGCTAAATGAAGATCACATGCAGCCTGAATATTAAATCTTAAGTTCTTAACATCCTTCAATTCAAGGTCTCCAGTCCAAATCTGCTAGTCAGGTGGCGGAGCTCTGACTGGATCTCACCTTATTGTTATCCAGACCAACCACAACAATAATTTCTTTCTTTCTTTTTTTTTTTAACAAAAGTTTGTCAGCCAACTGCAGGTGTTGAAAACTTTTTAAAGAGTAAGCAAACTATATTAAAAGCAAACAGACTATAAATGAATTAGGACCTACCCATGGAGACCACACAATTTTCTAAACCATAGTTTTAAAAAGAATCTGCAGGCGCCACCATCCATTTTTATGATATAACCACCATTATAAGCATTCATGATCTATACTTTTAGCCTTACAACTAGCGTTAGGAACAACAGATGAAACCAACCGCTGGTAAGGAGGGGAAGATTCCTCAGGAAACGTGATTTGATAGATAAGCATTACCTACCATTACAGGTGGTGAACAGGAAGCAAGAGGGAGAGTTGTGAAGGGGTATATTAAAGACGGCATCAAAGGCAACCTTGCTATTCTCCCTCCCTGCTTTTAACTTAATTACGGTCCAACATAAATTAAGCATATTCAGTGTTCCCTTGTGTCTAGAGTCTTAAATTGAGAACCGCGCTACTGTAAACAAACACTGGATCTCAGATCCACAATGGGGTGTCAGAATTGTGGATCTGGGAGAAGGGTCGGGCCTTGCGGATCTCAAATCAGTTCGGATCTTACATCCGGTTTGAGCCACATTCTCTGGAGCTTTTAGAGGTGGGCCTTATATGTAGTATAATTTGATATACCCACTACAATGACCAAATGGTAAACGTAGTTCTTCGGGCGGTCGGGAAGGGGAGAAGGTGAAGTTTGGTCCCATTCCTGTGACCATTGTTTGGTACCAAAGCAAAAGCAAAGAGAAGTACACAAAGCTCTTAAATGGTGTTCAAATTGGAATTCTACACAAGGCTCTGGTTGGGAGGTAGTAGTTGGAAAAAGTTTATGCAGTTGCAAAAGTAGAAGCTGCCAAACTCCGGTAGCTGCCACCCGTAGGAGATGAGAACTACCAAACTTACAAGTACACAAGGGAGAGGCCCCACTTCTCTTTTACAAGGACAGAACCAGAAGCTCTGTAGTTGCTATCTCTCAAGCTCGGTCGAAGGGTTTCCAAGTTAAAGAAACTTAAAGGTTCAATTTTCTTTTAAGTAGAATCCATGGCGTACTTTGGTGTTGTATGGATGCTCAATAAGTAAAAGAAAGTGAAAATGAAGCATGTTTTTGTTGTACCATTCAATGTTAGGGGTGTTTCGATTCAACCCCATTGCTGGCTTGATATAGAAATTCAGAGAGGGGAGAGCAGAGCTCTTACCATGGAGATGTCAAAGTTCGTCACCAGCGAATCCTGAGTACTCATAAGCGCCGTATGGTCACAAAAAAGAAGAAGAAGAAAAAAAAACTCTAGATTAGTACAAAACAAGTTACAACTAAAAGAAAAGCAGGATTTTTTTTTTAAATGTATCCCCGTCTTAAATAATCTTCGAACGAAATTTTTAAAAATGTTTTTCTTTCAAGAAAACAAGATGATTACCTTCAGAAGGTAGAAGAAAGAATTAGTTGATTGAATGACATGGAAAAATCTTTTGAGTAACACAAACTGTTCGTCGTAAGGAACGCTTTCGGAAAGAAGATCCAAAAAGAGGCGGCAAAAGCCAAGTAGAATACGATAAAAGGGAGAAGGGAAGCTTACGGCGTCGTTCCAGAAAACCCAGTCGTATCTGTGTAAATGACGTTTGACGGCGAGAATTTTGCTCCAGCTGGGAGGCCTACTCCTGTCCACCTCCTCACTGGCGTCGATGAAGTCGTACCCTCGCGCCTCCGCGTACCTCTGCTTCCCGGGCGTCACCAGCTCCATCAGCCCTTCGAAATCGCGCGGACCCGCCTCCTCCCCCGACGCCGCCGAGCAGCTCACCATCGCGATCCTCGCCCGCTCCCATCCCGGAAGCCCGCCCGGGTTCCCGCCGGACCCGCATCTCCGGCCGAGCACGTTGGCTCGCCGGAGAACCAGCCCCGCGCAGACGGCGATCAATCCCAGAGCCAGCGAGAGGCCCCACAGCGCATACACGCCTGATCGCCGGAGCTGCTGCGTCCTGCGCAGCTGTCCCCCGGCGACGCGGCGGACCATTTCCAATTCTCCGCCTGTTGCAGATTAAGTGATACACCAGTACTCCAATCGTCGCGCCCAGAGGGGAAAGGAGGAGAGAGAGAGAGAGAGAGAGATTCCCGGGGGATGGCGGTGGCCAGGGTCAAGCGGCGTGAAGAGGAACACGGAGATAACACTTTCCGTGTGCTCCCTTTAATATGGAACAGCCGCAAATTACCAACTTGTCCCGCACTGGCCGTTGCGATTGGAGTGGGGCGCTCAATTTTACGTTTAAAATTTACACTTTGCTGCTTAAGTTTTGTTTGTAATTCAGAAGTACTCACTTTCACTAAGTGGAGGTAGGGATGAACAATAAGTGGAGGTACTCATTAAAGCTCGGCTGGATAACGAGTTCGAGTCGAGTCATTTGCTTAACGAATCGAGCTCGAGTTCATGAGCCGACTTATTCAAATAATCGAGTTGAGTTCGAACTCAACAAGTAATTACCGAGTCCAGCTCAAGCCTTAATCAAGTCGATATATTCAAATGTGTTACAAGTTTTCAGTGCTGTTAAAGGTGGGGGCGCTCTATCGAGCTAAAGGCAACCTGCTGCACACATTGGCCCGAGTGCAACTCAAGACTTTTGGGTAGTAGATTGTTAACCTCTTGCTCACCCTTGCTCACCTAAAATGACAGTATATGAACCTTTTAGAACATGTATTTGATCAGAAAATATCAATCAATGATTTTGGTTGGCGTCTCAATTTCCTATTTCTTAAATGTAGTTTTCTCAGTCATTAGAGACAAGCTTGCCAACACATTTGAAGCAGACAAGGCGATTGTGATTGATGAGTGAAATTCATGTGATCGATTTCACAGGTTTCATATCATCCAAGGGCACTTGGAGAATTAGATTTCGAGGTTACTTTTTGAAGAAAAATTAATCAATCAGTGGAATGAACCCCATTTTTTGACCCTTCAAATGTATGAGATTGTGACACAAGTTACAAGATTTTAGCTAAGGCGGGTTTCCGAGTTCCGAACAATAGCAGAGCTACACACAGGCTGGTGTGGGCGGTTGCGGCCACTAGCCCATAAAAAAAATCGTTGGGATGTCTCAAATTATATGTAAAGTTTAGAAAATGTTACTTGTTTTTTAAAACTGATATTTCAGCCCTAATCAAAATTTAAAAACTTTAATTTGGCTTCTCTTATCATACTTAACTTATTTAATGACAAAGGTGACAGCCTAGAGCAACAGCGAGGGCCAATGGTTAGTCTCTCGAAGTTCACCATTTGACTGATTGCTTTTAATATTTTGTTATGCGAAGCTGTTGCTTGGAAAACACATGGAAGCGTTGAGCACTTTTTGGGTAATTTGAAAAAGACGAACCGTGTTCTGTTATTCACTCGTTTGTTGAGTAGTCATCTGCAATTTTTTTCTTTTCTTTAAATGTTTATGCTGGTGATCTTCTCGAACTATGGCTCTGAATTGCACGAAGAACTTGGGGGCAAGTTGAACCGGTCGAATATTTATTTATTTAGGGTTGGTAAATCTAGAAGAACAAGATTTGAATTTTGCATTTGATCACTTTTAAAGTGGAAAATAAAGCATGAAAATCCTTGCATTGAATTTTAAAAAGATATGCAAGGTTTTTGTAACAATGTTTAAATAAACCTTGTGTACTACTGACCTTTTGTATTCAGAGATGATTTGTCCCAGCAAGTAAACTTGCTCTGGTCTGTTTGGAAAAAAAAAAGAAAGAAAAAAGTTTCCGTATATTGTTGTATTAAAGCATCATACTACTTAAGTTTCCTGCTTTGTTTATATTATTTATGCTGGCTCTTTTCGAACTATAGTTATGAATTACCTGAGAACTTGGGGCAAGTTTTTAATTGGCTGAATAGTTAATCTGGAAGAAGAAGATTTGATTTTTCAGTTGGACCCTTTCTTAGTAGACAAGAAATCCTGAGAATCCTCATATTGAAAGCGAAGGTGCACAAGATTTTTGTGACGTGTTTGAATGACCCTTGTAAAGTAACCAAACTCCAAACTTACTTTGGGTCTATTTGGAAAAAGAAATCAAATTAGCCTCGAGGGCAGGGACGGAGTCAGGATTTTCTTCAGGAGCGGGTCGGCAGTCCGATCTCTGGACCCGGGTAGGACCAAACTGAATTCTAAAATAAAAAATACATTACATAATTAAAAAATATTATTTTTTTGAATGTAAAAAAAAAAATTCATTGGATGGGGTGGGGCCATGGCCTAGGTGGGCCCCCCTTCCCTTCGCCCCTGCTCGAGGGGATTTTTGGAGTTGGTTGGATAGACAGTGTGTTGAAGGCACGTTATTGGTTTGATTCTCATGTGTGCTACTTTCTTAAGCCATAAATGGTGTACCGTATCCAACTCAGGTCCTGACATAGCCAATGATTCCTGAAGTAGAGTGGAAATGAGGGCTTTCATGCCTTTATTTTAGGCAGTGAGTTGTTAACTTCTTGCTCACCAAAAAAAAAAAAAAAATCAAGTACGGCTTCGTTTTCATTGTCATTGATATGCGAGACTTTTGTAATAACGTGTGAACGACTCTTGTACAAATGCTGACTTTTTGTCACGAAAAATGGCTTTAGCCAAACAACCAAACCTTCCCTTACTCTACTTGAAAAAAAAAGGTTACTCTACTTGGAAAAAAAAGGGAGATCTGTCCACAAACATACTACCAAGTACTGCATTGAGACTAATTAGTACATTTCATTGTCAGAAAAAATACGTTTTTTTAAAAAACATGATAAATTTAAATGCCGTTTAAAACTTTAAAGAACACATTTTTTTGGAAAAAAACATTAAAAACGAAAAAAACACATTTTTAACGTGTTTTTTTCATTTTTTAATGCCAAACAGCTTTTTTTCATTATCTATTTTTTATTTGTTTAAAATATACTTATCTTTTGATATTTGTGTTATTAGTGTCTCACTTATTTTATTTTCTCTTTACTTTTGGTTTTTTTATTTTTAAAAATTTATCATATTTCATCTATTTTTTTCAAGCTCGCCGTATTATGCCCGAAAAAATCTCGCCGTTCAAAACTCCAAAACGTTATTTGTGATTATGATACATATAAATCATATGATTATGGTCATCACGATGACTGGACCTCCACCTCCATTTGTAGAGACAAGCCGTTCATGAGCGGGTTCCTAGAGTAAACAATATACATCTCTTTTTAAAATGTACGTTCTAGTTTATATATATATATATATATATATATATATATATATATATATTCAAGAAATATTCATATTTTTAAATTTCCATATTATAGGTACGAGGGAAAAAATATATATGATACCTTGCCTTCACAATTAGCTTGTTTATGAATGCACCCGAGTTATGTTTAAGAATTTAGGATATATTTAGGGATATTAAGAGGTCGTTTGATGGTAGCAGGACACGCAAAACAGGACAGACATGTCCTGTCTACTCAAAATTTTCGTCAAACGCTGTCCACTGGACAGACACAATGAACAGCTGGACACGAGTATAAATAGATTTCCTGTCCCCCTCCGTTCCAAGGGTACGACCACGAGCCCCGACCTCTAGCGTTCGACCGGTTGCGTTTCTCTCCTCCTCCATTTCCGCCCCTGAACTGCCTTTCTCCTCCATCCCTGCGCCTGTTCCCGTCGTCTTTTTCTCCTTCTCCTCCTTCTTTGTGCTGCCTTTCTCCTCCGTTTCTGCCCCGTCAAGCTGCCCTAGCCCTTCCACCGTCAAGCTGCCCTAGCCCTTCTCGGCCCCTATGCTGCCTTTTGTCGTCATTTCCTTTTTTTTCCCCTACCTGCCCCTCGCCCTTCCCCTCTCTGACGGATTTGGGTGCCCTAATCAGACAAATTTTCGATCTTCAGAAAGAGGAGAGCATTCGCAGCGGCCCTGAGCATCGTTGTCACACCTCCTCTTCTTGACATCGCAGACTCCTTTGCTCTGCCTTAGCAATCGTCCTCCTCTAGTCGACGTCGCAGAGTCCTCTGTTCCACCTGACGAACCGTCGCCGCGCCTCCTCTGCTCCGCTTGAGGAGGAGCAGACATGGAAGTGACCGACTGACCGTTGGAGTTCATTGTCTCAGCTATTCAAAAGGCCCACCGCCGCTGGCAAAATGGCTATGGTGTAGGTATCCGTTCCTCAGAAAGGAACCTTGATCCCGAAACCGTCGCGTAACTAGCTATGAAGCGGAACTCTGATCCCCACCTGAAGAGTTTATGAATCGAACGCCTTTCTCCCTATTAGTCTCTTTTTCCCTCTCCCTCACAGAGCCATGAGACGCCATGGGTGGCAGCTTCCTCTTCATCCCCTTCAGGTGATCAACTTCTCACAGTATCTCGACAGATTGGCAAATCTGAAACATCCAATTCAGTAAATCTCTAATCATTTAATATTTCGTCTCTTCAGATGTTGGGGACTTCTATTTGCATTTTCCTGTACAGATAGAGCCATTATTGCCATTTCCACTTGTTGACAAGGACGATGCAGTTTCGCCTGCTATGAAGACATCTCGTTCTGCTTCTTTGGTGACCTTGAGGTAGGGACACACTTTTGTGCTGTTTTAATAGCAGAATGTTATAATTTGATGCATCCAGTCAATATTGTCTGTTGACACCATTTTTAGTGTAAACTGATCAGGGATATAGAATATATTAAGGCGTGGATATAGAATATATTGAGACTTTCTTTTTGTTCTTACATATGTTAAAATGTTTGTACATTGGTTTTAAATAGAAAATGTGAGAAACATATGGCTTTCTATTATCCATCCCATGATGGCCAAATGTCGCAGAAACGCCTTATTAATCCCCTTCGACAGATAAAATGTACATAGTTGTTTCTTCGATCCTCTCAAATCTCTGCTTAACTCAGTTGGATCACTGAGCATGACACATAAATTAGAGCTAGTTTACGTGTGGGAGCATTGAAGCTCTGACTATTCCTGTTGCAGCACTGGAAAGTGGAAAGCCTTCAGGCCTTGAAGGAATTGCGAACTGCATTGGTAAAGAAATTTAAATTCGTTATGATCAATTCATATTCAGTACGCAGAGATGTTTAACGGAAAAGCACAATGACAAGTTGAAAACAGGGGAAGGAAAGAACCTGCCTCCACCCCTGTTTGACGGGAAATGGATTTTCAACAATGGTAACGTCTTTGCTTGTAAGCACTTTCTGATTTTAAGGTCATAGAGTTTGTACAGCTTTCTGTATAGCAGGGTAACCAACTGAATTGCCCTCTGTAAGCACTTTCTGATTTATCGATCGGTTGTAACTTGTAAGTCTCTTCACATTGTTCAAAGCCACGATTTTGAGGGTTGTTTTGCAAGAGTTTTGTTGCACTTGATTCACTCATGCCTCCATTGATCACTGCGAGCTTCTTCATACAGGCCTAAAGATCCTCCCCAAGAAAGATTCACTCATTTAATTGATGTTATTTGTGTTCTTCATATTATACTTCAAGAGCGCCTTTTTCTCCTTTAGTTGTCGATTCTTATTGAACCATGTCGCCATTCTGGCATGGCGTGGCTAGCACCGTTCTTCATGGACATGACAGGGAAAGGTGGAATAAGTTGAAACAGTTTTGTTGGTCTTTGGTAAAAACATTGCAGATTGACCCATCTCTGAGACTTCTGTTCCTACATTTGGTACCCCCAATTCTGAACTTTTGAATTCTGCTTCTTGACAAAATCATCTCCCTTCTTCTATCTTGGTTTCATTCTTTTTCAATTAAACTTTGTTAATCTGTAACCATTAATTCGATGACAAATCTTTATTAGGCGTTTAAGGTTCAAACTGGTTTCCTTTTTCCGTTTCCTGTCTTATCCCAGTGCATTAACCTGCAAACGTATCAGCCTTGACATATATGAATTAGATTACTCTTCACAGGACAAATGCCTAATTTCTGATCAATTGTGGAATTTTCCTATGACAGATGAATCTGATATAACACCATAGTGTATTACATCATCCTATGTACAATCTGTTTCGTTAAGAGAGAGAGAGAGAAGATAGAAACAAAAGTCGTTATATGGGCAGATGGAACAACAGGCTGTGGCAGTCATTTCTTGGTTCGGCTATCCCATACTCAACCATCTTCCAAATCAAGGGATAACGTATTTATAATAAAGAAATGAATTGACAAGATGTGTCTTTTGTCTTAATTTTTTCACTTCTCATTTGAATAAAGTTCCTTTGTTGGTCGTTAACCTAGCAAGTCCGTGGTGACATGACCTCTCTGTTCTCATTCCTTTCCATATATATATATATATATATATATATATATATATATATATATATATATATATATATATATATATATATATATACACAATAAAAGAACTCTCTCTCTCTCTCTTTATATATATATATATATATATATATATATAGTCAAATAAGGTGAATATGTATGTCTAAGGCAAATCAAATAAGTCAGAAAACACGATCGAGATTGTGCATTCTAGAATGGAACATTGATTAACCTTGAAATGTGATTCTACTCTCTATTTTTAGATTTGCCAAAAATGCTGAATAATTCTATAAAATTCGGTTCTCATATTTCCTCAGTCACATCTTAGTTGTTGTAACCTATACATTTGTTAGCATTCGCTTTTTATATTATTGTTGTATATTTGTTTATTTGCACATGCAGTCACCAATATATTTTGATAAAAAAAATCATCAGCTTACTCTAGCTCTATTTTGGTGCTCCTTGTTGTTTTGGTCAGGGGTGATACTGCATATTGTAGTCTAGAGTGCTGGCAGCAGCAGATGAACATCGATGAGAAAAAGAAGAAGTGCTAGATGACATCCCTAGCCCTCCGGGAAAGGAGAAACAGTTGCTGCAGCATGATGATGTTGATGATGATCCGCATCGTGTACTATGGAATCTTAGATGATGATGATGATGATGACTCATCGTTCTGCTGCCGTTTTGGATGTTCTACCCTATAAATATGTCAAGGGCAGCACTAGTTCTGGGGTTAAAATGAAGTTAGGTCCTTGTTTTTAGAAAAAAAAAAAGTTGGATGGGTATCCAATGTTCACATGAGTTTTGAGAGAAAAGAAGTGAAATGGAAGAAGTGAAAAGAAAGAATAAGAACTTATTGTTATTGTCCTCGACTTCTTTCTTCTTCATGTGAAAAAGATGGTAAAAAAAAAAAACTTGGTTGTCTTGTAATGCTCTCTTCTTCCCTATGTGAATGAAATTTCATTTTAAAGATCACCAGGAGCCATTGTTATGTATCATCGTGTCCAGAAATGTTTAGTTGGACATATTACAATCTTTTTCACCCATTCTGGTGCTCGTGACTGCCAACAAAGTATTCGGTATTGCAGACAAATTTACAATTTATCTTTTATAATTATAATTAGATTTGTTTATTATGCGAACAAACATAAGACAGGACGGACAGAGCAGACAGAACAGACATGTGAAACAAACGCTGGACAAAAAGAACATAGTGTTTTGTCCTTAAATCATCAAACGCTGGACAAGGAACACCATTGTCCAAGAGGACAGGACAGTAGTGTATTGGACAGGACGTAGATATCCGACTGAACTGCTTCAAAAAAATAAGATAGAAAAACGCATTTGGTCGTTAAGAAATCAAATTGGATTTTTAAGAAGTAACATTCATTCGGTTTTAAACAAATACCCAATCAGATTCGGATTTGGATAGTTTCAAATAAATATCTTATATTCAACATCTGTACATTTTAAAAGTCATTCCTTAGAATATCGTGATGTGGCCTTTGATACTGTGTATCTAAAAGTCAGATTCAGATTTAGGTGCAAAAATAAAAGTCATGCGATTGGATTTGGAATGCATCTTTGAATACAAATATCAGATTTGGGTATGGTATAAGACTATTTGTCATTTGTATTTAAATTCAAATTTGAATTTCAATAGGCGAAGATCCGATAAATTGGATCATCGTTATATATATATATATATATATATATATATATATATATATATATATATATATATATATATATATATATATATATATATATATATATATATATATATGTATGTCTGCGTGTGGGCAGCATTATTTTTCACATCAATCCATACAATATGGATTCTACATGTGTGCAAACTTGGATATTACAAGTGAAAAATTGAAAAATAAAATATATATACATGTATTCTTATATTAAGAGTTTAGAAGCAACCTCTGAGCTTTTTTAGCGAGCAAACGCTGCCGGTTCTTTCACAGTGACACTTTTTTTCATGAAGAATTCAAGCATTTGGTGACTTCTTATGCAAACATATAATACTTGGTTTAAATTATTAGCCGGATCTACATTGTCAGGTCACCAAGTTAACCAAACAGGTGAAGTTCCAAGTGGCGATATGCCAACCCTAATTCTGACTAGTATGACCTTGTAGGCGTTGAAATGAACACGGCATAGCCGAGGTTTGGTGCATAGTTGGCAAATTTGTAACTTGGACTCGAATCGGAAGATGACCGGGTCACCGGGTCAGCAAGTTTACTCGTTGACTCAGTCGAGTTTTAAAATTACGTGAGTCAGGACGAATTAGAGGGGAGACAAGCCGAGTCATGGGCGAGTCAGCCAACCTTGACTCATGGCTAGGTTTTCTGATTCCGAGCTGACTCGGGCGATTCCGGAACCAACTCGGTGAGTCAACCAACTACGATTTGGTGTAGTTAGTTGGGCCAACCTCTGGATAAATATCAGTTTCTAGCTCGGCTTTTGTGCATCAAACCTTACATAATTCAAGGTAGATTTAGGCCCTAGAGGAAGGGGGTACTGGCCCTTGAGACTTTACACTACCAAGCAAGTAATATATATATTGCAGATTAGTCTCGATTTTCAATTTCCACTGATGGTGCAGTAAATCTGGAAATACTTACACAGTAAATATATTAAACAAACACTAAATGTTTGATAAAATGACTGGTTTTTTGGTTCATATATCTATGAATATTCTGGCAATCTGCAGGGAAATTAAGCGCCATGAGTTTGTCTAAGGGAGATGAAACATAGGCTTTTACTGAGCATCGTTTGATGGATAAGCAGATTTAATCGGATCTAATTTGTATGGGAAGAAAGTTTAAGCAGAGGATGGGATTCTTACCAGGGGCTACAGAATTAACGATACTGAATTTAATGTGGAAAGTGAGATCCAAACTTTCCGACCAGGAATCATTCTGCTTCTTGTAACGAGTGTGAGAGTTGGGGACTCGCGACCAAGTGGGTGGGCAGCGAGAATGTTGTTCAGTTTCAAACAGATGGCAACAAAGAAAGGCGTTGCCATTCTTATCTCTAGATCTTGATGTGCGTCCAAACACTAAAACCTGCAGCCATTTTCGAAAAGCTAGCTGAAGAAGCATGAAGAATTTTAGGAAACGTAAAAGCTGTCTGTCTCTCAAGCTCCTATGACTAGACAACTTCGCTATATCGATTCCTCGAACCCGTAGTGTTGCCATTTGTAAGAGCACGATGATACCTCCTCTGAAAAGAAAGAAAAAAAGAGTTGAAGGAATCTGCGTGGGGTCATCTGTCACCTTGCTCCTCTTGGACTCGAGTGCCTTTATAAAGTGGAATATGCAAGCAAAAGTGGGAGCAGGTGAAGTGTTCTACTGTCATGGCATTGGCTACTTTCTTTGTCCTTCACAGGTGGAGCTTTCCGGCCATGGGAGATCTATCACGGCCATCTGTCCCTACGGTTCACCGCCATTGGTGACACCCTGCTTTCACATCGTTCAACTTCTTCTCCATCCACCGGCAAGTTCTTTTAGGATGCTGCTTCACCCTACGTCGCCATTGATTCCCTGTCGCCCTCTCCCTCTCTCCTCTCAAAAAGAAGTGGAGTCTCCAAAACTTTGTGGGCAATTCATTAACAGATCATGTGGTCTGTTCCCATAAGGATAATGTAGCTGTTGGCTCTAATGAGGAATCGATGGCAGATATACCGAAGTGCCTTCCTTGCTTCATGATTGGGGAGGATATGGGCCTTCCACTCATGATAGCCATGTGGTATCCACTCGAACCATCTTATAAACATTTCACGAATGTATATGAATGTCGACAAATCGATCAAAATTCCCTATCTTCTGATGCAATATCTGAATTTATTTTCCTTAAATCTGTCATCCAAATTCAATCTGAATCCTTTTTTTTATCTGAATCCGAATCTCGACCATATTATGAGATGTTAAGAACGTAGTTTTAACATATATGGATAATTTTAAAAATAAAAATTCTCAAAATTTCATATATGCTAATTAAAATTTACATAAAAAATTAGAATACGAAGGGGGCCAAGGATCCTCCAAGATGTCTCGAGGGGCATAGTGTAGCTGATTATAGGGTCCCTGGACCCCTTAAAAAAAAATTACATATAAGTATAAAAAAAATCACTTGTGTTATATAAAAATTTTGAAAAATGATATTTCAACCTCTGTCAAATTTTAGAAGCTTTAATTCGGCCCTCCTCATGAAAAATTTATGGCTTCACCCCTGACTGGTCGGCTAACAGACATTTAAACCACACTTTTTATTGTTTTTTTTCGGATATGGGAAAAATCATGGGTTTTACTTCGATTTACGCCTAACCAAGGCTTTAAGTACTTTGTTGCTTTTTCATCACCGATTGTGCATGATTTTTTCCCTTTTTTTTTGCTTCTTTATCAAAGATAGAAATCCAAATGCAAGAGCTTTGATACTGATTGATATCCATAGTGGGTCTCTGTAATCACCCCAAATTTTTTTTTTAATTTTAAAAAGACTATGATGTTTTATCCAAGTGCGAAATTCAAATTTAAGCACAAGATTCAAATCCAAAATGCAACTCTTAGATCCAAATTAAATCCAAAATACAAATTTTAGATCCAAATTAAATCCAAAATACAAATTTTAGATCCAAATTAAATCCGAAATACTACTT
>JAANDH010000040.1:457221-486636 GCA_011799765.1 Nymphaea thermarum
CCGAATTAGAGCAAAATCCCAAACCTACTTAAAGTCTTAAGAGAACACTAAAGTGATTTCAAAATGATTTCACAAGCTTTTCAAATGACATTTACTAATTCTATTTTTTCCTCAAAATATTTCACATTTTCAAGTAACTCTTCAAGAGTTCTTCTCAAAAGTTTGAAACATCACACTTTTAATATTTTCTACACCGCATATAGAATCAAAAGGATGTTTAAGTTAAAATGAAATGCATCAATGATGAACATAGCCCTTGGGTTGATTACCCCCGGTAAAGGCGCCGGGAACGGTCAATCCTCGTACCGACGGGCGAGTCCCTTTCTTTCCTATTTCAAAAGAAAACCTCATTTTTCTGGAGCACTCCAAAACCAATGAAAATTTTGGGATGCAAACAGTCTCCCTAATATCAGATACTTTAGAATCGAGTGGTTAATTGGTGATTACGTTGATCAAGAAACATTACAAAAAGAAGTTTCATTTACAACCATTTAATAAGCTTTGCATGGCCAGTCGTTCTAAATCAGACGTACATTCGCACTTAATAGTTGGCTGGACCAGCTGAGAACCAAGTAATACCAAGCCCACATGGTTGGTGGGTCGTGACCCAACTGGGACCTTGTTTGATCGCCCAGGTCTCAGCCACATGATCCAAAAGGTGGACGCCCTTTCCCTTTCTTAGGGGTCAGGTTTCATGGGCCGGGACCAATTTCTCATGTACTATTAATTAACAACTAAACAATAAGCTTGGCACGACCACAAATCCATCAAAGAGGAGAAAAATAGTAGTTTCTAAAATTTGAAAAGATTTTTCTTTTTTTCTTTTAACCCGAACAAGGGTTTAAGTCCTCTCCGCGCTTCTGTAGAGTTTGGAGCTGCTTTGGGATCTGGATAGACCTACGATATACCCGTTAATCAAAATCTTGTGCTTGCCACTTTTTTCTGTCTAAAGTAGTAGCTACCGGACATAGGAGTCAAATTGATGATGTGTGTCCGATACGCTTGTCAGTCTGATCAACTATGTTGCGCCCCTTCGAAGCTGATATCTTCTTCTAAAAGGTTGATGAAAAATAAAATCTTCCCAAACATGTGGAGAGATGTTGTTCCACCTATTGAAATCAGGGGACCATGAGGATTAAAGACTCTGAAGTACAGCAGCTTGCTCGTCCCAGAAAGTTGGATGGAATAAGGCGGTGATCTCATTAATTCGATTGAATATAAAGTTTAAACTTACAAAATTGCTACAAAGATTAGGCAAATGCTTCTTATGATCAAAGCAACCCCCATGAAATTTAAGGTGCCGGTCAACGATTTTCAGGACTACATACAAATATTCAGCATTATTCGTAAGTTTGCGGAAGAATTTGAAAATTATCCTTATGTTAAGTATTTAATTTTGTCTCTACTTCTTGATAAGATATCAGCTCAAGACATTTATTAAAATGTGAAGTTGCTTAAAAACTAATTGGCTTTTCTAATTGTTTATATATATATATATATATATATATATATATATATATATATATATATATATATATATATATATATATATATATATATATATCCCAATGGCTAATTAGAGATCTTCTCTCATCAAGTGGGGATGCATTTTATTGTGCGGCCTTAAGTCGAAGATTTTAAAGTTTTAAAATTTTGACAAGAGCCAAAATATCATTTTTAATGCACCATAACATGTGTTATAAGAGGCCGGTTCTAAGGGTGAAAAACAACCCGAATCGAGCTCGAGAGAAGTTGTCCAACTTTGTCTCCAGCTTAAGCCCAGTTAATTAAACGAATTGAGCCTAAGAAGCCTTCTAGAGAACCAACTCAAGGTGCAAAAAAGTTTTCTTTGCGAACGTGTTTGATTAGTATGGTGTTTTTGACATTGCTAAAAAGGTACACACTTGTACAACTTTAGAGGCTATGACAAACGATTCCACTAAAATATGTTCGTCAAACTAAAGATTCAAAATCAAATTCAAGATCCAACTTCAAATTCTTCCTCCTTCCCCTTCTACACAGGCAAAAGTCCTGATCTAAGATTTGATGAAAGAGTTTCCCTCCTTAAATTTATGGATCTCGCGAAATCATGCAGGTTTAAGATCAAAGTTTTCTGATTCTTGATTGTTTTGCCCATTAAACAAGCATGGCCTAATTAGTCACATTGATCTCATAGTTGACCAATTCTTGCTTAAAAGAACATTGGATAGAACCAAAAAGATGCAATATGAAGATAATGCCGTAGAATTGAGACACAGTGGTTTCACGTTCTCCAAATCAACTGATTAGTTGACAACTTGTGTTTGGTGCAATGGACTTGGTCCTAACTCCCTCCCAAGAATGTAGTCTGAAGTTGATATTCATACCATACTTTGTGAAACCCACTGCTCAAAACAAACGGTGGATTTCATATCCACGTTAAATAGCAAAGACAGAATCGAATTTGTACTCATATTCGGTCCAAGGAAATCAATACATTTCCAGATCTCTCTTGTCGCAATAAGAAATCTATCAGCCCCCAACTTCCCGAGAATGTGACAAAACAATAGTTGGCGGTTCGTAATCTTGATCAGTCACGTCTTCTCTCACACCCAAACACAAGAGATAAGGAGAAAAGCCACAAACGTTTTGGATCTCATGAACAGTCATGACTTCTTGAGTGCATGAATGAAAGATCAATCCATGAATGGGTACTACCAACGGTAGGGGCAAACTCATAATTTTTTTTTTTTTTTACGAGGAACTAAACATATAGTTAACAAATTTTCAATTGGCGTAGAATAGTGACTGGGGTTTTATGGGGGGCAGTCATATATAATTGAACCCGCTAATTTAAGCTTTCACAGAATGGGCTTTGCGGGGCATACGCCCCATGAATCCCCGCCTACCTACGCCCCTGACCAACGTCCAAAAGCATTGTTGCCTCTGACTTCAGTTGTAAGTAGCTGAAAGAAATTTCTCCTTCAATGATGTGTATTTCTCAAAGAGATGCACTCGGAATTATAGTTACAACTCAACATCCGCAAACTTGAAGACCAGAAACATGACACTTTAGATAAGTGATCGGTGTAACAACCCGTGACTTCTATTAGCCTGGGTTCCAACTCCAAGGAGGCTAAAAACCTAAGATGGTCAATCACTTAACAACCTTTTTGTAAGTCTCATTATATTTTTTTCATAATCTTATTATAAAACTAAACTTTTGAGGTATTACAATCAGAGCTCTTGTCGTTACCGAACTCTTTTATTACTCTGATGAGTAGTAAAAACTGTAGAGCTGCTAGCTTATGCAAGGGATTGATGCTCATGGGATTGACCCTCTCGACCATAAAAGGTCGTGAAGCATGTTATGTGAAAACCCTTTGAAGTAGACATAGAAGAGATGGGGGATGACCTCTCTTAAGGGCGGTGGAATGAACCACTCACCCTTAAAAAATAAAAAAGAAAGAGGAAGACCTTCAAGCAGGAGTGATGGGAATCGAATTAAGTCGCTGTCCAACAAAACCCCTTTTTTTGTTTTATAACTACTTAGAATCCATCAATATAAGTGTTAAAGGCTGTCATTGCCCTAGTTCAATGATTTAAAGTTACTATTCGTTTTATTTATTGGTTGAGTGAGTTGGTTGGAGATGTTATAGCCGAATCAAGTCACAAAGGGTCCATGTTCACCTACCCGTAGCCGGCAAGTCTCCCCTTTAAAACAGGGTTTTCCATAAAACTTTCAAGAAAACAATGGAATTTAAAAAAGGAAAAACACTGCTTTTGAGAGAGAAAGAAAAATAAAAATTTCAAGGGGAATTTAATAAAGAAAAAGCACTACTTTTGAAGGATAAAGAAAAACATAAAGTTATGTTCACAAAAGTACTTTTTAAAAGGAATCAAGCTCGCGCAACACAATTTTTTCTTAACTAGAATCTTATGGTTTTCCACCATAACATGAATATTTGAATGGAAATTTTGCATTATACTTTGGCTTCCTCTTTTAATGAGTAGAGTCATAGACCCATTTGATTCTGCTATTGGGTTATGACACTGAGGTAGCGTTTGATTGCCCGAGATTTGAAATCTGCGGTGATCTTAGATCATCACTAATTTGAAATCGCCCGTTTTCAAATCCCCCCTTCTAAGCTTGGGCACCGGGTCGGTGTGGATTTGAAATCCATGCTGGGTAAAAGCTGAAATTCATAGTTTCATACAAGGGTGGGTTTCAGCTGTCACAGATTCGAGATTCCTTCCGATTTAAGATCCATGGGCCATCAAACACACCCTCAAGTTTGCTTTGTTACACTTTTTTCTCTCTCTCACATAGAGAATTTGGACGCTAAAATCCACACAAAGGAAATAAAAAGAAGCCTGCAAACCGGGGGGGGGGGGGGGGGGGGGGGCGCAGGCCATGGCTCCACCCTAGCCAATGAATTTTTTTTTATATTGAAAAAAATAATATTTTTTAATTACATAATGTATTTTTTGTATTAGAATTCAGTTTGGCCATATCCGGATCCAGAGGTCGGACTGCCGGCCTGCCCTTAAAGATCTGATAGGGGCTCTGAATTCGTTGTTTTAAAAAAATCGGCTTGTGAACCGATTCTGAGGGGTTACCATTCCTATCTATTCAACTGAATTAAGAGTGTATTTGGCAAAAACATTTTAAAAAATATTTCAAAAACTAAATATTATTAAAAATCCGATAAAAAATAATTCTTAAGCTACTTGAATAGTTAAAAAGATGCGCTACTGCCCTGAGAAGGTCATTCTCGAGATTTCGTTCCTGAACTACAGTAGCCGAATACTTGGCACAAAGCAGGCACTCGTAAAACTCATGGTGGGGGCTTTGCTCGTGACGTGATCGCACAAAGCACTCGCTTTTCCGTGGTCATTTCAACTTTGTATTCAGTTTGCTGTTTATCCATTTGAGCCGATTCTGATACCACTGTGTCGGATATGGTAAATGACAAGTCTCGTGATTCAGGCACGAGCTCGCCGTCCTTCATGAAACTAACTAACTATGGTGGATGAACGTTTACTTTTCTCTTGTTGAGCCTGTGTTCTTAATTATCAGATTTTGTCAAGAACTGGTTTAGTTCTGAATGTGAAGAAGCTTTCTTATTCACAAGGCCATCCCATCCTTTGTTTGGCAAAATTCTCAATCACCCCATCTCTTAAGCGTGAAGCCCATCTACCCCACGCCCTTCTTTTTCCTCCTTGGAAAAAGTATCTTCTTTTGCCCCATATTTTTGTGTTATAGTTCAAGTCATATGGAAAGAAATGTAACATCCGATCAAGAAATTGGGTTGAATGCCGAATCAAGAAGCAACTTGGATTCATATTCAGATTTAGATCCGGTTTTCAATCAATATGCATCAGAAATTCGAATTCAGATTCATATTTAATTGCAAATAAATATCATACGTCCAATATTATAAGATTTGAATGTCAGTTTTTAACATATGATAATGCGGTTCAGATTCCACGTGAAACAAGTTTGAATACTAGATTGCTGATAAAATGGAGAGACGGAACGAGTTTCGCAACAACTTTGGAAACCGTGAAAGGGAAAAGGAAGAATGGGAAGCAAACGTGAAAATGCAAAAGACAGAGACAACGCAAGGAGTGTGATAAAATATGTGAGAAGGTACGGTTAACCCTGATCATAATGAAGCAATATAATTCATGTATTAATGGCACGATTCGTTGTCCAGAGAGTGCTTTTTCTGGGTATTTTTACCTAAAATTGAATGAACAACATCGAAGTTTTTTCTTGTTTGGTTGATGTTTCATTTGATTTTGAGCATTAGAAAATGTACTGCAATGAGAGAAGTCTTTTTGCTTACTATACTGTTAAGATGTATACAATAAATCTTACGAAAACAATCAAACGTACCATTATAGAAATGGAATTTCTGAAAGAGGGACAAGAATAATATAAGAACATAAGAATAATTGAGAAATGAAATGGGAGAATCAAGCTTCGGGATTTCCACTAATTGAAAATGAGATTTTTTTTTTTTTTCATCCTTCTTTCTTTTTCCAAGAGAATCCGAAGTCTTGTACTTTCCAAGAGAGCTTTTAGACGAAGTGCGGTGCTTGCGGAAAATTACGATTTGCAGTTCAATCGGGCAGCCGACTAACTGGATGTCAGTTGTCATCCCTGTAACCGAGTAAGAAGCATTCATCATTTTACAACTTCAGGAAACAAATCGTTTCTTAAAAGCTCGAAATTTGTTTAATGTAAGTGGAATACCAGGTAAAAAGTAGGCCTTTTTCTCGTTTCCTTTTTCTCCTTGATACCATCACCACCATTTTTACTTACCGTAGCATCTACGTAGCACCATGTTAGAGCTATGCCACCAAAACGATTATGAAACAGTAAGCTCGCAAGTAAGAAGTAACATGGTGGAAGGTAAAAGCATTAATTGATGATTTAAAGTCATGGCTACGGGCAGAATGGTTAATCTCTCTCTTTCCCCTCCCATGTCTCCTCAAGCCAAAAGGAGGAAAAGGGAAGAAAAAAAGGAACCAATGAAAGGGCGATAGAGAAAGAGCAAAGGTGGATACGAGTACAAGAAAGTGGGGTCCTGGGGGAGAGGAGAGGGGAAGGACCGAAGGAGCAGCAGGACGAAGAAAACTGCGTCCAGGTTCTCTTCATGTTCTGCTTCCCCAAGCGCACATGCCCACAAGTGAAAAACCGATTTACTTTTTTTGACTGCACAATCTGTCCTCCTCAAGTCCTTCCTCCCTGGAGTTCACCCCTCCTTGGATAAATGACCCTTTTCTGAGTTCTTCTCCAATTGCAGCTTGTGGTTTCTGTATCTTGCAGAGCAAGATACAGGTGCGGCTTTGAGTACGAGAGCGGGAGAGAGGTCGGGCTTCCCTGGATTTTGGCATTTGTTCTTCAAGCAGACAGAAATGGAAGCAGAAAAACTTTTCTGAAGCCGATAAAGCAGAGGGTGCTTCTTTCCTTCTTTGTGTGTTAATCGCGGGAGGCTTCGGGGTGGCTAAATGGGTGGGAATGATGGGGTAACGTGTCGGCTTGGGGATTTAATGAATTCTGATCTTCCATGGCGGATGATCGTGCTCGGGTGAGTTGTGCTTTCCTCTTTCTTATTTCTTTGGCGACGGGTTTCATTCATTTGCAAGAGTAGAAGACTCAAATTTTTGTACGAGTTTGTCTTATTGTCATTGTGGGAGTTTGGGTATTTCTGTTTCTCTTTCTTCTTTTCTCGCTTCTGCTTGAGTTTGAGTTTCAGCGCTACAATTTGGACTTGGCGTCGTAAGAAGTTCATTTTTTTCCCTTTTCGATGTCCTTTTGGTTTCTCTTTTGTTGTTTTGGTTGCATGGCTTGGGTTTTCATCTCTAGAAAGCTGTTATTCTTCTCTTCTGGGGTTTTAGGTTTTTAGTGAATGTAAGGGTCTCCATTTTTGTCTTTTGTCTGGAAAATTTCAGAGTTCTTAGGTAGGGATTAAATTGTGAGATTTCGGATTGGATGATCTTTAGATTTATTAATTGGATAATGGGGTATTTGGAAATTTGGCTAGTTTCTTCTATCTTCAAAACGAAAGGTGATCTTGATTTTTGTCAATTGAATCAATTTTTTGGGTCGGTTCTGTCACCCGGAAGTTCTGCTTTGTTTGACACGAGTTCCGTGAGCATTCTGGGCTTTAAGTTGGCATGTGGCTTAAAAGGCTTTTTCCTTCTTTTTTTTCTTCCTCATGGCACCAGTTTTGGATTAGAAGCTGGTCACTTGTTTCTTGGTTTCCTGTTTCTTGCATTCTGGCGTACAAAATGAATCCAGTATAGTTTGTTGGTATTGACAAAAATCGATGCCAGAGGTTGAGAAATTGGATTAGAATGTCGGCATTCTACTAAATCCCCTCGTAAATTGATAAGGATAAATTGGAAGTTTTAGATGTATTTTGCCATTTCATCTTCTTTTAATTGTCAGACACACGAGCTTGCTAGGAATCTGTGGAAACATTTATGTTACCCTTGTTGCATGGAAATGAATCTAGGAATTTAAACCAACTTGTTCTCTTGAGCTCTCATCTGAGCATTACTTTCTAATTGGATTTCAGTTTTCGTTAGGTTTGTCTTTTCATATTGATAATTCATATTTTAATTTTTAACTTCCAATTCAGAAAATACTAGGAATATAGATGCCTTCCATTAAGTTCTTTGTGGTGTTAGGCAAGAATGTGCAACGCTCATCCTGTCATTTGGTTTCAAGTTCTAATAGTTGAGAGGTGGGCGCCCAGCCAGGTTCAAGGCTGAGGTCCCCATTAATGATACTGTGGAAAATACAAAAGGGTATTGGAACAATAATGCTCTTCACCATTGTCGTCAAGAAATTTATGTAGTCCTTAGACTTTCGTTTTCTTCTGATGGAATAACATTGTATCTGATTGTTTTCCATTTTACAGGTTGTGGTCCTTCTAGGACCTAAAATCTCTAATGGAAAGGGAAGGTTTATTTGTGCATTTCCTTCCTCGGGGCTTGAAGTTATATTATTGATGCAATGTTAACATTAGGGCAGGGTCTTGTAGTGATTTCTGTCCTTTTGTCTGTGTCTGTTGCCCATGGGGATTTTCCTCGTTGCAATTGTGATGATGATAGCCTCTGGGGCATAGAGAACATTTTGCAGTGCCAGAAAGTGAGTGATCTTCTCATTGCCTTGGCGTACTTTTCAATCCCCCTTGAGCTTTTGTACTTTATAAGCTGTGCCAATGTTTTTCCGTTCAAGTGGGTACTCGTTCAGTTTGGAGCATTTATAGTTCTCTGTGGTTTGACACACTTATTGACAGTATGGACCTATGCCCCACACTCTTTCCATCTCATGCTAGCACTTACCATTTTCAAGTTGCTCACTGCACTGGTGTCTTGTGCAACTGCTATTACCCTGGTTACCCTTATTCCTCAACTCTTGAGGGTGAAAGTTCGTGAGGTTTTTCTGAAGCAGAAAGCTCAGGAGCTTAACAGGGAGGTGGGGATGATGAAGAGACAGGAAGAAACTAGCTGGCATGTTCGGATGCTCACACAAGAAATTAGGAAGTCTCTTGATCGGCACACTATTCTGCAGACCACCCTTGTTGAGCTCTCAAAGACGTTGCTACTTCAAAATTGTGCAGTTTGGATGCCAAATGCCCAGAAAACTGAAATGGTTTTGATGTATGAGTACAAAAATCGAAATTTAAAGCTTTCTGTTCCAATTGCTGACCCAGATATTATTGATATCTGGGCCACGAAGGAGGCAAAGATCTTGACATCGAATTCATCGCTGGGATCCGCAAGCAGTTGCGGTTCAACAGCTGAGAAGGGGGTTGCTGCCATTAGGATGCCAATGTTGAGAGTTTCAAACTTCAAAGGGGGGACCCCTGAATTTGTTGAGGCTTGTTATGCTATTCTTGTTTTGGTTCTACCAGGTGAAACTTCACATGTTTGGAGTGATCAAGAGCTGGAGATTGTAGAGGTTGTTGCTGATCAAGTAGCTGTTGCTCTCTCTCATGCTGCTGTTTTGGAGGAATCTCAGTTAATGAGAGAGGAGCTGGAGGCACAAAATAGAGCACTGCAACTGGCAAGGAGAAATGCTATGATGGCCAGCCAAGCTAGGAACTCGTTTCAAAAGGTGATGAGTCATGGCATGAGGAGGCCTATGTATACCATCTCTGGCTTGCTATCGGTTATTCAGTTTGAGAATCTGGATTCCAATCAGAGGTTGATTGTCGATATGATGGCAAAGACTGGTAGTGTCCTCTCCAAGTTGATCAATGATGTGATGGAGATTTCAACTGCTGATCATGGTGGGCTGTCTCTGGAGCTGCACTCATTTCAGCTGCATCCCATGATCAAGGAAGTGGCAGCATTGGCAAAGTGTCTTTGTTCTTGCAGAGGGTATGATTTTGAGTTTGGGGTTGGAAGCTCTGTGCCAGATCAGGTGATTGGTGATGAAAAACGAATTTTTCAGGTGATATTGCATATGGTTGGAAACATGATAAGTTGTGGCCCTGAAGAGGGCTTGAGTTTAAGTTGTAGCCCTGGACAGGGCTTGATTTCATTCCGTGCTTATGTTGAAGATGAGAATGAGGCGAGCCATACACAGAGGTGGTCACCATGGAAGCCAGAGCCACTCTCCAATGGCTATGTGTATGTGAAATTCGAGTTTAGAAATAAGAGCAACTTAAGCAATAAATCATCCTCTGGAACAAGTCAGTTGACAAGGAAGGTCAGCGGGGAAGGTTCACGGGAGGGACTTGGCTTCACAATGTGCAAAAAGCTTGTGCAGGTATAAATTGCGCATCGACAGCCCTTGCTTTTTTTGTTTCTTTTCTTTTCCAATGTGTCCATATCCTCTGTTGAAACCCATCCAGTTTCTTGATAGGTCTTCTTAGTTTGATGTTTTAAAGTCCATCGGTCATCGTAAACTTGAATTTGATATCAATTTCAAGCATTAGTGCAAGTTTTGCTGGATAATTTGAGATACACGAAGCTAAATTCAAAGAGACTATCAAAGTGATATTCCATGTATACCTGCACAGCCTTTTTTAAAGTTCTTAACTATCGGTAGTGCGTGGGTGTTTAAATTTGTTTTTCTCAGACTATCCTGTCAGGTGTTGTGTTCAACACAATGATAGTCACTCTCCTGCCACCCTTAAATCATTTCTCCAGGGCAAAGAGGGAGTGAACTGAACTGGCCCATGAGATAAGACTCTATTCCGATGGATTCTCTTGAAGTATTTGCACGTTCAGTCTCATCTGACATATTATTGTGACAGCGACAGTGAAGGCAGCACCCGTCCCTCTAGACTTATGCCCTTGGATTTCAGTTTTTCTTTGCAGATTTCAAGTTGATGGCCTCTAACTTCACTATGTTGTTGTCCAATATTTCGAACAAAAATTTTCATTCATATCATTAACTTTTGGTTATCCGTCAATTCAGTTTTGGTGTTCACATTCAAGATTATGGCGTGGAACTTCTGTATCTTGTAGCCCAGTGTTGCGGACAAAAAAATTTCATGTGTCATTAACTTAGTTGTCTGTTCCTACATTTAACTGTTTGTGCTTGTGTATCATGCAGAGGATGCAAGGTAACATATGGGTAGTCTCAGGCAGAAGAGGCCCAGCCGAGAGCATGACTTTGCTGCTGAAGCTCCGTCCGCAGCAAACAATTCGGGTGCCCACTGAGCCAGGATCTTCTGAGCTCCTCAGTCGCTCAATCCTTAAAGGGCTAAATATTCTGGTGGCCGATGGTGATAGTGCAAACCTTACGGCCACACGCAAGATATTAGAGAAATTGGGCTGCCGAGTCTCAGTTGTGGGTTCTGGTTTCGACTGTCTTAATGCTCTTGCCTGTCTCAGCGACCCTTGGGACCCCATTCGTGTGGTGATCTTAGACATTTACATGGCTGGAATGGATGGTTGTGAGGTTGCTCACAGGATCCGGAAATCCAGTGGCCTGTGGCCGCTGATCGTCGCATTGACTGCAAGCACAGACGACGACATACAGGAGAAGTGTCTGCAGGTTGGGATAAACGGGATTATAAGAAAACCAGTCTTGTTGGAAGCCATGGCTGACGAGCTCACCAGAATTATCCATCAAGGGGGTCCGGTTGTTTGAGGTCGAGGCGTTTAATTTTGATAAAGTTTCTCTTTCCACCAGCTCATTCGAAGTTGATTGGCTTGAGCCGCTGATTCTTTTCTGAATTTTTCTGAGGAAAAAAATGAAGTAAATGATCAGAGCGATGCTTCCCAGTTGATGGACGTCGGCAATGTCTCGAAGAGAGAGAAAGAGAGAGAGAGAGAGAGAGATAGAGACCGTTAATCCTTCATAGATAGATTGAAACTAAGATGTATAAATTTGGTTATGTCGAGGCACAAATTAATTTCAAGCAAAGTCGATGAAGGAGTATGAGATAAGCACGTGAGATTTTCTTTTTGGCGTTGGGAGAAGTAAATATCCTTGAAATGGGGGGAATGACATTTGGTGCACTGTATTGTACCAGATTCTCCATGGAAAGCCGTCGGTCCAGTCTGGAGAACTTTTCTCATTATACATTAAATCATAACATGTCCTTAGAAAAAGTAAAGGAGCCATATTTTTATACAGAAATATTCCTTCTCTATTGACTGTTGATTTTCGAATCTGCTTCCAGGAAAGCAAGGATTTTTCTTGCTGAAGTATTATTGTGGTATTGACTGTTGATTTCTAAATCTCTTAAAAGTATGTGTGCTTGCATGAGATGATGAAGGGTGCGTGCAGATCTTGAGGGAGCAGGGTCGAAAATGCAGAAGACTCGGGAAGTATTATTGTGTTTTTCATCTTCACAAGTGTAGGCCTGTGAGTTATAATACAACATTGATGACAACAATGGCATGCTGAAATCTACCACCATGAACTCGAAGTTCAGTTCAAAGGAGAAAGAGAACATGCACTAATGGGACATCGCATGACAAAGCGACAACAATGTTGTGGTATCACTGAAAGGAAAGTTTCAGCGATAATGATGTTATAAAACATAGTTACAGAGTTTGCCAGTGACTGTTGCCTGTCGATGACCAAACAATAAACATGCCCTGTGAAGGAACTAAGAAGAGACGTGGCCAAGAAGTCAGGTCTCTGGAACCATCCGGGGTTTATCTTCAATGGAGACCCGCTAGTTAGCCAAATCATTTGAAGGGTGTTCATATTCTTAATTTCTTTTCCTTCCAACAAAAGATGCTGGGTTAGACCTCTGCATTTAAAAAAGAATATCTTCAGTCACATTCAGATGCATTATCCCACTCTGAAGACAGGTCCACCCATTGCTTATAATCAATGTCTCTCAACTTATACAGCAGCTGCAAGGAGACCATGTTATCCACAGGATCATTAGAACAGTTGATGTAAGGGAGGGTTTACTTCACATAAGAAAACCTTGAAAGGAGCTCAGAGGCTCCTCTAATCCAGCTTTTAAGCTGCTGTTACTTGCTGTCAGCCAAAGAATACTTTCTTGATCCAGAGCCCCAAAAACGGAATTCAAAATCTAGTTTCAGGCTGAAGAGTCCCAGCAGGAAGCCACTTTAAATCGTTGTCCTGGATTCACCTTAATCTTGCTGATACATGGAAAACAACCCATCTTAAACTTGCTTACGTAAATGCTGACAACTGTACCAAGCATTTAAAAAATATAAGAACCTCGTGGCCCATCTGATAGGAGTTCTTTATTAATTTTAGCAGAAACTGATCAACTTTTAATTCAATTTTCATTTTATTGTAGATGTCCTAGCTCGGTTCAAATCATATGCATCTTTGCTCCTTATTCATTTACTTTTTTCCCATTCACTGCAAAAAAATTTCATGACTCAACTGTAAAAAAACAAAGAAGATGTTTTCTTTTCGTTGGCGAAGAGACCACCTTTTGGAGTAATGCCACTTGGCGAGTGGTGAGAGAAATGAGAGGCTAATTAACCTAAGATAAGTTAAAAAACAGGAACTCTAATAACCACATGCTCATGTGGCTGGTACGCTAATTTTAAACTTTCAAGCAACAAACCACGAGAGGAAGAAGAAAAGATCTGTAACTGCTAAGGCTGAACTAACAAGAAAAGCATATGTTTTGTGATCTGTCGAATGGCATAGACGTCCATCTACACGGTAAAGATATCAAACTCTTATATATATATATATATATATATATATATATATATATATATATATATATATATATATATATATATATATAGCAAGGAGTTATGGATTTGGAAGTTGGTCTTCTTCTGGCCCTCTGTTTTGAGTTCTTCCTTGGCTTGGAGTTTGGACCTTTGCCAACCTTTGTCTCCTAATTATGATGAAAATGGCATTCAAAAGGGACAATTTCCGTAGGTTGACTCACCATGGTTGATCCATTTTTTCAGTCTCCAAAGTTTCAAACTCACTTTTCGCCTACCATCGATTTGGTTTCAAGTATCCCAGCTGCCCGCAACATGCACGGCTATTATTTTAATACTATTTAATTGGTTTTCAAAACTTCGAAATTTAGAAGATTTTTTTAACTATTTGTTTTTGAAATCAAAATTTTTAATTACCAAACTTAAAATTTAAAAAATAATTATGTACTCGTGTCCCAACTAAGAAAAGGATTTGTATTTGGGAGTAGGTTGTTCGTGTGTTATGATAGGGTTCTTCTTTGATCCTAACAAATGTAATTGTAAACGTGATAGCTTAGAATCTTAGATCTGAGGCTGCATAAAAAATATGTTTTGAACGTTCTTCAATTTAAACAATCCTCAATAGCATGGATTTTAAATCCATGCTGGATGTTAAAAACCATGGATTTATAAAGTCAGATTTTGAGGGAGAGGATGTCTGATTGTAAATCCATGGATCTAAGATCCTAGAATCTCATATCACTGTATATCTCAAAATAAACACAACCTAAAACGATCAGGAGACCGAAGCTAACGTTTGGACATGCAACTGCCAAACCAATTAACTGTTGGACCCCTAACCTTTTGTTGCTTCTTAACCATTATTTGTACCTAATAACTAGAAAAAGTAAAGCAACGACATAAAATCAACTTCTTCGGATCAAGACCACTCAAACCTGCAACTTTCGAGACCTAATCGGACCCACTAGCCGCTACTTCTTCTCGATAATTTTTCAATATTTCAATATGTTTAGGCACTTATAGTTAAGTACGTTATAGAATTTATTCAATGCATTCAACGAAATGCGGTCAAATGTTCAGATCTCCTGTCGCGTCCTTTCCACTGATTGTTTGGCAAGTTGTAATGAAGTCAACGCTTCTCCATTACAAGAGCTCAACTTTGAATTTGGGCACCATCCTTTCCTTTTCTTGTTCTCTCTGCTTTCCTTTTTACAGCGCCATTGATCCAGTTTTAAACTCCAAAGAAACATAACCCGCGGGCAGCCACAAATGCAAAGAGGAGCTCGTGGCGTAGCAGCAGCAACCGGCGGCGAAAACGGGAGTAGAATCTCCAGCAGAAACATGATAGTTAAATTTCTAACGCCAGATTTTAAACTTGCAAGCAACAAACACCCTGCTCAAGGAAGAAATTAAGAATGGTACTGTAAAACGGAGAAATATCTGAAACTCCCAGGAACAAGTTAACCAAGGGAATAAGGGTGTCTGAGAACCACATACATGAATCTTGCTTAGAAAGTGAGCATCCCCATGTTGACGTTCTTCTTTGGTGATCATTTGACCGCCATTGTTGAAAACGAGTTTTAGTCAGTTATCCTTTAAGCTTCTTGCGTTCAAGAAGAGTGGTTTCGGTTTGGTGAAACCCCAAATGAATACTTTCTGAGTTAACTCTCCAAGGTCAATCTGATCTTACTTATCTGGTCGAGCTCCACTTCACCCCGGCCCGTTTTTCAACTGCACTTTTTGGCCTAATATCGTTCTGACCATGCTCCACCTGCTCAGAATTCTATGGGTCAGATAATGAGATTTGGCGCCATGGAGTCGTCCATTGGAAGAGGCCTAAAACTTACGAGCTCCATTCAATCTATCTTGCGTTTGACGCTAGCCGTACCATTAAGACCCGTTCAATGAATTTGCCATTTGATTACTGGTTCTCCTGTCGCCGGAAAGTTCGTTAACTTGCTTTATTTTTTTTTGTTCTTTCCCCTTGGTCCACCAACATTCTCCCCATCCTCGATCTGCTTCCGATCCACCCCTTCAAGACTCTATATATAAGTGTTCACGGCCTTTCTGTTTCTTGTGACTCCTCGCCTTCTCCGTCTCGAGCGCACTGCAGGTGTGCCCTGGCAAAGCACTTAGAGCTGCAGATCTCCTCTCTTATTTCCCCATGGCGAACTCTATCGCTGCCTTTCTTACCACCCTCTGCGGGCTCTTTGCCCTTGCCTTTCTCCGGCCTGCCAGTGCCGCCTACGTCATTACCAGTTATGGTGCTAAGCCCGATGGCGTGAGCGACAGCAGCCGGGCTTTCCTCAAGGCCTGGAATGCGGCGTGTAACTCGGCCGGACCTTCAACTGTTTATGTGCCGGTTGGAAGGTTCCTCCTGCTGCCGGTGGAGTTCTCTGGCCCTTGTAGGAGCCGTAGTATCACCGTGAGGATCGACGGCACCCTGGTGGCGTCGGCGTACTACTGGCGGCACAGTACGGCTGGGCACTGGCTGCTGTTTGATAGTGTTGAAGGTGTAACGATTGAAGGAGGGACTCTGGATGGCCGGGGATCTGCCTTGTGGGCCTGCAAGGCTGCTGCCGGAAACTGCCCTGACGGAGCTACGGTGACTTTCTCTCTCTTACTCTTTTTAGCATTCTGCTCGTGGTCGCGTGACTTTGTTTGTTCTTCTCCATGCAGTCTCTCTACTTTAACAATGCAAAGGACGTTGCAGTAAAAGGCCTCGCCTCCATCAACAGCGAGCTCTTCCATATTGTGTTCCTTGGCTGCGTGGGAGTGAACGTAGAGAGAGTGGCTATCTCGGCCGCCGGAGACAGCCCCAACACGGACGGCATACACGTGGAACGATCGTCCAGGGTTTCCATTACAAACACGAGAATACAAACCGGCGACGACTGCATATCGATCGGTCCGGGTGCACAAAACCTATGGATCGAGCAGGTCGCATGTGGCCCAGGACATGGCATAAGGTATCTCCAATTTCATAAAAGCTCTTATAATCTTCAACCTGGTTACATGCATCATATTTGGTGCATGAATTTAAATTCATGCGCCAGTATGATTAATGACTAAATACTTTTAGTTTAACTATTTGAAAAGATAAAATTGAGAAAAAAAAGTAAAAAAGGATCATGAAAAACATTTCTTTTTAATAAATTATCGGAATGTCCTTCCATTTTTTATCGGTGTTATAATCCAACATGGTCCTTTCATGCTTAGGCTAGCTGAAATTATGAAAACACCCTTAAGAAGGAGTTGCAAGGAAGTCCTCCACATAAGGATAAAATAGGAACATGAGTTTGTTTTCCTATTTTACCCTCCGTGGAGGGACATAGTATGTTCGGCCCTCAAGCCAATATATCCTTTTATATCCCGAACCATGCCCTCCTCTCTGTTCGGCCCTCAAGACATGCACAGTCCCCAAACATGTTCGAAGATGAGCATACGGATTGGAGTACATGCAACGAAAGTTTGGTCTACTTAGCCTAAGTGGTTGGACTTAAAAAGATGAGTACACGATCTAAAGAAGGTCAAAAGTTTGATAGATGAAACAAATTTTCTTCATAAGTTGGTCTGAATCATGGCATCACTTAATTAGCAGAGATCTGCCTAACTCACCTTCCCTAAGACTTGTCTTATCTACCGCATATATATATATATATATATATATATATATATATATATATATATATATATATATATATATATATATATATATATATATATATATATATATATATATATATGCCCACATAAGTTGAAGCCGATCATAATTAGAGCAAATAGATTAAAATGGCCTAATGAGCACCTTATACAAAAACAGTTGACCAAAAAAAAAAAGTTTGGGGTTGTTTGGCAACAATCCAATGAATTTTTCTTAAAATTGGAGCATATTCATAAAAGAATGTATCAACCTACTCTAACTTTTAGTGCAGATTCATTGGGCATGTCCTTGCCAAACAGCCTCTTCTAGAACAAAATGAAAAACATCAACAAGTTAATTAACATGTTAACAACTGAAAAAGAGCTTTCTAGGTGTAGAAAATATAATCAGGCAGTCCTCAAACTATGTTAGGAAAATAAAAATTTGACTTTCCTGAAATTTTTTGAGGTAACTATTTTTTTCCACAATTGCAGCATTGGAAGTCTGGGCAGGGAAGCTACAGAGGACGGGGTTCAGAATATCACAGTGAAAAACACTGTATTCAAAGGGAGTCAGAATGGCCTGAGAATCAAAACATGGGCAAGGAAGAGCACCGGCTTCGTTCGAGGCGTCGTCTTTCAGACTGCCACCATGCAGAATGTGATCAACCCCATTATAATCGACCAGAACTACTGCCCCCACAACAACAACTGCCCAAATCAGGTATTCTTGATCTATATCTATCCGGCTTTCTGCTTCTTCCAAGAAATAGAAGCGGCAGCGCGTGGAAACTGCCAGTAATGAACGATGTTCCTTTACAGTAATGGTCGTGCCTGGCTAATAGATTTAATCTTCTTCTTCTGAATCTTCGTTTCCTTAATGCAGCACTCTGGCGTCAGGATATCGGGAGTGACATACAGCAACATCAAGGGCAGTTCGGCGACGCCGGTCGCCGTAAAGTTCGCCTGCAGTCCGGCTGCACCATGCAAAGCGATCAGGTTGGCGGATGTTAAGTTGATGTACCAGCAACAACCGACAAAATCATCTTGCCAGAACGTTGCGGGGACTGCTAGCGGTCTGGTGGTTCCACCAAGCTGCTTTTGAGTCGAGATATTGGTTTGAGGGGCTGGCTTAACTCAATGGGCACTGTTTTAAGTTAAAGATTGGTCGTTTATCATATTAGAGCCCAGTAGGCATGGATACAGCCCTGGGCTCACCCGCTGGGTTAGTTCTCCCTGGTTTTATAGCTCTAGATAACTACATACCACATGTACACACATACATTTGTAACCAAGCTTTAGGGAATATAAATATATGAAATTTATTATTACATAGTGTGTATGTGAGAGAGAGAGTTTCTGTTTCCTTTTTCAAGTTGGTAAAAATTTATCTTTCTTCAAATTGAATTTGTGAAGAACTCGTCTTAATGACAACATATAATTAAAGCAAGCTACTAATTAAATTTGTTTCGAAGATCGTCTTGGTGAAGAATGAATTTCTCGGGCACGACTCACTGTTATGCTCGACGTCTTAAAAAAGTTTTTAAAATTGAAAGCTTCTCCCTCCTTCCAAATGGAAAGAGAAAAGAAACAGAGGACCACGGACCACCAACTCGCTCCGACGGTGGAGGCCTTCTTGCCTTCATTTTCCGAGCACCGCCACTACCCTTTTCCGGCTAGACCGTCTCTCTCTCTCACACACGCATGGTAATGGAGGCCTCTGGAAGTGGATCCCATGCGGCACCCGAGACAGGGGTTCATCGGCGAGAAGCTGATCGATCAGAGCCAGCCGATCTCGGAAGGGTATAGAGCTCTCTTTTTCGTCCGAAACCTCAGCGGCCCCGCCGTCGGGGACGCCCTCATTCCATCCACCTGCGTCTGCCTCAAATCTTTTTCTTCCCCCCTTCTGCTTCTGTACGTCGGTTTTTTTTATCTGCTTCTTTCGTTCGTTTGTTTGTCAATCTACTTCTGTGGAGACCTCTGCGATCTTCTCACAATTACCGCTCATCTGAGTTTGTTGAAGGGCAGTTTCTATTGGCGAACAAACACGGATTGGTGAATTAAAAGCTAGTTCGACAAGGTGTACAAGAGAGGGAGATCAGTAGACCTTTCGAAAGGAAAAGTGGACGTCAAGGATGATGCACATAAGCAAGGAGCAAAAACTAGAAGAAAGGAAAAGAAATCAAACCAGTTAAGAAGGCTTTAGAAGCTAGAAGCCTAGAAATTATACAGTAAGCCACGAAAACGAAAATTTATCTCGAAAAAGCAATAAAAACAAGGGTGTATGTCAAACAATTTTATGATAATTCATCTTATACATGATCATCTGATGTCGTTAACGTCTGCCACTTTGAGCAAAATGGTTTCTTGAAGTCATTCCTTTTTGTTGCCATCTACCTGAATGCTAATGGGAGTTTGTAAAAAGTTTGTTAATTTAGACATGAAGTCTATGGAGGAAAGATGGTACCATATTTTGAGCGAATTTCTGCCTAAAGGTGGCCTTTTGCAACTTGATTTCAGAGAAAAGGATAATGTTTCAGAATTTTCTGATTCAACCACAATTCCCAATCTTCCGGCTGAGGGTGCATGACCCAAAACTGGTTTTCTACTTATATTGTTTCACTCTGCTAGTATGGAAATTGAATCATATTTTCCTCCAGTCATGAATTCATGTCTAAGTTAACAAACGTTTTACAAACTCCCATTAGCATTCAGGTAGATAGCAACAAGAAGGAATGACTTCAAGAAACCATTTTGCTCAAAGTGGCAGACGTTAACGACATCAGGTGATGATGTATAAGATGAATTATCATAAAGTTGTTTGACATACACCCTTGTTTTTATTGCTTTTTCGAGATAAATTTTCGTTTTCGTGGCTTACTGTATAATTTCTCATTGTCGGTCTAGTAAGGGGGTGTTGGTTTGATAGCTTTTAAAGCCTTAACTGGCTTTATTTCTTTTTCTTTCTTCTAGTTTTTGCTCTTTGCGGCTCTGCATTATGCTTGACGTCCACTTTTTCTTTCGAAAGGTCAACTCTCTCTCCCTCGTTCACCTTGTTCAAGTAGCTTTTAGTTGACGAGTCCGTGCTTGTTCGCCACATTGTCTGTTTCACCTGAATGAATAATTGTCGGTTTGAAGTGCTCGGCTACTTTAGTTCTTTTAGTTTTTGCTCTTTTGCTCTTTCATATACTTCTTGGTACTTCTTGGAGTGTAACAACCCAACCTACTTTCACATCGGGTTCGGGTCCTTTAGTTTAACGGATCTCAACATACCCCTAACAACTTCGGCTTTAAAAAAAAATTAAGAACCAGGATAAGCAACCACTTAACAACTATTATAAACTCTTAAACATTTCTCACAATCTTTAATACATGACTGAGCTTTTGAGGTGTTATAGAGGCCACTAACAACAAGTTTTGTAGTTCTTCTCATTTTCTATAGTATAAAGATTTGTGATCATTCAGTTGAGTCTTCTTCTTTTTTCTTTTTTTCTTGAAGATCAAGAAGATGTGGAACAGTTTTAGGTCTCGCATGTGCATGGATGTGGTCAATTGTATCATACTATATTTTCTATAGTATAAATGTTCTCTTTCTTATTGCACTTGGAAATCACACTCAACCCAATTTTTGTGGATGCACAATGCCTAATGCACTTATGGTCTATGTTGCAAAAAGGATGTCACTGATGTGTAGATTGAAGCATGGTAGGAGCGGCGCCCCAAGACACCGAAAGCAGACCTTGTACCTTAAGGAGATAAAAGGTTGGGTGAAGGCTTTGCTCTTCTACCGAAAAGTACCGAAAAGTATTAAAGACCGAAACTTGACTTTTTAATGTTTCTCAATATGGTCACTCCGTCACATTAAATTGATCAAGCATTAAATTTCTATATAGTTCTTATATTTATTATATCCACATGCTTCATAATATACGACACTTTTAAGATAAAGGATATTGTGGGTGTAACTAGCTGACTTTTTTTTGTTTAAAAGACTTTGCCAGGGTCAGAAACTCTCTCGCATTCTCTCCTCCATCTGAGTTCTCTCCTGCTTTTGTTAGTTAGCCAAACACTTGTGATACTTCGTGCAATTGCCTTCAATCAAATCTAATTACCACAAGTAGTGAAGGTTAGGTAAGATGGAAATTGAAGAACTGACTTTATGAATTACAAAACACTAGCTAGAATGCCTCAGAAGGTGACGCTAAGATGCAGATGGGTAAGAGTACCATGCATATATTGACGAAGCAAACAAATAAAATGCTCCAAGTTCAGGGGATGAAAAGTAGTGGAAACATGGTTATATGTTCAGGGGCTTTTCATTTGCTAAATAAAGTGAACTGAGCACATGTGTGCATTTAGCAACTAAAACGCCCCATTCATACCTCTGAAATGCATGCATTTTCAAAGTCAAATATACCACCAAAGAGGAATTTAATTTGTTAAAAGAACACATGAGAAGTACGCTTAACCACATCTATGCACATGTACAGCCCACAAATGTCCCAACTTGAAAGAAAAAATAATCTTTCCCAAGTTCTCGTTCTCAATTTCTTTCTTCAGGTGATTGTGAATAGAAGACAATGTGACAAGGATATTGTATTGTCATGATGATCTGATGCTGCCCAACTTATCTATTTCGTGAATTGGATTTTTTTTTTGTAAATTTAAAGATTTTGGGATATCGTGTACTTTGTATTTTTGTGAAACTTTGTTTTTGAAGGTGCAATTCGATTTATTATTCAAATGTTGGTGGTTGGAAGTTAGTCGATGACGATGCCTAATAATTTTGAGAGGTATGGTTGTCTTGCAAATTTATTGTTTCTGCACTTTGGTTTTAATTAAAAATTGTTTAGCAAAAAAAGTGCAGGGTCATCACAAACATCATCACCGCCACATGGCAGCTTGCACACACCAGCTTCACAAAATTAATTATATATATTAATATTTTAATATATTTGATTGTTATACATGTAAGTGCTCAAAAAAATTTAAAGGTACCAAACTTTAGTATATATATGACATTTAGTCTTACATGCATGTATGTGAGAGGGGAAAATAATATCTTTCACTTGTTAAGTTTGTCAAGTTTACTTCCTTCAAATTAAAACTGTAAAAGAACTCGTATTGATGATGAGTATATAACTAAAGTACTCTTTGTTGTTCTAATTAAACTGAAATAAATGACTGTCATGTTGAAGAATGAATTTCTCGGTCGCCGTTATGCAGGATGTCCTTAAAAAAAACTTTTACAAAGAAAAAATTGTTTTCGGGACTGTGTTTCCAGCCGACAGGTAAGTCGTCTAGAAAATGGTAGAAGGGGGCAGAAGCGAACGTACGTGGCTGTTTGTAGCAGTTATCGTCAGCGGTGGTTTTCGCGCTGGCGCCTTCCCACTCCCCTCTCTTCAAAAGGGAGGAGGAATGGACAGAGGACCACCGACTCGTCCCGACAGTGGAGGCCTTCTTGCCTTCGTTTGCTGAGCACCGAGATTACCCTTTTCCGGCTAGACCATCGCCCCGCTCTCTCTTGTGGCAATGGAGGCGTCTGGCAGTGGATTCCAGGCGGCACCCGAGACGGAGAAGTTCCTGCGCGAGAAGCTGCTCGATCAGAGCCAGCCGATCGCGGAGAGGTACAGAGCTCTCTTCTCTCTCCGGAACCTCAGCGGCCCCGCCGTCCGCGATGCGCTCATTCAAGGTTGCCTCTGTAACCATACTGCCTCGCTCTCTTCCTATCCCCTGAATTTTCTGTTTTAGTTCGTGGGTTTCTTTTATCTTCCTCTTTTGCTTCGGATCGTTCTTTTGTTGGTGAAAGGCTATAAGTTAACATGGGATGCTTTATGTCTGCGTCTTTTCTCTTCTTGCACCAAGGGCATTATATTTGTATAATGTGGATATCTACGTCGGATTGATATATAGAACTTTCTTTCTTTGGTTTTTTGTGAATTTGGAATTATTCGGAGTCAGAGTTATTTGAAATATTTCAATTCATTAACTTTTTTGTAGTTGGTGATATTGAAGTTCGTGATGAGACTTTTAACTTCTTTCATGTTGGCAGCTATGAGGGACTCATCAGACCTTTTAGCCCACGAATCAGCATTTGCATTAGGTCAGATGCAAGATGTTGAAGCTGTTCCGGCTCTAGAGAGGATTCTTCAAGATCTTTCTCTTCATTCTATCGTCCGCCAAGGGGTACCATTCGACCAATGCTAGTTCTGAACTTGTCTAAGATGGATTCGCACATAAAATACGTGCATAGTTTATTGGTTTTTCGGCTTCATTACAAGGAAAATGAGTTGGCTTCTTGGATTACTTGGGTGTTGCAGGCAGCTGAGTCTCTTGGGGTGATTGGTTTGGAAAGAAGTGTTCCAATTTTGAAAAGAAGCTTGGATTCAGACCCTGCAGAGGAAGTTCGTGGAACATGTGAACTTGCTCTACGACGTATGGAAGAAAAAGCAAGCAGGGGACAAGTCTCCGAGGCACCTTCAGGAGTTCCATCTCCATTTCTCTCAGTTGATCCTGCTCTACCAGCGACTGATGTATCTTCAATAGCCAAGCTCAGGTATCGCAAAAATGGGAAAGATTCCATTCCCTCATGCATATCTTTGCTTCAGTTTGCTGATAATGCTTCTGTCCTTTCGTACTTCAGAAAGGTTCTTTTGGATGAGAATGAAAGCTTGTACAAGCGCTGCGCTGCTCTGTTTGCTCTTCGAGATCATGGAGGGAAAGAAGCTGTTGATGCTATTATTGCTTCTTTGGGTGCTGCAAGTCCTCTTCTACGTCATGAGGTCAGCCTAAGCATACGTGTGCCTAAGCATTCTTCATGTTAAAATCTGTTGTGCAGATTAAGGACCAGGCATGGTCCTTGCGTAGCGGATAATGTAATTGCAGTTTAATTTTTACTACAGAAATGTTTATCTGCTTACTTTTTATTCTTAACGACATTTTTGTTCCAGCTTACTTTTTATTCTTAACGACATTTTTGTTCCAAAAGATGTTCGCTGCTTAATTGTCTTTTATTGAAAGATTGTTGATTGGTTTCCACGTTCAGACGTTCTGTGTGTCACTGTATGATTTGTAGAGGTCTGTTTTTCTTTTGATGGTAGTTTGTTTTTGATGTCCACAAAAATATGAAGTTCTAAAGGCACGCCTGAGGATTTGGCTATAATAAAGAACGTTGCCAAGTTTTGGCTAAAATTTTTCATGGTCGAAAATGTACTGAAGCTTCCTCTTTATGGTTGTTGGTGAAAGTTTATGCATAAAGAAGTTTATTCTAAGGAAAATCAATGAAACGTAAGGCAACGTTTCATTCTCAAATTGATGTCATTTTTCGTTCTAAAGAATCATACTTTTATTCTGTTGAAGCCGTCATATTATTTATAGTGCATTTACATTTCTTTGTCAGCAAATTCTTCTTTTAGCATATCTGCCATTCATTGAAAACAGGTTAATTGGATCTAGATTTGACTTCAAGATTATGAGGAGCTGGAACAACGCTAGCAAATATTTCCTGTTTCTGCTTTTTATTTGGAAACAGTGTCATGGGATCTGACGGTAGCCCATGGTTGTAATCTGTAGACTTAATTCCATTTGGCAGGTAGCCTATGTGCTAGGGCAACTGCAAGATAAAGCTGCTTCTGCTGCACTTTCAGCAATACTTAAAGATATCAATGAGCACTCAATGGTCAGGCACGAAGCTGCCGAAGCTCTTGGCTCCATTGCAGGTAGTTTTTGAGACCAGTATTGTGCATAAGCTTGTCCTTTTTTCCTTGGAACACTTTGGAAGTCTGAGATGTAGATTACAACCAAGGTTGTTAGATAGAGTCTGAACTTTTCAAACGCCAAGTCAAAACCTCTGACAAGAGGTTTTGTGGAAATTACTGGATGGTTTCCCTCTTATACAATAGTACTGAACTTTAGTGACCTCAAGATTGGTCTTTGTTTCATCTGATTCTTCAACATGTCCACTTTGGAGATGTAGACGATGAAATAGAATATGTATATGTTCTTCTCATTTTGTTTGAATTAGCTGAGATGCCGCAGCAAACTCAGAGGAATGCGGATGGGCATTTTCATGGGCAGGTTGTCCATTGTCTCTATTGGAGGATTATTGTGTGAAAATCCCAATCTTTGTGTTTATGAATTGCCTCTGAAATAGTTAATGCTATGGCTTCATTGCCAACATGGTGAATTTTCTCATTATCCTAAAAGCGTTACATGAAACATCTGCTGAGCGATTAGTATACCTGTTTGTGGAGAGTGGAAACAAAAGTCTCACCGGCAACAGCTTACCATTTTTCCCTACTGAATCTTTTGATGTTTGTTCATATGATTGAGCTGTAGATCAATCAAGTGCTGCCCTCCTTAAGGAATTCACAAGGGATGTCGAGCCCATTGTTTCTCAGAGTTGTGAAGTAGCACTTAGCATGCTGGAGTTTGAAAGATGCGGCAACTCGTTTGAGGTATTGTAGACTCTTAGATAATGAGAACTGATGCTTCTAAAAATCTTTGAGAAAATTACTTCTAACCTTGTTCTTTTGTTTTTTCAGTTCTTGTACATGCAGACACCGCAAGTGATGTAAGAGACCGACGTGGAGTCTAATGTAGTGTTTGTGTCATGGTTACTTACAGAGTCTTATGTAAATGTCGTAGTAGTGTCACTTGTGTCTTTTCTCTATAAACTTTAAAACTTGTAGTGGTTGCAACCGTGCTGTTAAATAAGTTGGTACACTTTAGAAAGCTTACACGTGAGAGCAAGCAGCCGATATGCTTAGTGGCGAGATTGATGCTAATCACTTGATGTCTATTAAAGTTTTTTTGACAGTAAGGAAGATGCACCATAACTTCCACGGCTGGATGGTGCAGCTTGATTTTTCTTTCGCCATAAGCTAACTGAGGTCAGGTCTATCCTGTTTATCGATGTTAAGAAAAGCGCGGTCAAGTGTTGAAGTCTATGCAAAATTAAGCTTTAGCTTAGTGGACGTGGTGCATGCTTTTGTGCTCCAACAATTTGACTCCATTGATGAGTATTGATGGTTCAGCGAACTACATGGTACTAAACTATTTTTAGTTCCAACACGATTGCGTATAGGGGTTTCCTCATTCAAATAATATCTTGTGATTTAAATTCAAGTAGTTTTGATTCTAATATGTAGAAAGTATGGTGCTCTCGACACACGCATTCAAAAGGGAGAACAGATTGCATCACCAATGGTTGCTAATTCAAGAAGACTGTTGAATCAGGGTTTTGGTGATGGATTTGTGATGCGTTTGCACACCAAGCGCAATGCAGGAACTGCACTAGCGCTACACTTATTAAACGAAGTAGTGACCAGCGGACCATTTCTTATGGCACATACAGCGAGGGATTGAACTTCTAATTTGGATTGCCTTCATTGTCTCGTTAACTCGATAGCGTCTAAAAGCACGTCCAAAATGTGCAAAATCTCTTCCGAGCATGATCTAGAGAGCGATAGAGAGGTCCCCGTATCCGTTTCTTAGCGTCACTTCTGAGTACTGAACTTCCAAACCACTACGCCTGGCCTGATTCATGCAACCGCATGGTGCATAAATCTATCTGCAACGAATCTGGGGACCTTGTGGAGCTTGATCGAGAAAGAGGGAGTCTGGTGCATAAATCTATCTGCAACGAATCTGGGGACCTTGTGGAGCTTGATCGAGAAAGAGGGAGTCTGGATTGCAACATGGGCAGAGCGGTGGAATTGGCCGCTGGGATATGTTGCCTAATCAGACCTGCAAATTAAAGTGCAATTTTGAGGGAGAGACGCTTGATTAAATCAACCCCGTGGTGATTGTTGCGGATCGTTGTCGAATTCCACGCCAAAAGTAAGCGGCTGTAGACTGTAGTGATATCTCAAATATCAGACGGGTATCTGTTAAAAAAGGAATTTGCGCGCCTTTTTCTAATGTGCGCGCGCGGTTTTGGACGCGAAAAGGCCAGGTTGAGTTTGGCGCTGACTCTCTCTCGCAAAACCAGCGGAAAATCCTTTGGGCGTTCGATCGAATCTCCCGTTAATTTTTCTCCCCAACATTACAAAACTCGACCTATGAATTACCTCTCCGCAAGACGTCTTTGTCTCTGTATTCCCTTGGTACTGCAAGGAGCGTTGCTGTTCTTCTTCTTCTTCTTCCTTTGTGGTCATGGCGCCTAAGCGTGAGTTCCAGGTGCAGCCTGAGATGGAGAGGTTCCTGTGCGACAAACTTGTCGATCCAAGCCAACCGATAGCCGAGAGGTTCAGGGCACTTTTCTCACTCCGAAATCTCAGTGGGCCATCCGTTCGGGATGCCCTCATTCTAGGTCCCAGTTCTCTCTTCCCTTTTCGCTGGTCTAGTGCAGCAATTTTTTTCGTGCTCCTTTTATGATTCCGATAAGACTTTTTTATGCTTCTCCGCATTTTGCCGAGGTTTTGTGGTTCTTCTTTCCTCAAATTGGAGTAACTGAAGCTCATCGCTTTGCCGGTTGTTTGTTTATGATGATTTAGTGAATCTTGTGTCAAAGGCCATGATCGTTGCTTATGAAGATCAGTGCCTTCTGCTTTATAAGTTTATACACGCGGGTTTGCATATCAAAAGTTTAGCTGTTCATATCTCGGTTTCTAATAGTATTGAACGTTGTGAAATTATAATTGACAACTTGTTTTTTCGGTTCCCTGAATTGAAAATGGGTTTCTGTTTGACTAAGGGCAGTTTTCTTTTATTGTGTCTTCGTATGCTCTTCCGCTTGCTTTCCATGCGCAATTAACCTATTCGACTGCCAACCCTGGAAAGCCTAGCGCTATGTGAGTTGCAATTTGTCAATTTTCACTAGCTATCCTGGCTGAAGGATGCGTTTTCTGCGTAGGCTGCTATTTTTCCATTGTGCAAGACAAATAATAGAATTTCTTTCTGTTATATTTAGTATAGAGAAGATACCTGGCAACATCATTGAAGCACGTGCCACCGTGCACATGCTGCACAGTAACTGTAGCTTCTCCCAGTAAAGAGTTGCATGTGTGGTTAGACTGTTAAGCTGTCTTATCTCAATTTGGTTTTATTGTATAGCTCAATACCACTTTGCCCCGCTCTTTTCTCTTTTTCAATAAATTGGTAATGGACCAATTTAATCAGGTGATGGCTGAATTTATCCCTTGCATAGTTTCAAGGATTAGTTGTTCCCTTGATTAAAGAGGGGCAACAACATCGGTGCCATGAATGATAGCTTAAAAGGACATGTAAATGGAATTTATGGTTAATCTTTGGACGTATTTGCGGGTGTATAGCTGATGAAGAAGTTGGGAGAAGCTTCCACTGGAGAAACCTTTCAACGCTCTGTGTCCTCTTGAGGCATTTTGCCATGACCAGTTGTGTGCACAGAGTCATGACCAACGCTTTCTCCCCATGTGAAATGGTCTAACTTTATAGCAGATGTGATAGTTCATAGGTTTGCAAGTGGGTTTTTGATATGTGATCTATGTTGTCAAAAATCCTAGAAGGATCTGGGTGTTAAACCCCACAAAAGGCCTAATCAGATCCTAGGTGGCACCTATTCAGAGCCTAGGTGGTCCTATTCAACAGAAAAAGGGAAAAAAAAAATGGGGGCTTTTCAGAAAAATTTGCCTCAATCAATATACTAGAAGATAGAACAAACAAAAAAGGAATGAAACTTTTATGGTTAGGAATTAGAAAAAAAAAATTTGGGACTCCCTAGGTGCTCGCCTAGACATTTAGGTTGCCATCCAGTGCTTGGGAGCAGCCTAGGCACTCTTTTATTTGCAAATATTTTTTGTATCCTAGTTTCACTTCAAGTGTAACCACCTAATGCAAAAGGGCTTTCCTTTGTAACTCGTATTTAATTTTTTTGCATCATGTCGAAATTTACATTTATATCAATATGCCATGCTAATTCCTGAAAAGGACAAACTTTTCCAACTTCCAAAAAGGGGGAGAGGAAGGAGCTAATATATTAGCCCATTGTGCTAAGATTCTGCAGTGGAAGCAATCTCTCTTTCTCTCTCTCTCTCTCTCTCTCTCTCTCTCTCTCTCTCTCTCTCTCTCTCTCTCTCTATATATATATATATATATATATATATATATATATATATATATATATATATATATATATATATATATATATATATATAT
>JAANDH010000040.1:486736-644475 GCA_011799765.1 Nymphaea thermarum
CTTTTCTTGTAAAATTCTCCATGTGCATTTGATCTTCACAGTCAAAAGGTTGCAAATCCATATAAAACTAGAACTTTTTTAGGTGTGTAACTAATATTTTATAAATGTTTAGTAATCAATAGTCACTTTTTTCTTTTTTGCTTATAGAACTCGTACCTCATTTACAAAAGGTACAATTTTTATGTCGATTTTCATATTTGAGACACGCAAAAGCATCTACATATTTATTTTTTTAATGTAATAAAATGTGATTGGACATGTTTGAGCAACTGTTTTCTTGTGGAAATATGCACTCAAATAGATTATACTCTCTAAATATGTGCACTTTCTGCACTGGGGAACATTATATTAATATATGCACTTTCATATCTTATCTCTAAGTATGTGCATTTTCTTCATTGAGGAATCTAGCACTATCATGTGCTTTCCATATAATATCTCTACTGTACATTGAGTAAAACTATCACTTTCAGATCTACCATATCATATGAAAGGAACTTTCTTGTTTCTCTCTTTCTCTCTCTTCTTTTATTCTGCACTAGGCATGTTCTTTATGTGGCATTGTGTACAAGCCACAAGGAAATGATGATATTTTTGGGATTATATATGCTGGCAGCGATGAGAGATTCATCAAATCTTCTTGCCCATGAGTCTGCATTTGCATTAGGTCAGATACAGGATGTGGAAGCAGTCCCAGCTTTGGAGAAGGTTCTCAACGATCTTTCTGTTCACCCTATTGTCCGCCATGAGGTACCCCTTTCTTCAATGTGTTGTTGAGTTTGTGTTTTTCTTATGTTGTATATTTGGATTAATGAACATATATTCAGCTGTATGCTTTCTTTTGGCTTTTTCCCTTTTGGATAATTTTGTGGTGCAGGCAGCTGAAGCACTTGGTGCAATTGGTTTAGTAAGCACCATTCCAATTTTGAGAAGAAGTTTAGTTTCTGATCCTGCAGAGGAAGTTCGTGAAACATGTGAACTTGCTCTTAGACGAATAGAAGTGCAAAAGAGCATAGATAGTGGTTCTGAGATATCTTCAGAAGTTGAATCACCATTTCTGTCAGTTGATCCTGCCTTGCCGATGTCTCAAAATTTTTCTGTAGACCAACTGAGGTATTGCCTTATGAAATGCTCACATTCTGTTTCTTGGTGAATGCTTTTCCTTGTATTGGTTATTAATTTTGGGGTCTCACATCTCAGAGAAGTCATTTTGAACGAAGAAGAAGGCATGTATGAACGCTATGCTGCTCTGTTTGCCCTTAGAAATCATGGAGGGGAAGAAGCTATTTGTGCTATTGTTGCTTCTTTGGGTGCTAGAAGTGCTCTTCTGCGGCATGAGGTTGGTCTTAGAAAGCCTGTATCATCTTTTGGTCTGAAAACAGTATTGGGAGAACAGGGAACTTCGGTGCTCTTCTATAGCAGATAACTTGATAACGCAATGAAGTTTAAGAATTTTTTATTTGTAATATGATTTGCTTGGTATATTTTATATGTCTATATTTACTTGATAGATGTCTTGCCATGAGATCATGAGTAAATATGTTATCAAAATCTCCTTTCTATTCCTAAGGTCTTTGTACTTTAGGTTTCATGGGGTTCTTAACCTCAATTGATTGCCAGGTGGCATATGTGCTAGGGCAACTACAAGACAAAGCTGCTTCTATTGCACTGTCAGAGGTACTTAAAAACATCAAAGAGCATCCAATGGTCAGGCATGAAGCTGCTGAAGCTCTTGGCTCTATTGCAGGTACGCTTTGAAGTTTGAAGTTTGAACTACCAGTACTTCTTGTGCTGCGATCCTTCAATCTGTTTTTCTTCTTTTGCCTGTTTAATATGGGGACACATGGGCGATTCTGTCAACTGATAGTCTGAAACTGAAAGTGTCAAAAGTTTCACTGAGGAGCCTTTCGCTGGTTTAAGGACACTTGGTGTGGGGTGAGTTAGTTGGAAAGGCCATTTGGGTCGACAGCCAAACAATCCAGATCAAGATGACTGTTTTGTTGAGAAGGTTTAGGAAATCAGTGTTGCTAATAGCCAAACATATCAGCCAGGCTGATATGCATTTTATTGATGGTACGTATGATTTTCTTGGTTTTGGATAGAAGATGGAGACTGAGTTTACAACATTGGTGTGGATTATTTCCTTGGCTAAGTCTTACAACAAACCCAAAGGCTGTGCGCTGAGCTTTTAGATGCTGCTTATGATGTCCAAATAGTAACAACCGGAAGTTGTTGGTCCTTCAGGTATTTTGAAAATATGATTTCATGAACATAAAAGTGTCTCCAGCTTATCCTTGTTGCCTTTGGACATAGAACTTTTATGTGGAGGTAGGACCAGACAGGGACAAGACTTGTTTTCTGCATTATAGATCGCTTCTCAACTAAATAGCATCATATTTCCAGCTGAGAATGTTTAACATGTCTTCGTGATTGTGTAGATCATGATAGTGTTGCACTTCTTGAGGAATTCACAAGAGATCCTGAACCTATTGTTTCCCAGAGTTGTGAAGTTGCACTCAGCATGCTAGACTTTGAAAGATGTGGCAAGCCGTTTGAGGTAAAGTATCGTAGATTATAATTGAGATCTGATGAATTCTAAAATTTTGTAGAACCATTTTCTAAGTATACTTTTCTTCCAGTTTTTTTACATGCAGGCACCAGAAGTGGCATAGGCTTGGTTTCATTTATAATATGACCCCAATGACCTTAGTCAACAATGTGAGTTTTGTCTTGGCTGCTGACCAGTAGTGTGTCTTTTCTTCTGCATTCTGCCCTTTGACTATCCTATAGGTTCTGTATGAAATTTTTTTAGGTCTGCATTGGACTACGATCAAGTGGATCATACGGTGATGTGGATTGTGGTCTGTCAGTACATAGAAGCTTGTCTGCTTTTGTATATGTAGGTCTTCCGTGCATGGCACTTAGAACGACATTAAAGAGTGTTGGTGGCATATGTTAATCTGTTTAGAGTCCGTGGTGAGAATATCTCTTGTAAAGTTGTGTTGGTGGAACCTTGAGGCTCCTCTTACGTTATCAGCCCTTTGATTTTGAACGTGCTCTTTTATGGATGCCTGAAGTCCGTTGGAACTACCAATAAACAAAGAAAAATTTTGTTGCTACGATGATGCTGCACATGTAGCTAATTTTGTAACCCGTCCTGTTAGGCCCATGGTCATGTTGTAGTACCTTTAGAGTTCATTTGGCAGTAAAGACACTATGTGAAAATCCCATATATCTGTCTCAAAAATTGGGGTAGGTTCAAGACACCAGAACTATTGTTCCATGAACCTGTTTCAATCTTTGGGGGGTAGATTCATGGGACACTTACAAGGTATCCCTGCTACCAAACTCCTCCTTATGGATGATCTATACTTTGTTATATACTGCTTTTATTGGATGACGTCCTTTGCTTGTTCGTTTTCATCTGCATCTAAAGTTGGATCAGCAGATTCAATTTGTATGCTTCTGGTTTCCAAAAGGTGATTTACTGCAAAGTTATGGAAAGGCCGTCTGCATGTTGTCTGTCTGACTTTTATATAATGCTTGAACGCTGGATGAATCTTCCTCTTCTAGTCATGCTTCTATATTTTTCACTAGTCTCTACAAATAAAGCCTGCTGCCTGCATAAAACGTGACTCTCCCATCCATTCCAGTAGAGGTGATACATGCATTTGCTCCAACATTCATCGGCAGTTACCCGTAGCCTGAACCAAACAGCCATTTTTGGTTCAGCAAATTGGTGAGATGTTGACCCAAATATGGAAACCCTTGTGCATACGAATTAAACATGTGCATCCAATGGTTGGTTAATTCAAAACATAAATTTTGCTCATTAAGGTTGATGATTAATTCGTTAATTCAAAACAAAAAATTTGTTCATTAAGGTTTATCTGCTTCTTTTCTTGCTAATCTATCTGGATGCATGATGATCTGCCTGACCTCGCCACTCCACTCTTACTGTGGATTCAAGCGCTTCCAAGTTCCAAGTTGAACTAGCTTGGAGTGTGATTTATGTCAATCGTGTTCGTGGATTTAGGCATCTGATGCCTTGTACTGTTGGAGTTGAAATGTATCACATGGAATTCTTTAATTACATTGTCATTAAACTTGGCATCTATTTGCCAATCCGATCCATGCCCATGTGATACTAGCTGATGCATGTCTAAATTTTGTTGGTTTTTCAAATGAATTTCAAATATTTATATTTTTAAATTTACTTATACTGCACAGACCAGTATGACACTGATACTCATATTGCCAAGTGACAACTGCGTTTGTTTATATCAATGAGCAGTTGTTGTCCGTCATTTATCAATTATTCCACAAAATAAATCTAACAAGTTCGACAGTTGAGCGTCCAAGCTTGGAACTCTCTCTCTCTCTCTCTCTCGCCCACACAAAAATCCAAAAAGAGGCGACACCTAAGCTCTTGTGGAGCACACCTGTTGAAAGTTACCGTTGCACCCGACAGGGGCTGGAAACAACTGGAACCGTATTGGATGTGAGAGGAGTCAGCACCGCAATGGCATCATAGCGTAACAGGTCGAGTACTCGATGGGTAGTTTGGTATTGGGTTCGTGATGGGTGAAGCTTGAACTGGTTATTTAACATTCAAACAAAAAAAATTGTCAGCCCACTCAACTCTGCCTAATATATATATATATGAGTGAATTGTGATTCTGGAAGTCACCCATCATTTAACCATAGCTGTCATTTTGATGCAGATAATGGTTAAAAGAAAAATGTAAAGAAAAAATTGGAAATTGATATTAGATGATGGGAATGTCAATCACTTTTTTTCTTTGTTTTTCTTTTAACCGTCTAGGTAGTTGGGGGATTTTAAAAAGGCAGAGTCACCATTCAATTTTCTTATGTATATATTTATATATAATACTCATCTCTCTACATTTCTTATTTCTCTCTCTCTCTCTATATATATATATATACTCTTCAGCATTTGACATTAGCAATCCTTTCTTTTAAAAGCATTTGCTTTATGGCCGATGGCTTTCTTAAAAACTCTTCATGTGTCGTTGATTCTCTCTTAAAAGCTCTTTTCACATTGCCAAAGGTTTTTGAGATATTAAAATAAGAAATGTTAAAGGTTTCAAATATAGGTGGACATCCAAATCAGATTCTTCTATCCCCATAGAATTCAAAGTTGATCCCGCTAAAGCCTGACTCCAGCCCGATAATTAAACAGACAATGATCGGGCCACCAGTCCACTAAGGACTTGGAGCCAGTCAGAGCCCAACTTTGTGGCTCGGCCCGATGTCCAGCTTTATGCACAACTAAGCCCACCTCCACCAAAGGTAATACCTTAGTACCTTACATGTTTTAGTCAGTTGAGTGACTGGAAACGATTAACCAGGCAGAAAAAATTTACGATGACTTCGATTCGAGAAACCATGGCAGCATCCGTGGCTTGCTGGCTGGCTTGAAGCAGTTGATGGTCATTTCTGGTATGATGCCCCTGCAGTCAAACAGATAATGACATTGTTGATAAGTGCATGTCAAAAAACCTTGCAAATAGAAATCTCATCATTATCGTTTGATCTTACATATCAAGCTTTTAGCTCGGAAAAGTTCAGAGCCATTCATTCTTCAATCCTTATACATTTTAGGGAACATAATGCAGTATAGATTAGGGAACATAGCCATGGAAAATAAAGGAAGAAAGAAGAAGCCTGTAATGTGAGTTCTGCGTTGTCGATTTACACCGAGAAGTAGCCATCTGGAGACATTTGAAAAGCCTACTTCAGTGTTGCAATCTTTAACTAGTGGAAATTCAGTTTCTTACAGCAAGCATGGTGAAAAGCACACGCATAAATTTTTAGTGCATGAAAAGTATAAAATGTAGGAAAGATAACTAACCTCTACCAGCAGTTCTGCACCTCTTGATTAACAAGTAGCTTCCGATAAAACAGGAGCGGGGACGGGAAGAGGAGGCGGGGGCGGGAGGGATCTTCTAATTTCAATTTCTTTCATTTCTCCGGGGAGTTTCGGCAAACGTCCTTCCACTTTTCCTCTGCATCTTTGGCAAAATCTTTCTTCACTCTTCGTATGGGGATAAATTCTAGGAATTGTTCCATTTGGGGGGCCAAAGTCCTAACTATAATTCTAAAACCGTCGATGCTTAGCTTTTGCTGTCTGTCCTTTGCTATCATGAGTCCTTACACTTTTGTTTCGGTAAAAATAGGACAGGCTTTTCAAGTTAAAAGTGAGACAGATGAAACGAACGATAAAATTTCAGATGTTCCAAAAGTGGCGGACTTTCAACTGGGATTCTTCCTTGACGATTATCAGTAAGCTGAGAAGGTTGTTTGTTAGCTAGAACAAGGAAGCTCGTTTCTGGGAGTGTGACAGAAGATGAGGTCTTAAAATGAATCTTCCCCTAAACGTACCGGTAAGTGAAGGAAAACAGCCACCAAAGCGCAGCGAAAGGCCTTTTCCGTCGTTTCTGTAGCCCATTTCCTCCCTCCCCCGCCTAATCAAGGGCACCGCATCTCTCTCTCTCTCTCTCTCTCTCTCTCTGGGAGCTTCAGATTACATCTATTCGCTTTTTCTGGTATCGTCCGTGCTCGATCTCTTTGCCTCTTTCTTTTTCATAAGTCCCCTTGCGGTTTCTACGGTTTCCCCTCCTCCTTGAACTTGGTTGAGTTTCTGTAAATTTAGCTGCTGGGCAGCATTTATTTTGAGGAAAAGGAGGGGTTATGGTAAAATTTGCGTTCCTGATTCTTTTTAGTGATGAACAGTTTCAATCTCAACGAGCTTTTGGAGGTTCCGAATGTTGGTGGTGCTTTTCTTGATTTATTTTTCATCTTTTTCCTGTTGGTGGCGGGCTTGCCCCCAAATCTCTCTCTCTCTCCCCAGCCTTTGCGCTCTTGACATGATTTTGCTGTTTCTGGTTTCCTATTCCAATCAATCCCTGCTGTCTCTCTTTTACAGATTATGTTTTCTTCCGTGTGATTACTGGAGGCGAGTAGGTTGTCTTATGGCCCGCAAAAAGCGCCTCCTGCAAATGACATCTTCCAGCGCCATAGCTTCTGTCACAGAGCCCCGGGACCAGGGCAGACTTACTAGGTCACGATCCCGCGCCAATGCTGCAGATGTGCATACCGAGCCATGCTCTTTGCCCGACATCTTCAAACCTAGGAAGAAGGGTCGCGGGGAGGCAGCCGTTGCTGCTTCGCCATCCCCAAGTGCGAAAGGAACTGAGGAAGGTAAGAAATAGAAGGTCATTTAGGATGTTGCTGCACCCAAGTTCGTTCCGGGGTCACTGGTAGGCAGAACTCATGCTGTAACTGTTATTTCCCTGTCAGATGGTGAGCAGTCTTGTGGTCCAACTGTGGAAGAAGCTGGTGGTGATGACGATAATGGTGCTATTGTGGTGGTGGATGATCCTAGCGATCGCGTTGTTGTTGTGGTGGCGGATGATCATGGCGACCATAATGTTACGAGCAACACCACCTGTGATGGCAATAACAGTAACCCTTGTGGGGGCGAGGATAATGTCGGAACTTCTTTGACGGGTCCCGCCGCCTCACAAGAATCTTTAGAAACGATTCAAACGGTAACGCCTTGGTTTCTTCTCTGTCTAGCATCGGAGCGAATAGGCACTTAGTGGCATTTTGATGCTCTGGACCATGTCAATGAATAAAAATGGAACGCAAAATAGGATTATTCTCTTTATCTGCATTTACGTCTGCCGTGTTCAGTTTGGGTTGTAAAGATAGGCGAATCACCTCTATTATTAGACATGGAGTCCAGCTAGATGCAGTACTGCTGACCGCCTACAAAAGAAACCCACCTCCTATGGTTTTTCTGCCGCAGTGCTTCATTGTTGAGTGAGATAAACAAGTGTTTCTGGTCATTGCTTCCAATTGCTGGCTACTGCAAGGATCATGCCAACGCTATCCAGTTCACCCTCCCTCCCTTGCTTCTATAAATGCACAGAACATGAATAGCAAGGAAAGCAAGGGACTGTCTACCCTCTTCAATCCACCCTTTGCTTTCTATCAACGTGTCTTTATCATTTTGCTTGAATGATTTGAACAAAGATCGAAAGAAATGGTCAGTGTTTTTTATTACTACTCGCTTTAATTGGCAAATAGTGCTTATTCTTAGGTTCTTGTTCTTTGATCACGCAAATATAAGGTGAATGACGTTAATATCTTAAAATGCTTGGAATGAAGGTGTTGGTTCATCATTTGTTGGTTCATTCTATTTCTCGATAGCAGACTATAGTTTTCTGATTCAGCCGCGCTTTATCTTCATTGGAAGTCCTTGATCATGGTTGTTTCTGTTGTTTGCTATTCGTGGTATTGCTTATAAATTATAACTTGAAAGCTGAAGCTATATGTTAAAATAGGCAGTCTAACAAAGCTCAGCTAGACAGTACTACTGAAAAATAAATTGTGTTTTGTGTATTTCTCCTCCGTTTTTATTTCTTTTCTTTTCTTCTTAATCATCTACTTCTTGCCTATTGGATCTTCCTCCTGCACTCTTTGTAGGCATCATTCTCAAGATTATTAGTTAGAAGACATGTTTTTTCTTCATCTTTTATTACATCGTGTAATTGGATTAAGGGCCTCTCATTATAACTTATAAATTCAATTGCCATGGGCCAAAGCTCTTCTCACATGCCAACTTCTCATGTGTTCTTTCTCTGTAACCATAGGTAGTTAATCATGAAGGATGTGTATGACAAAAAGTGTGCCTCCTTGGTAATCTTAGATTTGTGCTACCTTATTGAGTTGTAGATACGGGAGGATAATTCTTGCTTTACTAAAAAGGAGGAGGGGATGATGTTAGAATAATTTTCATTTCTTTACTCTTCTTGCTTGCTATTTCATCAAATGATACTACATCAAGACTTGAACATGTGAATGATTTTACATGGTCAGATTTCCTTTCTTTATTAAAAAAATTTTAGACTTTGAACCCAACAGACAGGTAGATTTTCCTGGTTTTTTGCTTCTTTTGAGTTTCACAATATTGACACTAAATTTTCTAAGCGGTTATTTTAAGAAGTTGAAAATGTCTGCTTAGAGCAACAAACAATTAGAAGGATGAATAAACTTTTTTTGACAAAATGTTCCCTTGTTTGCGGGTACTATTTTTAGCTGTCATTGAGGGTGAGTATAATATTCATATTTTCTAGCTTCCTATGGTAACATCAAGATCATGAGAAGGTTTTTGAATCGTGTTTTTTTAGTTGTAACGAGAGTGGATATTTCTTTTTAATTGTCTTTTCTATATCATTTTTTGTCTGAAAATATGAAAGTCTTCGTCTTTCTTTTAATAATATATGCATTTACTATTATTAACGAACTTTATGGGTTATGTTTGTGCACTTACCAAAAGCAGTCATCATTGGATGTTTTGCCCTGAGAATTGTATTCAAGCCTAATCGCCCATAGAAATGTGATTTGAGTAAGTTGATTGACTAGGAGCCATTTCATATTTTTGAAACAAGCGAATGGCTTTTGAGCCCTTCCATTAGCATACTTCTGCCATGTACTCTGATGAATCATTAACAGTTATGTTGTGTCTGTTTTCTCCATTCATACACAGTAGGCAGTTTGAGCTCCAACGTTTAAGGCATGGTTTCCAAATCAGACAGAACAAGGTGTTTCAGGAGTGGTCTTTTTTCAGATATCAATTGTTGTTTGGTGTTAAATATACAAAATGAAAGCACGAGAATTTGAAAAAGAAAAGTTTTTTGGTGATTGATTCTCATTTCTGCAGTTTATCCTTGATTTAATTGGACGTTGCATAGATGGTTCCTTGAAGAACGACCATAGAGATTGCATCCATAACCTTCTAAAATCAATAAGGAGCTGTAAAAGATGAAAAAAAATGCAAAACGTAAAATTGTCCACCTCCATACATATTGGATGCATCATATCCTGCCATCTAGAAATCTGAAGTATGGATAGCTGTCCAGCACATCACAGTTGTCTGTGCAACTTTTTTACTGCAAATCTAACTATATGAATGTAATTTACATGCTCAAAAGCCTTTGAAGAAAAAGATTATGCATTCTTGATGCATAGTTTGGATAAACCATAACGGCTTAAAAACCAAGGGTGTGAACTTTTAACATATAAAACTTGGTTTATAATGAAAAGGATGGCTTCCTTAATTACCATGTTCTTAGACATATATTAAGATATCCATTTATATGGTTAAATTTATCTTAAAATACTCATTTATTATACACATATAGACAGACATCATCAGGAATGTTTCTCTGATTTTACAGCACTGGTTTTATTGTCCCTTGCATTGATAACACTTTTTCATAGTCTTTGCATCTTTTAGTACTCTTATCTCCACTTGAAAGTGCCTGTCTAGATTCATGATTGAGTAGCCCTTTGGCAGACTTTGCAGGAGGTGGCTAATGTCATGTCTGCTATCACTACCTTATTGGAAGAAGTTCAACCTACAACCCACTCATCTCCGATGGAGGCACTCTCTTCACCCAGCAGCTTGCAGGAATATTCTAAAGGTTTAGTTAGAACTTCCAATTTTATCGGATATCTCTGAAGAAGACTAGGTTTACTTATAACTTAATTATCATGTCTGTGATGTGTATTTCCCTTGTTTATGTTCTGAGTTTCATTTTTTCTTTTAAAAGATTCTGCTGATCATTCACGAAGAAAACGAGGCCCTACTCGAGCTTTGGATGTACTTTTGCTGCCGAAGGGTGAAAAAATTAAAGTTACGAACAATGGGCTTGGTCAAGCAATTGGGAACAATGCAAACAAACTCTCAAGTTTCATGGGCACAATAGCCCGTAATGGATGTATTGCACCTCTTACTTACAAAGATTGGAGAATGATGCCACAAATATACAAGGATAAAATGTGGAACTGTATTCTGGTATGTGAATTCATATTTTTTGTTTTAAACTCTCTTTTTTTTTTTCTTGTGAACGTATGCAAATATGCATCATCAGGAGTCTAAAACATGCAGGAAAAATTTGACATCGACAAATGTATGAGGCGTTGGGTCATGATGTCTTTGTCAACAAAGTGGAAAAAATGGAAGTCTAGTCTTAAGAAGGAGCACTATGATGCCCATGAAACTGATGAGGAGCGCCTAGCAGACTGCGATGAACGGGTTTTGCCAGACCAATGGACAGAACTTGTGCGCTTTTGGAGCTCTGAGGAGGGAACAGTATGTAGTGAGATTCTGAGAATACTGATCTGCAACTATTAGATTTTTGTTTAATATCTCACATGCTCAAGTTTATGCTTTGTGTTTGTTCATGTAGAAATTGTGTGAAAGAAACAAAGCTAATCGGGAAAAATTAACTTGCATTCATACAATGGGTACAAAGAGCTTTGCACGTTTACGTGAAGAGGAGGTAAACTATCTCATTTTAATTTACCGTGCATGTTATGTTATTTCTTGAAGTTAAATTATCTAAACAAAACTATTTCCACCCTTTGTTTAATGAGGGCAGAAAGCTCGGACATCAGATGGGTTAGAGCCTAGTAGAGTCGAGTTCTTCATAAAGACCCATCAGAAGAAGAGTGGTCAACCGGTGGATGATAAAGCAAGTAAAATAATTGTAAGTTCTTACACTACATGAGATTGTTGATTCCTGTTTGCTAGTCATGAATTTAGTTGGTGCAGTTATTAGCTAAAACTTGTGTTCCTGTGCAGGCAGAGTTCAACAGACTGTTGTCTGAACTTCCAGAGGAATCACAAGACAAGACAACTAAAGATGATATTTTTGCTCAAGTCATGGGAAGAGATCAACATGGGCGTGTGCGAACATATGGGCTGGGTCCTGTCCCATCTGATTTTTATGGTCCAAACTCAAGTCATGCTGAATCGGCTGCAAGATCTGAAAGGAGAGCAGCGGTCACAGAACAAAAGATAAGTGATCTGAAAAAACGGATTGAAGAAATGCAGCAAGAGAACCAGAATTTGCAGCAAGAGAACCAGCAGTTACGCCAAGAGAAAGGGAAAACAAAACAAGCGGAAGAAAGGAGTACTTTAGAAAAGCAGTTGGAAGAGATGTGGCAAGAAAGCGTACAGTTACTGCTTGGCAACGATAAATTGAAAGAGGCAGAACAAAAGATAAGTAATCTACAAAGGCAGATGGAAGAAACATTGCAAGAAAACCGACAGTTGCGGCAGGAGAATGAAAAGATGACAAAACAGATAAAGAAGATGATGGATATCTTGACGAATGTCCTATAAGACGGTCGTTGTATTGAAAAGTGGATTGCTACATATGTGCAAATTTGGAGTCAAATTACCAAGCGTAGTTGTCTAGACGGGCACTGTTTCAGTTACTGAAGGCATTGCCAGCCAAACATTGCTATATATATAATTGAATGGTGCCCGCTAAAATAGTATTAATTTTCTGTTCATCACATTTTTGATTTCTTACGAGAAAAAAGTGAGTTAGGGGCATTGTCGGTACTATTTTGGTGGACATGACTCTCCCCATATGTTTACATGTATGCAGTATGTATCTGTGTAGCCAAATACATAAAACAGCATGAACTCATGGTTCTCATGTTTGGTCCACAACAGCCTCCACAGGCACTTCTTTCTCATCTCCAAAGTCGTCAGCTGACTCAGCTCTGATGTTCAGGTCGGCCTCCAAAGCATTCTATCGAATTCCTCAGAGGAAGAACCGTTCCTGGAATATACCATCTTTTCCTGCTACCCCACATGGATTTTCTTTTAGAAACTCTGGAAATTTACGAGCTTATGAGAAGAAAGGGCCTGATTGGGGACACCTTCGTCTGGTATTTGATCTCAAGGCTTGCATGGGATTGTCTTGCATGGGCGCAGGAAAGCTTATTTACGCAGACGCCATCAAACTTTGCTTAGACGGAGATGCGATGCTGCTCCTAACCTAGTTGGCATGTACTCCAGGATTCGCTGACTGGATGATGCTCACGAATTGTTTGACGGGATGCCTAAAAGAAATTATGTCTTATACGGTGTTCTGGTGAAAGGGTATGTAAAGTCTTCCAGGGGAAGAGAGGCTATGCAGCTTTTGATCAGATGCAGGAAGATGAAGATGGTGTGAAAGTGGAGCCTGTTCTTGTAATTGGCTTGCTCCAGGCTTGTGTCTTGCTCTGTGCTAGTAGTGTAGTCAGGTGTTTGCATGCATATGCAGTAAGAATGGGGTTCACATACTCCAACCTGCTTTTGAATACTTTCCTGTTGATACGTGTGCCGAATGCTGGTTGGTCAAACGGTCTTTTCATGTTTTTGATCCAATTCAACTCAGGGGTGTTGTTGCTACTTGCTATGATGATGATGCAAGTGTAGCTAACTCTGTAACCCGACGCGTGTAGGGCCATTACCCATGGTCCGTGGTGTATCTGGATGGATCTGATGGTCTGCATGACTTGGCCATGCAACTCTGCTGTGGGAGTGGAGTCCTTCCAAGGCTGACTAGCTTGGTGTGTGATTTATGTAAGTTCTGCTCGTGGATTTAGGCATCCGATGTGTGGTTGAACGAGCATAAATGATTGGTGCATGAAAATTATAAAATGTAGAAAAGATAGCTAATCTCTATCAACAGTTCTATAACTCTGATTTATCGAATAGATTCCGGAAGAACAAGAGGGAGGACGGGGAAGAGGGAGGCGGGGGGCGGGAAGGAGCTTCTAATTTCAATTTCATTTCATTTCTCCGAGGAGTCTCCTCTTCCTTTACATCTTTGGCCAAATCCTTCTTGCCTCTTCGTGTGAGAAAAAATTTAAGAAATATTCCATTTGGGAGGCCAAAGTTTTGAGTATAGTTTCAAAATCATCGTCACTCAGCTGGTGGTATTTGTGCTTTCGTATCGTGACTCCTTCTATCAGACTGAAGAGTTAGTTGCATAATAAACTAAGAGAAAGGGAAGAAAAACCCTTTGTGGTTGTTTGGTAAATGGAATATTTTATGAATGTTTCATGAGGTTGTTCTAAAGACTATGTACATGCATGGACATACAGTTTTAGTATTCTATGAATATGCTCCAAATCCTAAATTCATAGACATACAGTTAGTATTCTATGAATATGCTCCAAATACTCTATTTGAAGTAGATTTATAAAAGTGACACTTTCAAAGTATTTCAAACGTCAAGCGACCCTTTAAAATACATACGTTCAGCTCAAACAAATGTCAGTAAAGGTTGATTTGTAACAAAGAAGCTCGTTTTCAGGATTACGACAAAAGCTGAGGTCTTAAATGAATCTTTCTTTAAAACGTACGGGTAACTGGAAGGAAATGAAAACCGAAGTCACCAAAGCGCAGCGAAAACCCTTTTCCGTCGTTTCTGCCCCCTTTTCCTCCCTCCCCCGCCTAACCAAAGGCAGTGCCTCTCTGCGAGCTCCAGATTACATATATATTCCTTTTATCTGGTATCGTATGTGCTCGATCTCTTTCCTCCTTCCTTTTTCACAAGCCCCCTCGCGGTTTCTACGCTTTCCCCTCCTTCTCGAACTTAGTTGATTCTCTGTAAATCTAGCTGCTGGGCAGCATTTATTTTGAGGAAAAGAAGTGGTTATGGTAAAATTTACGTTCCTGATATTTTTTGGTGATGAAAAGTTTCAATGTTAATGTGCTTTTGGAGCTTCTGAATGTTGGTGGTGTTTTTCTTGATTTCTATTTTATCTTTTTTGTGTTGGTGACGGGTTTGCTCCCAAATCTCTCTCTCTCTCTCTCTTTCGCTCCGCCTTTCATTCTCCACATGTTTTGCTGTTTTTCCTTTCCTATTCCAAATCAATCCTGCTATCTTTCTTTTACAGATTACGTTTTCTTCCGTGTGATTACTGAAGGCGACGTTTGTATATAGGCAGTTTTATGATGGCCCGCAAAAAGCGCCTTATGCATATAACATCTTCCAGCGCCATAGTTCCCGTCGCAGAGCCCGGCGACCAGGGGAGAGTTACTAGGTCACGATCCCGAGCCAATGCTGCAGATGTGCATACTGAAACATGCTCCTTGGCCGACACCTTCAAACCTAGGAAGAGGGGTCGTGGGGAGGTGGCCGCTGCTGCTTCCCCATCCCCAAATGCGAAAGGAACTGAGGAAGGTAAGAGATAGAAGTTCATTTAAGATGCTGCTGCTACCAAGTTTGTTCCTGAGACATCGGTATCACGCTGTAACTTCTCTTTCAGGGTCAGATGGTGAGCAGTCTTTTGGTCGTGGGGAGGCGGCGCCGGCTGCTGTTGCTGCTCCATCATCCCCAAATGCGAAAGGAACTGAGGATGGTAAGAGATGGAAGATCATTTAAGATGTTGCTGCAACCAAGTTCGTTCCTGAGACATTGGTACGCAGAACTCACGCTGTAACTTCTATTTCAGATATAGATGATGAGCAGTCTCATGGTCGAGGGGAGGCGGCTGCTTCTGCTTCGCCATCCCCAAATGCGGAAGGAACTGAGGAAGGTATGAGATAAGTCACTTAAGATGTTGCTGCAACCAAGTTCGTTCCCGTATGCATAACTCAGGCTGTAACTGCTATTTCAGGGTTAGATGGTGAGCAATCTTATGGTCCCATTAAGGAGGAAGCTCGCGGTGATGACGATCATGGTGCTATTGTCGTGGTGGATGATCCTAGCGATCACGATGTTATTGTGATGGCGGATGATCATGACGACCCTAATGATACGAGCAACACCACATCTGGTGGCAATACCAGTAACCATTGTGGCGGTGAGGATAATGGGACTTCCTTGACGGGTTCCGCTGCCTCACAAGAATCTTTAGAAACGATTCAAACGGTAATGCGTCGGTTTCTTTTCTGTCTAGCATTGGAACGAATAAGCATTTGGCGATTTCCCTTTACGAACCATGTCAATGAACAAAAATGTAATGCAGAATAGGCTTATTTTCCTTGTCTGCATATACCACTGTCATACTGTTGACTTTGGGTGGTAAACATAGGCGAATCATCTCTAGTGTAAGACCTGGAATGCAGCTAGAAGGATACTGCTGACCGCCTCCAAAAGAAATCCACCTCCTATGGTTTTTCTGCCGCACTGCTTCTCCATTGTTGAGTGAGATACTAAGTGTTTTCTGGTCATTGCTTCCAATTGCTGACTACCATAATGATCATGCCAATGCCATCCAGTGCACCCTCCCTCGTTTTTTATAAATGCACAGAACATTAAAAGCAAAGAAAGCAAAGGACGGTCTACCTTTCTCAATCCACCCTTTCTTTTTTCACCCTCAACACTTTTTTACTTTTTATCATTTTGTCTTGAATGATTTGAAGAAGGATTGAAAGAAATTGTAATGTTTTTTATTACTACACACTCTAATTGGCAAATGGTGCTTATTCTTAGTTTCTTCTTCTTTGATCACACAAATCTATGGTGAATGGTGTTAATATCTTAAATGCTAGAATGAAAAAAGCGAATGATGATGTTGGTTCATTCTCGATAACAGACTACAGTTTTCTCATTCAAATGTGCTTTAACTTCATTGGAAGTCCTTCGATTGTTTGCTATTTGTGGTGTGCTTATCGATTATAATCTAAAAGCTGAAGCTATATGTTAAAATAGGCAGTTTAACAAAGCTCAACTAGATTGGTTACTTTTTTCTTCTTTATATCTTTTCGTTTTTCTTAATCACCTGCTTATTGCCTTCCTACTGCAATGTTTCTAGGCATCATTCTCAAGATTATTAATTAGAAGACCCTTTTTTGTTCATTTTTTGGCATCGTGTAATTGAATTGAGGGCCTATCGTTGTCACTCATAAGTTCAATGGACATCGACAAAAGCTGTTTTCACATGCCAACTTCTCATGTGTTTGCTTTCTCTGTAACCGGAGTAGTTGATCATTAAGGACGTGTATGGCAAAAAGTGTGCCTCCTTGGCTCATCTTAGGTTTGTGCTTTCTTATTGAGATTTTAGACATGGGGGGATTTCTTTCTTTACTAAAAAGGCGGGGGGCATGATGTAAAAATAATTTTCATTTCTTTACTCTGTCTTGCTTGCTATTTCACCCATTGATACTACATGATGACTGGAGCATCTAAGCGGCTTTGCATGATCTGATTTCGTTTCTTTCTTTATTAAAAATGTTTAAAATTTGAATCCAACAAATCTTTCTTGGTCTTCTTTCCTCCTTTGCTTTTCGCAAATTGACATTAAGAAAACTGGGCGAAGCGGTTATTTTAAGAAGCTGAAAGCGTCTTCATGGAGCAACAAACCATTAGAATGAGGAATAGACTTTATCCAACAAAATGTTCCCTTTTTTGTTGGGCATATTTTTAGGCTTTTAGCAGTCATGGAAGGTGAGTATTATATGCATATTTGTGGGTATTAGTAGTTAACGTTCTAGCTTCTCATGGTAATTTCTAGTTTTCATCAAGATGAAGAAAAGGTTTTGAATCATGTTCTCTTATAACAAGAGAGGATGTTTCTTCTTAATTGTCTTTTCTATTTCACTTTTTGTCTGAAAATAGGAAAGCCCTTACGTTTTTTTAATAATATATGCACTTTTTCATTACTATAAATAAACTCTATAGGTTATGTTTTGACACTTGTGAAAAGCAATCATCATTGTGTTTGCCCTGAAAATTTTATTCACGCCCATAGAAATGGAGACTTGAATAAGTTGACTAGGAGTTGTTTCATACTTTTTGAAACAAATAAGAGAATGACTTTTGAACCCTTCCATTAGCATACTTCTACGGTTCTACCATGTACCTTGATGAATCACTATACTGTTCAGTTGTTTTTTCCACTTGAATATATTACAGATATGGGATATACTACATTAAAGGTAAATTTTTTTGCCGAACCAACTATCACTATTTTTTTTTAATATTTTTACTTTTTCAATGCTAATTTTTCTTCTAGGCCTTACATACATGACACCGCTAAATAGGTACAGGCTAAAACTAATTTGATCTTTGCATTATGAAATGTGGATGAATTGGTTGAGTTGAGGTTTCTACTAGAATGGAACTCAAAGTAGCCAATGGATCAACTAACAAAATAACTAATAGTGTCTGTCTTCTCCTGTCTTCTCCATTCATATACATTGGGCAGTATGTGCTCCAATGTCAGATATCAACTGTCGTTTTGTATTAAGCATAAAGTAGGAGGTCTTGAGAATGTGAAAATGAAAAGTTTGGCCATTGATTTTCAGTTCTGTAATTCGTCCTTGATTTAATTGAACGATGCATAGATGGCTCCGGGAAGAAGGACCATAAAGATTGCATCCATGACCTTCTAAATCCTGAAAAGGGGCTTTAAAAGATGCAAAAAAATGGAAAATATAGAATTGGCCATCTCCATACATATTGGATGTATTTTATCTTGCCATCTAGATATATGATGTCTGGATAGCTGCCCTGCACAAAAGGGTTGTATGGGCAATTTTTTTACTCCGAAATTTACATGCCTGAAGACCATTGAAGAAAAAGACTATGCTTTCTTGATGTATAGATTGGATAAACCATACCTTAAAAATCCAGAGTCTGGATTTATATATATATATACACATCTGGTTTATAATTAAAACAAGACTTTTTTAATTCTCATGTTCTTGGGCGTATGTCCATTACTCCATTTATTTTGTTACATTTGTCTTAAACACTCCTTGACGTTCACATAGAAGACATCCTCAGTATGTTTCTCTATTTTCTTTTTACAGCACTGGTTTTCATTTTTCCGTTGGCCTGATAACAACTATTTTTTTCTTACTATTTGCATTTTTTAGTACTCTCTCTCTTCCGCCACTTAAAAATTCCTGTCTAGATTTATGATTCACTAGTCCTTTGGCAGACTTTGCAGGAGGTGGCGAATGTCATGTCTGCTATCACTAACTTATTGGAGGAAGTTCAACCTATATCCCATGCATCTCCGACGGAGGCACCCTCTTCACCCAGCAGCTTGCAGGAATATTCTAAAGGTTTGGTTGGAATTTAGAACTCAAATCTATGATGTGTATTTCCCTTGTTTTTAACATTTTTTCTTTTAAAAGATTCCGCAAATTGTTCACGAAGAAAGCGAGGCCCTACTCGAGCCTTGGATGTACTTTTGCTGCCAAAGGGTCAAAAAATTAAAGTGATGAACAATGAGCTTGGACAAGCAATTGGGGACAATGCAAACAAACTCTCAAGTTTCATGGGCACAATAGCCCGTAATGGATGCATTGCACCTCTTACTTACAAAGATTGGAGAATGATGCCACAAATATATAAGGACAAAATGTGGAATTGTCTTCTGGTATGTGAATTTATTATTTTTGTTTTGAACTCTGTTTTTTCTTGTGAGCATATGCAAGTATGCATTGTCAGGAGCCTAAATATGCAGGAAAAATTTGACATCGACAAAGGTATGAGGCGCTGGGTCATGATGTCTTTGTCAACAAAATGGAAAAATTGGAAGTCTAGTCTTAAGAAGGAGCACTATGACAACCATGAAACTGATGAAGAGCGAGTAGCAGACTGTGACGAACGGGTTTTGCCAGATCAATGGACAGAACTGGTGCGCTTTTGGAGCTCGGCGGAGGGAGCAGTATGTTCTGAGAATACTGATGCTGTGACCTATCAAATTTTGTGTAATTTCTCACATGCTTAGGTTTATACTTTGTGTTTGTTTCATGTAGAAATTGTGCGAAAGAAACAAAGCTAATCGGGCAAAACAAACTTGCATCCATACAACAGGCACAAAGAGCTTTGCACGTATACGTGAAGAGGAGGTAAATTATGGTTGTCATTTTAATTTAGCCTGCATGTTTATGTTATTTCTTGAAGTTAAATTGTCTAAACCCAGCGATGCTAACTTTTGTTTGATGAGGGCAGAAAGCTCGGACATCGGATGGGGCAGAGCCTAGCAGAGTTGAGTTTTTCATAAAAACCCATCAGAAAAAGGGTGGCCAACTCGTGGATGATAAAGCAAGCAAAATAATTGTAAGTTCTTACACGAGATTGTCGGTTCCATCTTGCTAGTCATGATTTTAAATGCTGCAATTATTAGCTGAAACTTGCGTTCATGTGCAGGCAGAGTTCAACAAACTGTTGTCTGAACTTCCGGTGGAATCACAAGACAGGACAACTAAAGATAATATTTTTGCCCAAGTCATGGGAAGAGATCAATATGGGCGTGTGAGAACGTATGGGCTGGGTCCCGTTCCATCTGACTTTTATGGTCCAAACCCAAACCGTGCTGAATCGGCTGCAAGAGCTGCAATGAGAGCAGCAATCGCAGAACAAATGATTAGTGATCTGCAAAAACAGATAGAACAAATGCAGCAAGAGAACCAGAATTTGCAGCAAAAGAACCAGAACTTGCAGCAAGAGAACCAGAACTTGCAGCAAGAGAACCAGCAGTTGCGCCAAGAGAAAGAAAAAGCAAAACAAGTGGAAGAAAAAAGTACTTTAGAAAAACAGTTGGAAGAAATGTGGCAGGAAAACCTACAGTTGCTGCTGGGAAATGATAAATTGAAAGAGGCAGAAAAAAAGATAAGTAATCTACGAAGGCAGACGGACGAAACATCGCAAGAAAACCAACGGTTGCAGCAGGAGAATGAAAAAATGAAAAAACAGATAAACAAGATGATGGATATCTTGACGAATGTCCACTAAGACAGTCGTGTTGTAAAGTGAAATTGCTATTTGTGTGGAAAATTTGGATGCAAAATTACCAAGCATAGTTGTGTAGACGGGCACTGTTTCGGTTACTGATGGCATTGCCAGCCAAACATTGTGGTATGCTTGTATATTTCTTCTTTCATCACACTTGTAATTTCTTACGAGAAAGAATGAGTGAGGGGCCCTGTGGGTACCGTTTTGGTGGGCGGTATTCTCTCTCTCCATTACGTTCTTTGTGTGTAACTGTGTTAGCCAAAAGCCTGAAACATCCTTGAAATGTTTGAATGAACTCGTAGTTCACATTTTACCATATTTGGATATACGTAGATAATGCAAGATTACATGCAGTATTTAAAATGAGAAGCTTGCATAGAAAATAGAAGGGAAAATTTTATCGAAAACCTTAACAATTGATAGACATTGTTGATATGCATAGTTTGTAACGGGTCGTATTGGCTAGAAAAAAAATGAAGTAAATAATAAACGTTTTATATAAATGTTAGTCAGTACAATGCTGAATTCGCTGATATTGCTCAAAGCAGGGCCCCATGTTGGCCGATATTTGGATGACCACTGTAGTGTTTCAAACGTAACCTCGAGTTGTTGTCGCCTCTTCCTTGAGGTCTTTTTCGAGTTTTTTTGTCTGATGCCAGAGGTCACCTCATGGCCTGATCTCAATCAGTCGAAAATGAGCAAGCGAGTGATCCTTTCAGGCGATAGCACATGTTGTCGGTTGCTCCAACTCGAACCACGATCCGTGCCTTGGGTGATCTCTTGGAAGCCTGCAAGACCATCAAAGCTCTCAAGCAGTTGCATGCGCAGCTGGTCCTTAACAGCCTCCACAGACACCTCTTTCTTGGCTCTAAACTCGTCGACTCTTACGTTCAGGTTGGCCTCCTCCTGGACGCGCGCAAAGTATTCGATGAAATTCCTCAGAGGAACAACCGTTCCTGGAATACCATTCTTTCCGGCTACTCCAAACGTGAGTTGCCTTCAGAAACTCTGGACCTCTACAAGCTTATGAGAAGGGAGGGGCTGCTTGGAGACACCTTTTCTCTGGTATTTGCTCTCAAGGCTTGCGTCGAATTGTGTTGCGTGGACGTGGGAAAGCTTATTCACGCAGATGCCATCAAAATTTGCTTAGACAGAGATACCTATGTCGCCCCTAACTTGGTTGACGTGTACGCAGGATTCGGTTGCCTGGATGATGCTCGCCAATTGTTTGACGGGATGGTTGAAAGGAACTCTGTCTTGTACGGCGTTCTGGTAAAAGGATATGTGAAGTCTTGTAGGGGAAGAGAGGCTATGCATCTCTTTTATCAGATTCAGGAAGATGGTGTGAAAGTAGAGCCGGTTCTTGTAATTGGTTTGCTCCAGGCTTGTGCCTTGCTCGGTGCTAGTAGAGAAGGCAGGTGTTTGCATGCATATGCAGTAAGAATGGGGTTCACTTGCTCCAACCTGTTTTTGAGTACTTGCCTTGTCGATATGTATGCGAAATGCGGGTTGGTCAAATGGGCATTTCATGTTTTTTATCAAATTCAGCACAGGGATGTTGTTGCTTGGACTGCCATGATATCTGGGTTCGTCTTGGACGGCAAATCCTTAGAAGCGTTGGATCTTTTTCGTACAATGTTCATTAAGCTGGAGATGCCAAATGCAGTCACCGTTTCTAGTGCTCTTGCGGCCTGTGTGCATTTGAGTGCCTGGAGAACTGGTAAGAGCATCCATGCTTTCTCGCTTCGCAGCGGTCTTGCAGTCAATGTGATCGTAGGCACTTCCTTGATAGATATGTATTGGAAATGTGGTTGTGAGCAATATGCGTGCCAAGTTTTCAACGCCATAACGGATAAGAATGTTTGTTCGTGGAGTGCGATGGTTGCTGGATATGGAATGCATGGAAAGTGCCATGAAGCACTGGCTGCATTCGAACAAATGATAGCAGAAGGCCACAAACCAAATGCAATCATATTCGTATCACTACTGTCCCTTTGTAGCCACTCTGGATTGGTGGATGAAGGATGGTACTACTTTCAGCGCATGAGCAGCGACTACGGGATTGCACCTTCCGAAGAGCATTATGCTTGCATGATCGACATGTTGGCTCGAGCTGGCCGTCTTCTTGAAGCAGAATCATTCATAGAGAAGATGCCAATTGAACCTGGTGCTAGCATGTGGGGAGCAATGCTGAGTGGCTGTAAGATGCATAAGAACATAGAATTGGCAGAACGAGCAGCTGAAAAGCTGTTCATCTTGGAGCCTGACCGAGCTGATGCATATGTATTGCTCTCCAACATCTATGCGGATGCAGGGTTATGGGACCAAGTGAGAAGAATCAGGATGACTATGATAGAGAAAATCTTCCAGAAAACTCCTGGTTGTAGCTCATCTGTGTAAGCAAATGGACTTCCATTCTTGAACTGCAGTAGTACATGGCAAATTGGGCAGATTGCGGCATCTCCTTTGCTGCTTAGTCATCAGTCAGAAAACAGTGTGGCCGTTCTAGGTATAGTGATTGTCCCCGACTAATCATGAATTCGCTACCGTCTTTATTTTATGAAAGAAATTATTGTGTGCTTCTATCCGTGAAAGATTCATAGGAATCATGTGCTATAGACATCGAAAGAGCATTTTAAGGTATAAAAGTTATTTTATTTTTTAAAGGAATTTTGGAGTTCCAGAACGAAGAGTTGGAGACTTGTTTTCTTTGGACAATCAAGTTGGTGTTAGGGGGATTGGACTTGAAACCCAGATCGGGACAAGCCATGTTGATATTCTCACCCAAAAAACAAAAATTAAAAAGAAAAAGGCCATAAGAATTCCGTCCAACGAACTATTGAGTTGTTTTGAAGCCTTCTGAATTAAAGGAGGTTTGCGGGTCGATACTCATGGCGCATCTCCTTGTTCTTAGGGGAAAAGGAGGGTAAATCTCAAGCGTCCACAGTGTCAGCATACCTGGCTGATACTTAAATGGGGGATGCTTGAAACTCCATAGTGGCGTAAAAGAGTGCATTAGTTTCCTTAAAGACTCCTACATAACGTAGAGGACATTGGTCTAAGGTATTTCTTGAGCTGTTCAGGCTTTAAGCAGATACTTGTTTTCTTAGCCGAAGCTGTTTCGAATAATGTGCTCGTAATTAATCTTTCGATCATGTTGCCCTTAATTCAGGATGTCTTGCACGACCAACTATTCTTGTTTCGTTTGACCTAATGTAAATGTTTTTCTGTATTTATGCCATGGTGTGAAAACGTCCAGCAGGCATCAACTGATTTAAAGGACCTATACTTTTTCTTCCAACCAGATTCTGTAAGTTCAGGGGAATTCCTTGTGTTCTCTGAAAAGCTAGTTAAGTTGGATCATATCTTTCTTTGTTAGATGTTTTCCAGATTCAAATCGCATGCATGGATTAAAATAAATACGTAATGCCAGAATAATCAACTCTCGGAGCTGCCAGCAATTAAAAATGAAAATCTTAGAACAATGCCAACATTTTCGCTTCCCTTTTTGTTGCCATGATAATTGGTCCTGATTTATTTCCTTAATAATTAATGATTCAATTGCCTAACCTATAGAACGGATCCTACTCAAGTAAGATAGTGAAATGGAAGGGTGGAACGTCCTGGTATGCATGCTCTTCTGACTGCGCTCCAGCAAATGTGTTGGTCCTGAAGGCAATACTGGGTGAGACTGTTTTAAATCTTGCTATGCTGTCACTTGGGAATCCATAGCCTCTCTTCTGGGAACAGCTTCAGCTACTATTCTAAATTTTTAATCAAGAAGAGAAAGAGATTGTTCTGAATTTCGTTATGCTGTCATAGTGTCATGATTGAGCATAATACATGTGCTAGATGATGCAATAAACCACTCGAACGTCATATCTTTTTGACATTAATATGCAATGACCCCCACATGCAAATACAAGCTGCTTGGTTGCACTAAAAGAGTTTTTTTTTTCTGATAGTAAAAAAAGCTTTAAAGCTTAATTTTAAGATATTCAACTATTAGAATGTCAGTTTCATACTTAAATATGCAGTGACCCCAATGTGCAATTATAAGCTGCTTGGACGCATTAAAAAAGTACAAGGAGGCCATTCTAAAATATTTTTTGCATGATCACTTGCAACTGGATACAAGATTCACTGTATTAAGCACTTCATTTTCAAAATCTTTCAACCTCTTTGATCCTTCTAAGCAAATTCTGGAATTGCGGCCTGAGAAAGAATATGAGCAATCCACATAAACGGGGAGGCACATCCCATAAAAGGGCACAAAACTGATTGACCGCCGATGATAATTACTTCTGTAGTACTAAGCAGGAATACTTTCCAAAAGTAATGGCGTGTCTTCTCCAGCTTCTTCCACAGTCAGGTTTGTGACCGTAAAGCATACAAGACTGCAACACTGAACACCATGAGTTCCAATTAGGATCACACAAAGGCTTCACGCTGCATAGTTGGAAGTTGGAGCTCTGGTTCGCATTCCCCAGGTGGTGCAAAGTACTGATCCACCATATCTTTGGACACTCTATCCAAGGAAGGAGGATCCCACTGCATATTGATTATTCAGCAAAAGTGTAAATGAGCAAAAGAATGAGATATATCATCTCAAAAATACAAAAAAAGAAAAACATTACAAGCACCATTTACCTTGGGTGCATAGTCCTTATCAACTAGTCGAGCTCGAACACCCTATTTGAAAATCATATCAATCTTCAGATTTCATAGAAACAAATAAAATATTTGTCCAAGAATGCAAGACAAACCTCAAAAAAGTCACTGGAGATCCGTTTAGATATCCCATTAAGAGACATCCTGTATTCACGTTTTAGGCATTCATCAAGAGATTGGTATCTGCCTTCACGTATCTACAAAGATGTAAGCTAAATAAGAGTGATGCTTGGCTAAATAAGAGCAGAAACGAAAATTTTTTATGAAAGAGATACTTTGATATACAAAAAATATAAACAGACAGACTTACAGATCTTAAGGAAACCTTCAAACTCAAGGGAGAAGCCTCCTTTAACTTCTTAAGTGTTGAAGAGCACCAACTATCCGAGGACACAGCAATCTCATTTTCCTGATTGATTTCATATTAATAGAGCATCTGCTGATAAATAAGTAATACAAGTAAAACCATTCATGCAAAATTGGAATATCTATAAAATATGAAGACCTTAATTCGGACTACTAGCATATCATAGAAAGCTTACCAAAGCATCTATAATCTCTTCAACAGTATCATTGCTAAAGATTTTGTCAACCATCTCGATCCTGCAATTCCAAAAGGAAGAATTGCAATACTTATGGAATATAACCATAGAAAGAAAAAAATTCAAGATATTATCATGAGATGTCCCTGATATTTTCTTGAAATTTTTGAAAGAAGCTCGCACTCATACTCTCAAGTTTGATTCTTTTGCCTCTTTTTTTATGTTTTATTAAAACTTTTAATTCCTTACTTATATTTCCAAAAAAATACAGAAAACTGTTATGCTTCCAGAACTTGTTTTAGTTTTCTTCACATATTTTTCAAGTTCTAAAATTCCAAAATCTGCCTAACCTTAACAAAAATTGATATGCATAACACAGAAATCAATACTTTTTTCCTGTAACAGATATGTCAGATGTTTTTCCCTCATCTTCTGCTTGCATTTACATTCTACTTGATCCGTTTTCTAAATGATATTACTTGTCTATTTGAATTTGATAACTATGACATCTTTACGTTTTTTCAGTACGGCATAGGAGCCTAGGTCCACGAGAGGTCCATGATTTAGGTGTCACCTAGCGCTTTCAACTACATAAGCCCTTTCAAATTTGTTCTTTCAAATGGTAACACTAATATGCAATTAATCATGCAGAAGGCTCAGTACCTGTGGATAATGCTTCTCCTTTCTGGATAAACAATGTCACCATAGTGTTGCAAAGTTGTCTCAATAACTGAAGGGTCATCAGTTATTAGTTTACCTAGACGATCTTCAATCCAATTAAGCCTCTGTAAATATGACAAGAATGTTATTGTTATGTGCAACTAGAATTTGCATTTTCAAAAGTTTTTTATAGTTCATAGGGTCAGAGAGAGAGAGCCCAAATCAGGACAGATGAAATTCAGAAGCCACAGAGCAGGTACAAACTGCACTAAGGGAGTAATGGGTAACAAGGCCACAGGCGAGCATCTCTGCTCCATTGAGTTTATCTCCAGTTAACGCCAAGTATTCCCCTAAAAACAAGATAACAATTATTCCTTGTTTGTTAATCCATTCGAGTGTTGTAGATTAAAAGAAAAATACAATATGACTGCCCCTTTGGCTACAGTGCCAAAAGAATGCATATGAAAAAGGCATATGTGGTACCATATTTAACCAGCACTCTGAAGAACATGCAAATACATGCAAAGGAACTAACAATTAAATTTATGACAAGCCCTGGAGAATTTGAGTAAGAAAATAAACGATAATAATCATCCCTCACGCTGGGTATCTAACCATGAGTATCTCGTGACACACTCCAATTTCAGCTCCCATAATAAGAATGAGTCCCAGGTCAAATGCCCAACCAGAATGTTAATTGTCAAGTAATTTACTGTCAGGCCAAACCCCATCGAGTTTGAAGAGCTAAAAATAGCTAGGTTTTATGGGTCCCAGAGTCTTGCCAAGTGCAGAATTTAAGTTCAGCTTGGCTGGGGCTTCAACCTTTTTCGGAATCTGAGGACTCTGAGGAACTAACATCCCTATGCATCCTCACCCATTCCATATCAAATTAGTCTTGTAAAGAACACCTCAAAATTCCACTTGAATGACTTTCTACATAAATATGACCATGAACATGCAACATGTAATAGGACAGGGAACTCTAACATGCCCAAAGGTCAGAAAGGGTTCTCTCCTCATTTACATTATGAGAAATATTGGACTAGAGTAAATAAAAGCAGCAAACAGGAGTCTATTTTTTCTGTCATGTGTTCACTTCAGTCAAAATGATGTGCATGGACAAATTTGATGGTGAGGTTTTTCTTGAATATAATATGGCAGAGTTGTTTTTCTCCAAAAAAATCTCGGCAAGTTCTAAAAAAAAATTAAGAAAGAAAAGATCCTAAAAGTAACACATGAAAAATGTGAAAAAAAAATCTGGTAACTAAAAAATGAAAAAAAACATTAAAAAAATCCAAAAGAAAAGGAAAAAAAAAACAAACGTGAAAAGATGTGTTTTTTTTTCATTTTGGTGTTTTTTAAAAAAGCATTGTTCGCCCTTTTTTTAGCTTACCTCTTTTTTTTTTGTGTTTCTTTTTTTTGGAATAAAATGCGTTTTCCGCTACACTGGTTTTGAGTACATGCCTAGACCATAGAGCCACAGCTATAACCTTGATAACTCGAAGATCGCTAAGGAACCTGGGTCATGTCTATCACCAGTTAGGGATAGGTTTACAAATCAACTCCAATCTCATGCTAAAAGAAAAATCAATTTTTCATTCCAGACAATATTTAAGAGCAGAATCAGATCCTCGCAACAGCTCAGATAAATTAAACCATGAAACAAGGGATACAATGATGAATGACCCACCCAAATATCCAGGCAGGTGTGAAAGGTAGAATGAAGCACCAGCATCAGGGTGAAATCCAATTTGGGTTTCTGGGGTAGCAAACACCTGTATCAGACAATGCACAACATAAACAGTGTTAAGCCATGTATGCATTGGCGCAAAGTAATTGAACAACTTAACTTCTTGAGACCATCACGAAGGCTGTACAGCCAAATATAAAACACAGATTCATGTTAAATACCCTGTGCTGCAAATGACCATTCAATTATATTATTTAGAGATCTTAGAGAGCCCCAGAATCATAGTCTCCCCAGAGTTCCAAGTCAGCACAAACACAACTCAACAAACTACGTGATGACGCATGGCAGTCTAAAGAACTAGATAACAGGCATAATTATAAATAACAAAAGAGAAATAACTGTATGCTAGACAAACACGTTTCCAATAAGAGCTCACAATGTACATTATTTATTGTGAATCACCCCATGTGAAATTGCCTTTGCCTTCTCTCTTTATCATTACAATGGATAATATTAAGGGAATACAAACATGTTAAACATCACAAGAGATAAGCTGCATTAACAATTGATGACTAACTTGTTTTCTCTCTCCACCTGACTTCTAGGATGGCATGTGTCCTGCACACTTAATTAAATACTCAAAGCAAATAACCCAGTGCATAAATAATAAGAATGCACAACACTCAGATCACTACACAGTTTTCACCACCTACCATTTGCACAGGTCGATAGATATCCTCAGGAATCATAATCCCTTATCCAAGAGCTGCAGCTTTGATGTGGCTGGTTTCTCTCGGCAAGCAAACACCTAGGTTGACTACAAAAGATGGGATATCGATTGGCAGTTTCATCAAGTATGATAATTTATTAGGGCTCAGAATTGTCATATAATCATATTTATGGCTGCATTAATACATCCACCTTTTTGCAATGGCAGATTGGACCGACTTTCCACCTGTTGTGAGGATGGAAACATGTTAATTCAGCTTATCCTGGTCCCTCTAAGATTTAATCATGGACAGTCCACTTTTTATCTGTCTTTTTCTATTGTGACATCACATGCTGTGGACCCTTTTGTGTAATAGAAGCTACTTTCATTCAGGAAAAAGAAAAAAAAAACGATTTCATGAGCAACTAAATTTTAAAAAAGGATCTATGTCACATAGAATCTAAGTCACACGGGTGTGCCAAATATTGTGGCGCACCTGCGTCGGTGCGGATGCTAACCTCACCCGTTCTTCTTTTCTCTTGTTTCTTTTTATTTTTTTCCTTCTCCTATCTTTCCCTCTTCTTTTTTCCCTCTTCTCTCTCTCCTCCCCTAATTTATTTAATAAAACTTTGAATTTTGTATGAGATTAAGGTAACCTTAATAAAAAAAAGTTTAAAAATATAGACAAATAAAATTACTTATATAATAGATAACATATCTGTGTACATATATATATATATATATATATATATTCTCGCCACACCAGAACCCAATTTTTTTGGAACTTGCCGCATCCCGCACCCACGTGGCATAGCATAGAATCACCACATACACCACCATATGCGAGAACAATGCAAATTTAGTGTGGGACAGATGTTCAAAAAGGCTAAGTCAATGGTGTTAAGATGACAACAAAAATGGCCAGGATTCAAGAATAAGGGCTTCAATACAACATGCCACTAAAAGAGTTGGAACCCACCATCGCCAAAACAACAATCAACAAGAATGACACCAATCTGTTTTGAGGAAGAGACAATAAATTCAAAACATTTAAAGGATAGCAGACCGTTTTGTCTGTCGCTACTCGAAACATTCCAGGGAGAGAAATTCCTGCACCACCTCCCATGGTAATTCCATCTAATAGAGCCACCTGCCCAAGAGGAAGAAAAGATCCATTTATTAATCTCCCCAAGAAGGAAAGAAAAATGACGACATTCAGATAACATGTAAATCAATTAAGAGAGAAGATATTTTCTAATAAATAGTACACTATCATGTGAGAAACAATACACGTGCAGTTGTCAGCCATAAGAAGATGAAAGCATTGCATGAAACACACCAATAAAGCAGCAAAAATAACATTTCTGTCTATTTTTAAGATCATTCTTCTTTTGTTTAGTTTTTGTCAATTGTGAATACAAATTAATATGGACAATATTATTTCACAGAAGTTGGGCTTGTATCCAAGAAATTAAAAACTGAGGCCAATTTTGGGATTATGGCTAAAAAATTGTGCCCCTAAATGAGAATTTCCCCCTCTCTATTCCATATTTTTATCTGTATTTTTTTCCAATTTTACCTTTCTAATTGAATGATCATTCAGAAGACCTTTTTCATACTCAATAAGATAAACCCATACTCCAAACATTCTTCACATGTTTTGACAAATTTACATTTGTCAACAGAGAAGCACCAGTAAGCCAAAGAATGGCATCAAAGGATAAATTTGGACTCCCTTGGCATCTCAGACCATATCCAAAGAGACAACAATAAAAACAGGCATCAAATCTCATCTGGTTCTGATCTGTACCATGGGACACTTGGCTAACCCATCCTTATTATGCATAGTTGAAATAAAGGAATTAGCTTCTAGTCAATCTTTTCCAATAAGAAACCCAGTCTCTCTTATCTACACAGCCTTGTAGATAAATGAAACAACAAAAATAAAGAAACAAACGTCACCAAGAGAAGTAACCTATCACATTTTTATCAACAGTTCTCTTACCATGTGTCTCTACTCTCTTGGTAGACACATTTCATATGGAGAACACCAAATGATTATCTGTACCAATATATAACCAGCATAACCATATAGATCAGATTTGAAACCCTTCACTACAAATTTTCAAAATCTAGCATCAGTGAGAAAATAAATTGATGAAAGAGGATACGAAAATATGGAACAAATTTAACACAATACACCTCACTGCCATGTTCATTCAAAGAAAAAGACCAAAAACAGCCATAGTAAAAGTATCATCAAACATATAAAAGTAGTTTTTTTTTTATCAATATCAATAATTTATTTTCTGTTAATAACTCAAAATTTCCTTGGTTTGATCACAGTTCTGAATGTGCTATTTGTCATACTATTGCTACTGAATAGAACTCCTATGCTTTCATATGTGTGTCTGTGTGTGTGTGCGTGTCAGTTTGCAACTTTGCATGTAAGTGGGTCTCTTTCCAATATATGGAATGAAAAGTGAGTCATGTGGCTTAAAGCAACAACAAGCATGCTCAATGCTAAACAATGGATATAAATTAGCCAACTCATAATTGCTTCCCTGTGGTTTCATTGAACATCAAATGAATTTATGAGAAACATAGAAAAAATATTACTCACATGTGGCTTCATGTACGTTCCCAGCAGGTAGATGAAACTATATAACTTATCAAAGAACTCCTTACAGGCATCAAATTTTCCTACACAATATAAGCACATTGTGATGGCAAGAAAGAGCAAGAGAACATCCAAACCAGGCCAAGCACAATTAGATAATAAGGTAGGTTATTATCTTAGAATTTCCAAATGGACATAAAATGAAAGTAAGAAAACATCATTCAAAAGGAAAACAAAAGGAGAAAAAGGAAACAGGAGAAAATAGAGTACTGCTTTCAAAAAGAGTGGTGCAAAAAAAAATAGATTTCTTGGATTCAAATTCCATTTTCTTGCTTCCTTGGTGGTTCAGATAAATAGCTTGGTTGGAGACCAAAACATAGAGGTCTAGCAAGCTTCCTATATCGTCTATTTTGATGAATAGGTATAGTTTCTCAATTTAGAGAAGTAACTTCTCTTGCTAAAGTTGGAATTTTTTATGGTAAAATATAGACATTAAAGTTTAATTTATTTTATAGCAGGAGTAGTAAAGGTTTTTAAGTTTTGGTAGATTTTGGTAAAAAAATATGCATGTTATCCATAGAATATGCCCTCACACTATCGTATTACCAATCTTTTATGCAATTCATGGTCATTTGAATGTGAAGTTGTAATTTCATTTTCTTATGCAATGTATTGGTCCACATAAACGAATTGATACTTTGTCTTACATATCTTATTACAAAAGCAAGTCTAAGTGTATGCACTTGTTAAGCAGTTGTATTTTTAATTGGTATTGGTCTGAGACTCTGATGCACTTTGATCCTATAACACTTGCCAAGCCACATAATAAGCCTACGTGATATTTTGTAAAGCCCTTACGAGAAAATTGTATGCCCGAACAATGTCAGAGGAAAAAAGTTATTATCAATTTCTTTACAAGGGAAAATATGGACTGAAACAATGTCATTGAAGAAATAGTTCAAAAGTACTGACTTAAACAAATCATGCTGAGCTTAAGTACGTATATGAATACTAAGATACGAAAGTTTTAAAAAAGTAAACATTGTGGCAAGAATCGCAAGATCATAGTAATATTGAAAATAAATGATCAGGTGTCATCCAAAATTGGTTCTATTTTCAGAGCCTTGAATTTTGACATTTAGTTTCAAAAACAATGTCATTGAAGAAATAGTTCAAAAGTAACTTAAACAAATCATGGCGAACTTAAGTACATATATGAATACTAAGATATGAAAGTTTTGAAAAGGTAAACATTGTGGCAAGATCATAGTAATATTAAAAATAAGTGATCAGGTGTCATTCAAAATTGGTTCTATTTTCAGAGTCCTGAATTTTGATATTTAGTTTCAAAAACAATGTCATTGAAGAAATAGTTCAAAAGTACTGACTTAAACAAATCATGGCAAACTTAAGTACATATATGAATACTAAGATATGAAAGTTTTTAAAAAGTAAACATTGTGGCAAGATCATAGTAATATTGAAAATAAGTGAATATGAATACTAAGATATGAAAGTTTTTAAAAAGTAAACATTGTGGCAAGATTATAGTAATATTGAAAATAAGTGATCAGATGTCATTTAAAATTGGTTCTATTTTCAGAGTCTTGAATTTTGATATTTAGTTTCAAAAACACTATTAGCACTTACTAATATACTTGTAGCCATGGATGGCTTTTAAAATTCATAGTTTGAATAAAATTATTTCAATTACTGTTTCCTCCAGTATATGAGATACAGTTACTAGAATCTCCCATAAGTACTCCTAGTAACATGATTTGCAAGAATGAACTCCATAATTACCCAAACAGGGGAGGACTGGAGAAACACATTTAACAATTGACATTAGTCAGTGATGTGAAACTTGATCCTCAACGGCTCCCTTCTTAATGTTTTTAGTTAATTTCCAAGACATTTCTCCCATGTTTCTACATTTTACGTTAGTATATGTCATATTTTCTGGTTACCATCACAAGGGTTTAAACTTGCTTCTTTGTTGTGATTGGAATTCACTTTCTAAATTTTAACGCTGTTCTATAGTTGTTTCTAACGTGCTTTCTACTTATTGCCACGTCCTTTACTTCACTACTACAACCATTTGAGACAGGCCTCAGAGCATCTTTCACTTACACCCCCATTTGGCTTCTCGTATCACATCCCATGCCCATTTCTACATTCTTGATGCTTGAACCCACGGCCTCAAAACAAATCTGTGGAGTAGCCCATTTAAAAATCTCTTGCTACTAAAGCAAAAAACAGAAATAGATACTATCGTGACAGTGGTATTTACTATTTAGGGAGAAAAATAACCTTTTCAAGTGCCCAAGATCATTTTCCACCAAAAAGCAGGCAGAGAATCTGACAGGCATTACAAAAATTAAGCATGACCCAGAGGATGGAAATGTGCGGTATAAAATCAATATCTGCCCCAGCGTCTTATGTGGGCAATAGTTTAAGAAATATGAAGAATACCTTCACCCACTAATCGATAAAGGCTGACAATATCTCCACCAGCAGAAAATGCCCTCCCATTGCCCTTCATATACTCAAGAAACAAGCGGATCAATACACGAAACCACGCTTCAATGTAATTACCATTTACCATCTGTTTATTAAAATGAGAACTAACTACGAAAACAAGGCCCCAAGCTTTGAAGATTCCAACAGGCGAAAGCAAATACCAACCACGATAATTACATCTGTTAAACGCAAGTAAAGGGGCCAAATCGAGACACGACTGATAAGCATTCAGACCCCCGAAAGAGAGCAAAGCATACCTTCATCACAACGAAACCAATATCAGGGTTGTCTTCCCAGGCCTCGTACAGCTTTTTGAGCCTAACACCCTGAATAAGACGAACCAAAACTGTAATGAACATCATAGACATGTCCAAAAATATTTTCATAAGCACAATTTCTTTCGTCTATAGAACCAAAGAAATAAGAATGTTACAGCGAACTGCATGATTGTAAGCACGATCCACCACCACCCAGAAAGGCCAAAGAAACATAAAAAAATTCTCTCGATAGTATATATACCATGTTAGTAGTTAGGGCGTTGAGAGACGAAGGCCTATTGAGAACTGCAGTCCGAGAATAAGATCTTCCCTCAACCAAGACCTACCATTGAGAATAGAAATAGATGCCCATAAATGTTCAGAGTAGAATGTTAGAGAGAGAAAGAGAGAGTGTGTGTATGTGTGTACTTGGTCATCGAGATTTCCATCCTTGGCTTGATTGGGAGGATAAGAGAGGCGCCTGCATTGAGAGAAGAGAGAAGGTATCCTCCTCCTTGTTGAGGCAATGCACCTTTGCATCCCGCCGTCACCGTTCCCTCTTTGCGCCTTCGTCAAGTGTACCGTTTGTTCTAGAGCTGAGCGTCTCTTTTCTGGTCTGATCGCTCGGCGCTCGCTCTTCTGCGTTACGGCAAATATCAAGGTTTTTCGTGTCCGGGTATGAGATCGGATCAACCGGTTCAGAAAAGAGTTTTGGGTCTTTAAAAAACAGGAGTGAATATAAGAGAAAAAAATAATGTAAACGAATTAACGCAGGAAAATGAAAGAAAAAAATATATATAATCATCGAAAACTAGTGAAAACAAATTTGTATATTTTTCTAAGACACAATGAGAGTTCCATTTTTATGGTATTCCATTTTTATGGTATATCAGTGTACTTTGCTAAGATTGTTAGATATATTGTTGTTTTGATATGTGTTGGATTTATTGCATTGTATTGATGTTCTTATAATTAAATGAATAATCAGAAATTAAATGATAACAAAGTGAATTTGTGAGCTGTCAAAATGAATAATTATATATATACAAGAAAAATAAATAGTAACTCTGGCTATCAAAAGTCACCCAGTTGTCTAATCAATCATTATGAAAGATTGAAAAAAAAAAACAAGAAGAAAAAGATAATAGACATTTTCAACATTTACTTTACACATTTTTTTTTTTCATTGTTTTTCTTTCAATCATTCAACACATAAAACTGCTGTAAAGGAGTAAGGTGACTTTGATAGCCATAGTCACCATTTACTCATTCATTATATTCAATTTTTTTGTTAGTGTACCAAAAAGGCATTACCTACATGAATAGATGAGCTCCTATTGGCATTAGAAATTACCTACATGAATAGAAAACAACTAACTTGTATACATTTCTCGTCAAATCACTCATAAGTTCATATCTATAAGGTGAGATTTCAAATAAGTGTAATTTTTGCCTCTTACCCAAGTAGTCTTGTTTTTGTGAACTTTCATATGTATATATATATATATATATATATATATATATATATATATATATATATATATATATATATATATATATATATATATATATATATATAAAAGATGCACTCTACTTTGTGCCTTATGTTTGAGGTCACCAGTTATGATAAGCTCTTTGAGAAAATAGAGTGGCAATGAAGGGAGCCCCGACCCATCACTTGAGCCACTTAATACAACCCCCAGCCCCAACTTTGAAAGTTGTAGCGCCCACGGGAATCAAACCCTTGCTCATGTGCTGATGGGCCAACTAGCTACATTATACACCATCTGCCATTGCATGAGTATGGAAGAGAGATTATTAAATACCGGACGTGTGTTTAGGAAAACGATCGAAGAAAACTAATTCGTCACTCGCATGAGAGTTATACAGTAAACGATAAACACGAAGACCACTTGATCAATGTGGCTCCTAGTGAGCGAGAGGGTCAATCCCAACGCCCGAGTGAAGCCCGAAGGCCTCCTCATTCCCCCTGCCTTCGGGGTCCTGAGCTGCATGTGGCTCCTACGTTTTGCTCAACCGAAATGAAAAACAAAAACAGCTACTTTTTCTCATTAAGTAGCTGTTTCCATTCTTAAACATGTGACCCTGCCATGGTCAAAGTCTCTTGATCCCCAGACAAAACGTCATTGCTTAATTTAATCTCCATGGTCTTTCCACATGTGAATCTGACATGCTTGTTCTTCATTGTTGAACTCAGTTCATCTTAGTCCGGCCAAAACACATAACCTCCTTACTTTTCATGTCGAACAATCTTTTGCAAATGAAAAGATGTTGAAGAGACTTGTTCTCCTACGGGGTTGTTTGGCAGTGGTGACAATATGTTACTATTTTATGTAATTGTCTTAAAAAATCAAGTTAAATTCATAAAGTATTTCATGAATTTGCCTTAATTTTTGAAATGTTTTCTTTGACATAGATACATAAAACATTAACATACTGTTTCCTACATTTATATGTGGATGCTTGTTGCTAACAAAAAATAAATAAATAAGAAATGTGCTTCAAATTGTGGGTTAGAAAAAACTTAGAAATTATACTAATAGTTCATAATCTAATGGATCTTTCTAAATATTCTATGGAAGAGTTGTCAATCTGTTGCTATATTCTTTACTTGGTGGAGACCACAAGCACATGACCGTGTTTCTAGTTTCCAAGTACTTGGAGAATCGGCCCAAGTAGGTAGCATTTCCTCTCCTCAAATGCGGGGTGGATTCCACGAAGATAGACAAAGGCTCTACCTTGAATTGGGGTTTTTGAGAGCTCAACCTCACTTGCACTGTCTAGTTTAGCGAATGTACATAACACTTGGTCAATGTCACGGTAGTATTGTTCTACGTAGTGCCAAAAAGATGTCTCTCCTTGTTGCAGCACACATACAAAACCAAGCATATTGTTTAATGCAAATTGGCTTGTTACTTGGTCCTTAATAAATTAAATTAAAGCCATGAGATGAGAAAGTATGTATGCTTCCGGTCAAACGCTCACACTTGTGAAGTGGGCTTCACGTTACTTTGACCAGTCAATTTTTCGCCGGGCTTGAACCAATTACTCATCACCTCGTCGCGTAATGATAAAACCGATTCGGTTCTTCCTGCTATTTGTCGCTTCGCTCACTGCCTATTTTGTTATCTTCTCAATAGCTTTAAAGTTGTTATTAGTTTTGTAACTCGCATTTTTTACATATCTTTGTTTTCGAAGTCACGGTGGAAATGAGGACTGGGAAGAGAAAAGCTGGGGCCGCAAAGTGACCAAGATCTTGCGATTCAAAGTTGGAATTAGTTAATGATTTAATTTGGATGAAAGATGTTGTTGGGTTGAGTTATTTTTGGATCTTATGATTCACATCAAAACATAATAATCTCTTAACCTAATACCACAAAAGTTGGAATTAGTTAATGATTTAATTTGGATGAAAGATGTTGTTGGGTTGAGTTATTTGTGGATCTTATGATTCACATCAAAATCTAATAATCTCTTAATGTAACACCACAAAAGTTATCCTCATATTGAAAACTGCAAGGGATCTTCAAGGGCTTATAGAAAATGGTTGTTAAATTATTAGTTGTTTTGATTTCTAGCCTCTTTTTGGAATTGAAACCAAAGCTGTTATGGGGTGGGTTGGGATCCACGAACCAGGAGCCTGAGCTCAGAAACGGATCGGGTTGTTACAATGGTTTCAGAGCATGGTTCAACATTCAGACTTGGGGTTCCACACGTGCGGACGTATGTGTCTTAAGGGGGGTGGAGTGTGACACTTCAAAAGTTTAATTTCTTAGTGAAGATGGTGAGACATCTTCAAGGGCTTGTAAAAAGAATTGTTAAGTGATTAGTTGTCATGATTCCTCATTTTTTTAAGGTTAAGTGACGAGGTTGGGATCCGCCGAACCAGAAGCTCGAGCTCAGGAACGGGCCAGATCATTACACTTAACCTCCGTCTTGTTTCAAGAAATAATTTGTTTAATTATATCGTTTGACCAATTCAAATTAAATTGGTCATTGGGTCAAAATTCAAATAATCAACAAAGAGCAAGATTAATAAAAAAAGAATATTCTTTTGTGTACCCTTGTTTTGGTTTGTGCTCAAAACAAATAAATAAATAATAACTGTTGGCACATATGAATTGAGAATAATAACTAGTATAGTTACGATCTTTTCCACCAAGCTGCGATCCAGTAGTTCAATTCTGAATGTCTATGGTCTTGGAGCACCACTATTGATTTTTTTTTGGGTTCGCGATCGATTCGCTTATTTCTATTATGTCGATATTAATCACTAATGTTCAAATCATAAGTTTTTTTTATGTATAGGAACAATTATATGTCTCATCACTCACGAGCAAGGATATTTTTAATTTTTTTGCTTACATAAGTTTCCTAGTTGCTAGTCTGCAGTTCGAATACATAACAACCAAGTTGGAAAGATTCCAAGCTGCTACGAGCAGTAGAGAAGCTCTTGAATGATCACTCAATAGAAGATAATCATATTTAATTTGTGGGCTCTCATGGCTCCCCAGAAGAGCCAAGTTGTGGGTCCAATCTAAACAAGTTTAAGTTTGGTTGCAGTTGGATTCAAGCCAGACCAAACGGTTGGTCAACATGATGCCCTTATCTCAACCTAAATAAAAGGTGCGGGTCACCCTGCCCAGACACGATCCAGTTTTTCCTGGAGGAGCATGCTGGATCCAGGTTGGATGCATTTGGGTCGTATCCATAGACTGGAAACTGAATGCTTCTCGCCCTTCTTTTCTCAATATTATATATAGAACAGAAATCATTCAAACAAGAAAACGTGCACTTGTAGAATGTTCAACACCAACAAAATATAGATGGGAGTGGAAATATTCCTAGAGCCAATATACTCTGCATGTTATATTTGTGACATTTCTCAGCATAATTGACAGCATAGGTCACAATTCATATGTGGTATATGTTTACATCCATAAGCGGGAAAATTAATTCTTTTTTTTTTTACAAGGGTAAGTGGTTTTTTACACCATCTGGAAGAGAAGCTGTAACCTTTTATGTCGCTTGCTCACATGATTCACAAAGCATGCTTCAGAACCTTTTATCTGTGTGCTCACGGATGTCCATCTCATGGTCATTTTTATTTATATGAGTTGGTATAAGGCGCGGGTTGAGAGCTCATTAAAAGGGAAGAATATGTTGTGCACCCTATATGACACAACGAGTGATTCATTATTATTTTAAAGAAAGAAACAACTTAACAAACCATTGTTCGAATATTAAAAGTAAGCGCCTCAACTGTTGAGAGAAACTCTTCAAGAGCCGCCATTGATAGAGAACACTAAATTTTTAATATAATCTCTCAACCCTGGGAGAGTGAGTGCATAGTTGTGTCGAAGGTGCCAAAGCAGTTCTGAACCCTGATACCGTGTAGCGAACTTCTAACATGCCTCGTGCCTGGAGATTTTTCTTCCTACAACTTAAATGTTAAAAAAAAAAATTGTAGTGTGCCACCACATATTAGCAGGGGAACAAATCTATATATGTATATATGAAGAAAGAGTAAAAAATATTGGTCATTCATCAGTCGCTTTTGAGGCTCCTTAGCAGTGTGAGATCTCATGACAAAATTTTTTCAAATGTGTGAGGTCTAAAGAAGAGTTGCCTAATATAAAAAGAATGGTGTATGCCAATAAGGAGACCAACGAAATTTTAAATTCATTATACTGGGAACCACACTTCTCAACATCTTTATAAGGCGCGGCCATGATCGCTAACCTCCTCATCTACCTAGTCTTAAACTACTACCCAAAGTCCAACATGACAGGCTTCGGATCCCCCTGTGGAGCTTGCAAGTTCTTGAGGAGGAAGTGCGCCAAAGGCTGCGTTTTCGCTCCATACTTCTGCCATGAGCAAGGCGCTGCCCATTTTGCAGCCATCCACAAGGTGTTTGGCGCCAGCAATGCCTCCAAGATCCTCTCACAGATTCCGGTGTCCAGCCGCGCCGAGGCGGCGCTGACTATATCTTATGAAGCTCAGGCCCGTCTCCGGGATCCTGTCTATGGCTGTGTAGCTCACATCTTTGCCCTACAACAACAGGTTATCTTTCTAATAGAGTTTGTTTTTTTATAATTCTCATCGGCAGAAACCGCACCCAAGTCGAGAGACTTTGTCGCTCACTTAAGAGCTTAGAACCCTAAAGGTAGCGGCCCGCACCATCGCTAACCAGTTATGCTAGACCTCTTGAGATCGAATAATTTGAAACATTAATGTCATGCACAAAGTGTTTGTTGTACATTAATTCATATTGGTAAGTGACTCAGAAGTTGGTATCTACCTCATATTTCAGGTGGCAAATTTGCAAGCACAGATAACCAGTCTCAAGTCACAAGCAGCCCAATTAGGCCTTGCTAATAACAGCATCTCCAACTCCACTCCTCAAGGAGCTTTGGCTGATCATCATGCACAATTCCCCTACTCACAAGACTCAAATACCTATAGCATGGACGCCATTAGAGCTGCTCAGTGGAGCACAGCAATGGCGAATTATGAAGATTGTGGTCTCTTCTGTAATGAAGGCGCAGTGGAGCACAGCAATGGCGCCACTGGAAGTTCCTCCACGAGCGTGAGTGAAGAACCATGGCGTTTCGGCGATTTTTCGCAGACGATGGACGCTCTTGCGATGCAGATGGAAGCAAGCAAGTTCTCATACCAAGAGATGGACGGCTGGGATCAGGAACTGCAGTCCTTTTCGGCTGGCTTCAATCACCATGGCTGATTATCACGGCNGTGCTGACAAGTTCAGTAATATTTTCTCCCATGTTGAAGATTTGAAGCTGCTGAGGAGACCAGATGATAATGGGAGGAAAGAAGTCGTGGGAAATTTTTTTCCGCTGCATTGAAATTTGTTAATTTATATGAAATGTGTTAGCCGTAGAGAAAACAAATAAGATCGACAAACATAATTTTTGCACAAAAAGACAATGCCCATATGAATTATTAGCAGTCCCGCCGTTGGATTTGGCGTTTGTTTATTTCACAGTATCGAACATAAAGAATGAAGGGAGATGGGAATTTATTTCCACGGCTCCATCCAAAATCATTTTCTCATGATAAGAGAACGCATTCTTCGGCTTATAAAGTTTACCTGGTCAATCGATATCTATGTCTTTATATCATATTCATATCATGTTAGTTTTTTTATGCAGCAAGTAGAAAATTAAACTATATCAGTGTTATTGCCCTTCCAATCCTTACATTGTCGCCTTTCATTATGTGCGCGGAAGACAGCTCACTGGGTCCACGAGCAGCATGAGATAAGGGAAAATTTTAAAAGAAAATGCAAGTTGGAATTGTTGGGACCCTGTGAATCCGGAAGTCTCAGTCATTTGACTTGACTTATGGATCTACTTGGAAGTTGGAACCCATATGATCATTGGCTCATAAACTTGTGTGTGTGTGTGCGCGTGCGCTCGACACAAAGAGCGAGAAAGAAAAAGAGCCGATAAAATGAGAATCTATATCAAAATTTAGTGACAATAAGTCTCATAGTTCCAATAACAAACCGTAAAATAGAAGCAAAAAGACGAAATATATAATACAACTCACAGAAAACAAAATAAGAAGAGTGAAGAGTGGAAGGACGAAATGACACCATCACCCAGCCGCACAAGGAGGATAATGTCGCAACCGAATAGTAAAATGGACATCCCTCTACACAAGACGAGCCACAGACTCCGACGAAGAAAAGGTCCTTGAGACCCTGTTGTTGTCGTCATCCCAAATGTGCCACCAAGCTGAAATGAGCCACAACCTCCAGACACGACTCCAGAAAACAGACAAGTGAGGAAAGAACAAAAGAGAGAGAGAGAGAGAGAGAAATCCCCATTCTCTCTCATCTGCATGAGGCTTTGAAACTTGAGATTGTCTTTTAGACAGTTTTAAGGTCCTAGTCTACTGGTGGTGTTTTAATTAACAATTAATGACATGCATAACCATATTTCCTCACCAAACAAGATGACTCTCACCCTTTCATAACTATTTGACAAATTAATCTTGTTCATAACTCCAATATTTCACCACCCCAAGAACTTCTTAAACAATATAGTTTGTTCTGATTCCAAACTTGACGCACATTGGATCCCAAAAGCAACTGATCAACTGATTTAAAGTTTGGATCTGAGTTTTGGAATGATATGAAGATTATCATTTTTTACTGCGCTATTTTGCTGTTTCAAATGTGGAACAAAAGCAGCAGCAGGGTTTCTAACTATCTTGTTCTTCTAATGGATCCAGTAAAGGAATATGTGTTTCAAATTTTGACAAAATTGAAGTGGATGGAATTTAATTTCGATTCGGGTTCCAATGTTAGGGTTCGGGATCCAGATTTGATTCCAACAGAATCCAGCCATTATGCGATCCATTTGGTTCGGTTCACCGATTCTAGCTCCTGAAATCCAGAACCTGCAAATGGATTCGGATATAGTGCTGGTCCTATAACCCAAAATGTTAAATCAACCCGACTCAAATCGGACCAGTTCGGGGCAGATCCACCTCCAATCTTAGCGGCACTCGTCCACGAGCCGACGTGGCCTGATGCTTAACCTTCCACGTGTCGTATTGGGCCTCACAGGGTCTCTTATTAACGAAGTCCGCCAAAGTGGCTAATTTCTGACAACGAGAGGAGGGACGGACGCAAACCTATTTATATTCTCCAGTTTATAGTTTTTCTCCCTTTGTCTCCCACCCTGTGGAACCCTAGCTCGGTCTGTCTCGAGCTTTCTGGTGGTTGGAATTCCTTCTGGTTATACTCTCGAAGATCGGAACTTTGGATGCCGACAGTCTGATTTTGCCGTCGGAGATCCTGTTTGGTCCGTTCTTGCCTTGGTTCGCGGAATGGCGACGAGCGTCTCCGCTGTCTACCTCCATGTCGTGGATTCAGTGGTGAGCAAGCTTCGCGAGGAATTCCTCAACGAGGGCGTTGACGACGGCGTCCTTTCGGAGCTGCAGGCGGTAATTTTCGTTCCTGTCGCGAAAGGAAATGTTTGTTTCTTTCTGTCGTGCTTGTCGTTCGTCCTTTTTTTGCCGCTTCCATTTTGGTGCTCGAACTGTGGCAGTGGAAATAGGGTTCGGGTTTTGTTCGGTCCGTTGTATGCTAGAGAGTGGTGTGTGTTTTGTCATGCTGATGGGCATTGGAGCAAGTAGGGTCGTCTCCCGATGAGTCTTGGGCATGGAAACGGTTAGTTTCATTTGTTTTCTCACTTGGAATTATTTAGATACAGCTTACACATGGGTTAATTTAGTAGTTTCCGGGATGGCGAGTCCTTTGCCTAGAGGTTGGTTTTGGCACTGGATGGTAACGTGGGGGATGACTGTGGAAATGTTTCTGGCACTTCTGTTGTAGAAATTAGGTTTTCATGTAATGATAAAACTTTGCTTGAACGCGTAGCTGTGCCGCTGCTCCTTTCAGGGCGCATGCTGGTCTGCTCAATGATAGAAACAAACTGTTCAACCTTGAAAGGCACACAAATCACAAACATACTTTCATTTCTTGAATATTTTTGCTAAATAGAGTATGCTAGAAGATGTATAAAACTATAGTTCTTCTTGTTTGTCGCTTTTTTAAGGTTGAAGTAGATAGACTGATAGGATTGTCCATGTGTTTATTTGTATGGAAAGGTGACAATCGTTCATATGAAGGTCAAGAAACAACTGAAGTGGAAAAGAACAGATTCACGGAGCGTGATAGGGGGAACATCTTTTCCAGATGGGATACTCTGGTAGCCCTAGAGGTCCCACTTTCATTTTCATTGAACACAAGTGTGGAGCGAATGTGTTTGGATTTTCATCTAAAGTTGGCTGTTTCTCATCTTCCAAGCTTCCCATATTGTTGTGGAAACCCACCACTTATTAGTCAAGGACTATTTTCTCCTATGACCTATCTTTTAGTATCTTCAAATTTGGACACGATATCTTTGTGCTCTAGTGGACCTAGTGTGGAGAATGTGCAAGGAAGGGCAAAAACACAGGGCTAAAGTATAGTAATTTTTTATTTGCACTGAGTTTACGAGTTAATCTTTTTTATGGCGCTATGTATCAGTTTTTATTCGTATCTTTGCATACGACGTTTTTGTGCTTCATGTAAGATGGCCTCTCCATTTTCAATGTTAGATAGAAAGTATGTCCCTACCAATAGTCCTTGCAATACAGGTTTTGACTCCTTTCTTTTCTTTTTTCTTCCACATTGTCAAGAATGAAAAATCCATTGATAATTGCACAGTTGGTCCTCCTTAGAAAGGACTTTGTTATAGGTGAAACTTGTCTTGGAGAAGTTTCACCTGGATGACATGCCTACATTTTACGGAGAAAACAGTCCCTCTGTTTGTGGGGTGTATTCTTCACTCATTTTAGGTGAATAGTGACGTTCACAGTACTTGATTGAAGGAGTGATGACCCATGCAAGCAGGGTGGGATTTTATTTGTGAGGGGTATTTTACCTGTCTCAAGTGCTGCCTTTGGGATTTAAGTCACCTCTCTGTAAACAGGTTTAGGTATATGCAAAACTAGGGATCTTTATTAAGCAGTTATTGTATGCTTGGTTACATCATATAACAGAAATCAGTTTGCATGCACATTGGTTGTCAATGCAAAATGATGCTCAGACGTAGTAACTTCATGGACATGGTCGAGCAAGTATTAAGCCACAATCAACAAGTGGTGCTTAGGTTTGGATGGTTGCTTTTGTCATCTCTGGTTGACAATGTTTTCCACTTGCATTTGTGTTGTTTTTAGTTATATTATATTTCAATTTATATTTAATTTCTTTTTTTAATATTTTTACTCATTCCGATTTATAATTAGCAGAGCTTGCACTAAGGCTTCTGTTTCTATGCGACAGAGAAAACATACATAAAAGTCCCGTTTGATGAGTGTTTCAATCTCATAGCAAGTGAGATATCCTAAGGTTCATTGATATGGTGAAGGCAATATGTGAAAAATCTTCATGGTATTGATGTTGGAAACTGAAAATTTTTTGCCAATAGTGCCACCATTCTATCTGAAATACAGCACATTGTTTCATCTGTGGCTTGTGGCATGGTATCGTCAATGCGTAGGTAGCTACTCATTGCTGGCCTAAAAAAAACAAAAAATTTTAAAGTGTTCTGCTTATGCAAAAAAAGGCACGGCTTATCTGTTATACTAGTGTTCATGTATGCTTATGGTAGCTTACTGGATTACATGAATTCTGATGTTGCTCTTTTTTCAATGTTACATTCAGTGAGCAGATGTGTTTTCCAACTGTTAATTCTTTTGTGATCATTTTGTCCATGAACTTGAAAACCTCATGTACAATGTATGCATGTGGATGTCCAGGCAGACACATGCCACATGCACTTATTGGTGCTAATGAGTACCGTGCAACAGCTACTGCAATTAACACTCCATGTGTTTTATTTTTCAGTTATGGGAGCTAAAAATGATGCAATGTGGAGCAATACAGGGCTCTCTAGAACGTAACAATACTCCCAGATCTGCTGGTCCAATTACTCCAGTCCATGATTTAAATGTGCCATATGAAGGGACAGAAGAATATGAAACTCCAACAGCTGAGATGCTGTTTCCTCCAGTAAAAATCTGCTTGCATGTTTTAGTTTTATGCTGTAGATTTTTATCACTTCTTCTGATTCACGTAGTCTAAGTTTCACAAGTATTTTCATATCTTTTCGGGTGGATTTGCATTTTGTTTCCATAAAGTGCATGTTATATCTTGGGTAATTATCTGTTTCCAGCATGAGAATGAATGCACTGGCATTGTAATTATGAGTTTGTTACTATGTCGGATGTCATGAGAGTGGGAAAGGGAAAGTTGAAATTAAATTGATTTATGCGAATGAATGCACTGGCATTGTATTTGCATTTGTAGACATTATGTGCTTATTGGTTTTGTTGGTGGCTACAGCTTGGCACTGGTCTACCTAGCTTGTTATGCTTTAAAATTAGGAGAGATCAAAGATATAATCACATATAAAAAGACAATCTTTTAAATTTAAATACTTATATTGCAAGAGAGCTAGCAGTTGAAAGTTATAGTTTTTCTTTATTGGGTAAAAATTGGAGCACTTTATTGGGTAAAAATTGGATTTACAGGGAACATAGTTGCAGATCTCATTTTTGGGTTTTTTTTTTGGGGCGTAAGGATCCCTGACAATTTTGCTTTTTCTTAGAGAAATCATGTCAAGAATTTGGTGATTAAAAAATAAAAAATACATATACTGTAGCTGGTAAAAGAAAAATCAAAATGCTAGAAAGAAAACCAAACCATCCCATCTTCTGTGATACTCTGTTTTTTCCTAATTTGGCATTAAGTATAGTTCTTCAACTTGAAGGGCTTTCAAAGAAGGGCCTTATCCTCTTATATAAATGATGTACATGTGTTTCTTTTCCCCATGTGTACCTACTTGTTATACATGTGGTCGTAACCTTCTCATATGACATGGCTGTTATCCTTGTAGATTGCAGTAGATGCACGCTTCAAAGGAATTTGAATGCTTAATGTACCCTTGTTTGTGAGGGCTGGGTGTTCAGACCAGTTTGTGTGGCTTTTTTAAAAATTGTGCAATATATTGTCTCACATATTTTTTTGTCAAAATAACATAGGAAAAAAACCGGATTTGTGATTTTCCTTGGAGTGATTTGTTTTTCCTTGAATCAGATTTTAAATAGAAGTGGAACCCATGGATCTAAGAGTTGGCCTTGTGTTAGAATTCCTAAAATCTGTTCACAGCAGAAGGAAATTGAAGAGGAAGAGAGTGTGGGCAGGAACCGCTTGTCTCAATAGGAGGAGATGGTAGAGTATCCCATTAACAACAAGGGCGCCATCCTTAATGGTAGAGTATCCCATTAACAACAAGGGCGTCATCCTTATTGGACGATTATATCATTATTATATACCCATACATACAACCAGCATTAAACACCTGGATACAGATAATAAGGAACTTTTTTAGATCCACATAATAAAACAAAACAAAACAATACATAAATATAAACACATCTCTTAACTGGAAGGAGGTGTAGATATGAACTGTTTTGAGGTTTATGGCATTTCTTTATCTTTCAGAAAAGATTGGTTTTTGTGTTCACAACTTCACAAGATGATCAAAGTTTACTACTGGAATCCATAAATACTTCTTGGATATAATGTCATCTCTGCCAGTGTATGCAAAAATAGCAGTATGCATCATATTTGGGAAAACATATTGGTTGTTCTTTTGCTTTTATAAGTAAATATTAACTATTTAACATTATTTCATATCGTCACTCTCTCTTTCTCTCGGATGCCTTATTTTGTTTTTATAATATCTTGCAGACACCCTTGCAAACTCCAATACAGACCCCTTTGCCTGTGGATCCTGTTGCATATCAGTACTTCCCTGCAGGTCCTAGTGATTTTGTTCCAATACCTGATACCAGTGCAGGGTCTAATACAGAAGCCAAGGGAGGCAGGCCTGCTTCTTACATGGTTAGAAATTACGATTGGTTCTCCACTCTTGTGTTAAGGTTGAAAATGACATTCTTATTGGCTTAGGTTTTGGAAAGCTTTACAGTTACTTTTTTGCTTATAATTGGCCTTGCACAAGTGTTTAAAAGAAGCATTAAAGTTTGTCAAGGTGGCACATTTGTAGTTTCTTTGTGAATTTTACTTCAATGTAATTTTTTTTACTCCTTTCTACAGCAACCACCTTCTCCGTGGATGAATCAAAGACCACTAGGGGTTGATGTTAATATTGGTGAGTGAGGGCATATGATTTTTCAATTGCATTTAGTGCTTGTTGTTCGGTGATTTTGTTTATTTGAAATTGAGGATGCTTGAGTAGTTGTTTCATGATTGAGCTTTCAGCATATGAGGAGGGGCGGGAAGAAGTAGGCGGAACAACCTCGCAGGGACCTGCAACAAAGGTGATTATTGTTGTTGGCTTAATATGTTGTCTTCCAACTCTTGACAGCCATGCCTCCATGAATATCCTTAAGATCAGATTTAAGCTATTTCTCGTATAATATGTCCCACACACTCTTCACCTGACATGTTTGGGCACAGATGATATGTAAGTTGTATTATTATATAAATAGTTGTAAGTTGTAACCAATAAAAGGTTATTAATGTAAAATAAATATGAAAAATAAGTATTAGGAACTAGGACATAAGAGAAAATTAAATCTCTATTATGTATAGACCTCTATAGGGTATGGTTTATTCGATGATTCTCAAGTTTCTAACCTTTTTGTATCAAAGGTCTGCAAGTATCCTTAGTAAACCTTCAGTATTTTTCAAAAAGGCAGGAGTTTTCTTTGTTAGTATTCATGGATTAATGCAAAGGAAAACACAGATATAACCATGGTGGAAATATTGAGTCCTCCCAACACCTGGCGTTCGCATAGTAGTTGGATGCAGAACTTTTTTTCAGGGGATATGGGTTTTGACTTTTGAGAGATATATATATATATATATATATATATATATATATATATATATAGAGAGAGAGAGAGAGAGAGAGAGAGAGAGAGAGTGTGTTTGGATCTAATTCATTAGATTGTAGAAACTAAAGTTTGAGTGTTAAAATTCTTTAGTGCTTTGTTATGATTAAAAATAATCATTTGTGACACTCATTTGTTTGTCCTGGCTTTCTATTTGTTTTGCATGTTAGATATGGTAATTTGTGTGTATGACAACTTTCCAGGACTTCTTTACAATGACTTCTGGCAAACGGAAGCGTGATGATTATGCAGCATCACATTTTATACCAGGTGGATACATACCTCAGCAAGATGGTTCTGCAGATTTTCGACCTTCTGGTCCTGAAAATGTAGGCACCTTGATGTAACTGGCTTGTTCTGGATCTTTATTTCTATTGCACTTGATATTTTCTTTTGTTGTTTTCCTTGATTGTAATTGTCTTTGAAAGTAATGAACATTGAATATTACGACTGCTCAATTTTAGCTTTTGAACAGCTATTGGATGAGGCAATTCAAGTGTGACGAACTGTGTGCCACATTTGTTCTCCTTTCCATTGCTTTGTTCTTTTTATGTGCAGAAGCAGTTTTAAGTGCATGTGAAAAATTATTAATGCACATTAAGACAACAGATCAAGGATTTAAGGTTCTTGCTCTTCTTTTTTTGTTTTTACAGGTTTTGACAAGAGATGTCCCTCCAAAAGGGGGGAGTCACAATGATGACTCTGATATGTTAAGGCTAGAAGACAGGATGCATGCTGATGCCACAATTGCTTCTTTAATCAAAGCCAAACAGGCTTTTGCTGCTATCCCACAAAATGATGGCTTGCATGATTATGAAGATGTAAGCAAAACGTGAATTTTATTGCTATCTGTATTATGTCCATGAACAATTTGCTGATGTGTTTGCCTTTTTAAAATTTCAAGGATGTTGCTAATGAAGATTATAATGCTCCATACTATGGTAAGCACGTGCAGTTTACTTTCATCTCTTTTTGAGTTTTCCATGTACGTGTGACCCTTGAATGAGATGGTTATTATGCTACAGATCCTTTAAGCCCTCAAAATGTTGCTACCCCTGTTGCTACCCCTAAACCAGCCAAAACCGAAGCAGCTGATGATGAGGAACCACCTCTTAATGAAGATGATGATGATGATGATGATTTGGATGATCTTGATCAAGGTGATGAAGAACCTAGCATAAATCATTTGGTCTTAGCACAATTTGAAAAGGTTCTGGTGACTTTTCTTTTTATTTAGTTGTTTGCAATTTTGCATTAATGGGTAAATCTTTATCAGTTATCAAGTCCCTCTGCAGTTCTAAACTTGTTTAGGAAATATTATTTCGTTAGTTATTTATTGTGTTATGGCCATAAACATGTATGTACCCCATTATCAAATTTCTCTGTCCATATCATTACTCTCATACTGCAAGTTTTTCTTCTCAGGAAAAGAAAAATGAGCTCTGCTCATTGTTTCTGAAAACCAAATTTTTGGAGTGTATTCTATTTTGAATAGTCTACCTGTGGCTTTGAGGGGGCTTTTGATTTTATTCTTTTGGACTTGCAACAGGTGAACAGAACTAAGAGCAGATGGAAATGTATACTTAAAGATGGCATAATGCGCTTGAATAATAAGGACATCCTCTTCACTAAGGTAAGTTCTTGTAAACGTCCCGCTCTGAAGCTGGTACTATGCAACCAACATTAATTTTAGTTTGTAAAGGCTGTCACAACCAATAAGAAGTTTCAATGATTCTTAATGAGATTTTCTTAGTTTACATGTGTGAGTTGTCCAGGTGTTGGGTGCCTGTCCATGTACCTCCAAGCACCTTATTTCCATTTTTTCTTTACAGCTGTCCGGAACATGTAGCCTGCGGTAGTGGGGTCTTTGGAAACTCTCTGCACATATGACAAGCATGTCCAAAATGCTGAAGCCTTGGGTTTTTGGAATATAAGGCAGATATATGGACCATATGTGAAGGATGCTCCCCATAGACTGGGGACCTGCCTCCTGGTAGTCTATAAACCTATTCAAATTTACTTGGGAAACACGTTGTCTTCCCCATCTGTGAGAATAATCGATGCCATTGATAGACAACTAGGCTGTTATCTACACCTGGTTGTGTAGGTCTTTCCTGCATCAACCATGGCAGGTATTAGCTGGAAGGTTGAGTATATTGTGTTCCTCCTTGGTTGATCTATTTATAGGACGTGGCTTAGCTTAGATCTGGCTCATATGAACCTGCAAAAGTCAGCTTAAATCAAGCTGAAATGAAATCATTGAGATTTCTGCATGGAACATATGCAAAATCCATGTACTTGAAAAACTGTATCATGTTGCTTTTTGTAACATGCTTCATTTTAATTTTTTATGTACTTTTATCTGGCGGAGCTGAGCTCTGCATATCATCTTTGGTCCTATGACTAGCTTGCTGGTTATGGCTCTGCTTCTTATCTGTTACGTATGGATTCAGTGCAAGCTGATTCGAGCTTTCTCGATTAATCATAGCCCTGTGATGAATTACTCGTGTCCAAAGTAAGTTCACAAGAGGTTTTTAGGAGGTTTTGGTTGCAGAGGTTTTAAATGCAAGAATAACGTAAATTAGCAAAAGGCCCAGACGTAATTGTATTGTCTTTCATGTTATGGGTTAAAAATGTTTTTGCAAAGTTGGCCTTTAATCAATTAGCGTTGTGTAATGGACATATTCCCCTTGTGTGAATTATAGACGGTTTTGTAGGGAGCCTAACTTCCAGCGATATTTTTATTGGAATTATAGACAATTTGTACAATGACTTGTATCTATGATTAGCATATTCATGCATTTTTTGAAGGAAAATATTTTTTTTAGTTTTTTACCAGCTCGTGTACACACTCAATGGGAGCTTTCGTTTATTATATACCATTTGCTATGGCCCACTTCGTAGGAGAAAAAGTGCTTTTCCATGAGACTGTAATGTGGATGTAATTGTATTCTCCACTTATCTCCATTGCAAATGGCTCTTGTCGAACTTTGTTTCAATGCAGTTCTTTCTTGCAGGCGAATGGAGAGTTTGATTTCTGAGGTTCCAGCCTCTCCGGCACTACGACAACTCCAAGCTGGGTCGTTATTGGGTGCTCTTAACCCAAGTCCATCATTGGATTTGTGAGTTCGAGTTTTTTTATTCTTTTTTGTTCCCATTTGTTAGTTTCCAGCTTTTGTATACAGTTGTAGGAGCGAGAAAGTGCTTGAATTTTGTAAGAACTATCCCGTATATATAAATATATATTCAACCATTGTATAAGAGGTTGAGGTGCCTATGTTACATCTCTTGCGTTTTTCCTTGGTAGACTTTTAACTACAGCGTAAATACTGAGTACTTGCATCCAGGTCTCGCATAACCACGGTAGAATGAAGCTTGTGTAGCATGAATTGACGTTCATTAAATGTGTGAATTCTAGTGACGAGGTTCCCGGAAAAGATTAAACGAAAATTAAAAAAAAAAAAATAGGTTCCTCATACTTTGTATTAGTTAGAGGTGTGCTTGCATGTGCTTTTTCGGAAGACGTGGATTTGTTTGGATGAAACTAGCTTTGAATTTTGTTAAACTCCCTAAGTCGTAAGCGGGTTCAAGTTTGGGAGTTTGGTTGAATTACGTTTTATGAAATCTAAAATAACAACTCGCGTTCAAATCAAAGCAAGTTGAACTGGTTCTCTCTAGGAATAGTTGGCAACCAGATTTTGGGTTAGGCAGATTGTCTGTGGTACAACCCAAACAAAGTTTGGTGAAAATCGGTTTAGTTTACGTGTGGTCATCACTTGGGGGATGTTGGGAATTCTTTGCTAGAGATATTGAAGAAATTAGGGTTCTTGCTTGGTAATTAATACGTGTTATCGGTGGCCTCTCTTTCCTTTTCCTTTTTCCCTTCCCCTTTGTTTGCCTCATTAAATCATTTTGTATATTATTGACCTAGGGTAGCTGTAAAAAGTAATCCTGCCAAGCAGTTGGAAAGTTTCACTTTTGTTTTTTTTTTAGAGAAAAATGTTCGACACTGTTTCTCCTATGCATCCTTTTGAATTGGTTTTTCTTTGTTAATCGGATTCCCTATTCATTGGTAGAGGGGATGAAAATTTTTAAACAGAGTTTGAGGGGGAACTAGCAAGCACCAAAACTCCTTTGTCGTCTCCGCCTGAATCTGCGAACCCGTTTCCTTTGTCTTTTGACTTGTTGCGAAGAGCAACACCCATGAAACTGGATTGCATCTGCAACTGTCTAAAAAATTTCTTAGAAGCAGCAACTTTTATGCAGAGCATCTATATGTTTTGAAGGTCGTCGAGGCTTGTATTTCATTTTCGACCTATTGGTCTCTCTAATCAGTAGCTAAAGCATTGACTGATTGGATTTACGGCGAGATTATATACGTTCAGGTGATTTTCGCAGCAAATAAGTGAATAACTTCACGAACGGCGGACGTTGCAAAAAATGATCGCGGTTAGCAGGCAATATTACTGGATGGTCGAACGCGCACCATCGAGGATCAGATGCCCCGAACATTCCAAGCTCTTAAAAAATTCCGATCAATCGGGTCATATTGGAAGGGAAGTATGATTTGGTCGATTCTACACAGAAAACTAAACCTGTAACGTCAGCATACACAAGCCAGCAAAACTGGGAAAAAAGCAGACTTTCTGCTTTGGTGGTAGCTTCGAGCTTACTGTGCCGCATCTGTGCACCACTGGTTCACCTTCGGCGATAGAACGATAATGGGCGACAAGAGAGGGATAGGAGCCTTGTATTCCGCTGCAAATTTAGGGTGATTTAGCTGCAAGGGAGGCGGCGCCTGCTTCTGCAATCTGCTTGGCGGTCGTTGCTGGACATCGGAAACCCTAACTCCGTTGTCGACAGCACTCTTCGCTGCCTCCGGCATCTGATCGATTGAAGAGCTAAACCCGCTTCTGCAATCTGCTTGGCGGCCGTTGCTGGACATCGGGAACCCTGCCTCCGTTGGCGACGGCACTCTTGGCTGCCTCCGGCATCTGATCGATTGAAGAGTTAAAGGCAGGAGCCCGAACTGTTTGGCTTGAGAAAGAAACTCTTCACCAGGTTGGCTTTCAGAGGGAGGGGGAGAGACGTGCAAAAATGCGTGGTTGGCACGGGCAACATCTAAAGATTGTATGTGATTGAATGAGATTTTGTTGGTTGGAAGTCCTGCGGACCAACCAAACTAGAAGACACAAGCAAGAAAATGACGGAGTACTCGAAGAAAAATTGGCACATGGCAACGCCAATGGGCAATGGGTGGCTGGGCGTGAAGGGAGCCTACCATGGTTGTGTTATCTGTTAACTTCCACCACATCATATAAATGTGTTAATATTCAGGTTAGCAACGTCTTAGAATCTTAATTCATCATTTTAAATTCTTCAAATTTGCTGCAATATGGTGCAAAAAGAAGGAAAGAAAAAACCAATTCAAAGGTCGCACTTATAATCACCAATGTTTCTTCTTCTCCATACTAATCGGCCATACTTTGGCAGAACATTGTAGCAATCAACTAGGACGTAGATGGGCAGGCCTTGATTGGCATCTAGGTATTTAGCAAGTCCAATCTATATGCTAGCCGTATTAAATTCAAGATGTCAAAAGAGTAGATAAGTACCACTTTAGACCGAATCCTTGATTTAACGTGAACGCCAATGAACAACTGTCCAAGAATATGATTTGTGTACCGTTCAAACTTTATCTCGATATTAAGCTCGAATTAGTATCAGAATGCAATTAAACATATTCGAATTCCATGGGACTTACACAACTTGAACCATGCTACACAGAGTGAGTTTGACTGTCCTTGGTTTTCTAACCCATCTATGGCTGTTCAACTCGTTGATAACGATGTGCCTTGAACTTTTTTCAAGTTCTAACATAATCAAGTTTCTTTATTTTAGTCTTATTAGATCCGCTAGCCTTCTGTTTCTCCTGAGATTTTCTAATATAGCCCGACTAAAATTTTTCTGAAGAGATCGAAACTAAAGCTTCGCATGGGTGGCGTGCCCCTTTCCTCACAAGCGCGCTGCCAAAGACTTTTTATCCTTGGCAAGTGGATTGGCATGAATTTGTCGATTTAAGAATCAATTAGATCTTGGTTCACTCTCCGGCTTGCTAATCAGTCTAGAACCAACGTGCCTTAGTTGGATAACTTCCTTCATTTCACACAACTCTTCTGGTTATGCCTTCTCTTTACTTTTTATGTTTGTAAAATCGTGGAGATGGAATACTTGGGATCAGCAGATTTCTAAAACTACAGAACCAACTGATTTTAGATCAAGAAGTGGAGAGGCAACGTCTGAAGCAAAGATCCCAACAGTTTGGAAGGCATTCGAGAAAAGGTTTTAACACCGGTGTGTCCTGTATGAGCGAGCTCCTGTTTATTTGAACCATCCTAACGGTGCAAAACCATTGACTTAATGGAAAAAGAGATCACCTGCGAATCAACGGCCAAATAAGAACAGAGTTCCGCAGTCTCAATACGCCATCAAATTCCTACCCTATCTCAAGTTCTCAAAGACAAGGTGGAAGCCACTATTCCAGCCTTCCTGCCCTTTTCTGGTTTGGGCAAGTTCCTTTTCTCGAACTAATGAGGAAAATGTGAAAAAGCCAAACAGTTTCAGATTCTCACGAAAACTTGGCTACTGTTATATAGGTCTTCATAATGTGATCATCTCTACTGCAGAAAGGAGATTGGCGTGTTTAATAAGGCTTTTTCCAAGAGCAAAATAGATCAACAGAATTTGGTGTCCCTTCCTAAGCAGAAAACAGAGGCATGCTACTTGGCCTGCAGGCGTGCACAGCTTCACTGTCCTTCAGAACCAGGACTGGTGATCCAGCACAGCTAACTAGGAAGAACTAAGCGCAATCGCAACAGTCACACGTTATGCATCTGAAAGAAAGAACCAACACTACTAAGGGAATGGAAACATGTTATACCATGCTGAAATCTGCAATTGACATTGACATGTAATTTTTGTGAAAGGCTGTAAGGTAGCGTAATTGCAGTTGGAAGATCAGTTATTCCCTAGTTGAGCAATTGCCTAGGCTGTGTCCAACTCTAGCCAGTACATTGTGTGCAACAGCCATTGCACTTTCTATCTGATAGAAAAGAATCTCATGATTCATTTCGTCCCAGCGGCTTGCACTATGGATCATTTTTTGTAGGCGGCACAATGGCAACAGGCGACAACAGAGGAATTGGAATTTTGTTCTCCGAGCTACAGGCTCTTGGATGCAATTGTAAGGTTTCTGGTGCTTGCTTCTGTAACCTGCTCCGCTGCCGCCGTTTGACACCACAAATTCTTGGCTTGTCACTGGTATCCTTATTCATGGCCTTACACAAGAGGACAAAAATGATAACAAAAACAATAGCAGAAAAAAGATTCGCTTTGTGGTGGCAACAAGACAGATAACAAGAGGGAACCTAGCCTTGTGAACTCTGCGTCTGTGGTAGGTTTAGCAGTGAGACTCTGCCAGAAAGAAGTGTGGAGAAACGTTGGTATGTGTTCCACGCGACTGAATACGAAAGGAAAACCTAAAACTCAACCCATTTGAGGGAAGCAGTAAACCACAACTGGTATGCCTTCTCAACTTGGGAGGTTCACATTTATAGAGTGAGCCTTGGTTGATAGAAATATGCCCGGAAAAAGCAATGAAAAGAAAGAGACTGGATTCACGGACACCACACAGGCAGCCGCTATGGCGTGTCACATTTGTCTACCTGCTAATAACAAAAGTGCAGGAAGACCAATGGCAGCTGTGGTTATCCAATTTACAGGTCGAGACAATTCATCTCTCCCCAAAATGACTAAAACATCCTCAGATTTGGGCAGGAGCAGCATTGTCGATGTGAGGTCTTCAAGCAAAACTTACAGAGTTTTTCTGTACTTCAGTAAATTGTTGAAGCCATAGATCCTTGATCTGCATGTGGTCGGAGCACTGGTCAAGATGCTCTCCTTGACGACATGGCTGGCGCTCGTATTCCGGTACGTGTGACCACTAGAAGCATCCATTTGGATGCCGTGAGTAAAAGTTCCCTGATAAAAAGGTTGGACCAGCATAAGAAACAAGGCATATTTGAGAAATGAAAAAGACTAAGTAGCAGTTTTGGGTCACACACGTCCGCCTTCAGCCCCACTTGATCAACGGGAATAAGATAAAACAATCTTGATGATTCAGATCTTGTCTCTTACAAAGATTTTTCCCAAGTCTGTACGCCATCGGCTTCTCAGCCCCGCAACAGAAAGTTAAGGTGCTGCAACTTTTAGCTAGCTTTGATGGTAGCCTTCCGGAGTTCCCATTCGCAACATCGACCAAGCTTTTTGAGAAACAACCTGCCAATTTGTGAACTTCACCTTCTCATCGTAGAGAAATTAAGACAGTTCCAGTTCTGTAGCTCCTACCGAGGCCATGAACTTTCGAATACTTTTGGTTGGACCATACATTTGAACGTCTTTACGTTAATGCCGGGATGAAGAGGGACGCTTTCTTGTGTTTGATAGGAAAATGATTTTGTCGAGAAATCCCTGTGGCTAGCAATCCCTTGATTAGTTAGCTTTTACTCAAACAAAAGACCAGACATGATCATCAACTGGATACGAGTTTAAAATTATGCGTATGAAACTGATAAAGTTGATATTCAAAGATTGGTTCGGTTGGATTGTTACTTCTACTAAGTCCTTGTGATCATTTTCTCCCATGCAAATCCCAGTCTGAATCCACGTTCGACTAACAAGTATAAACTGATGAATTGTGGTAAACTTACCTGTTTTGATCCCTAACTTTGGCCCTTCCAATCCTCGGCAACATGGATTTAGTGCTCTCTCTCTCTCTCTCTCTCTCTCTCTCTCTCTCTCTCTCTCTCTCTCTCTCTCTTTATAATTTTAATCAGTTCAGTTTACCTGTATGCTCAGGCCCTATTCTTCGCGACATTCCCTGGCATACTACACATACCACCACGATGTACATAGCCAAATTATCCACAAGATCCGTATACCTTTTAATGATCAGCACTGCTCTGATCCTTGAATGATGTCACGCATAAGGGATTCCTCTCTACCACCCTATGCGAGTCCCATACAAAAGATACAGATGAAACATGATAGGTCGATGCCAAAACAAGTTTGCAATGGTCTCCTCTTGAGCAAAGCAAAAGCTTGCAAGGACTAGGGAGGTGAAAACCGCACATCTCCGTATGGTATTTTGTGTTGTCCATTGAACAATCAGCCCTGCCAAGAATTTTGTTCTTGGGGAGGGGCCCTTTCCCCACAATCACCCTTTGAGAGTCCCACCTTCGGCGCCGAACCACAGGGATTTCCTCAGCGTGGTCTCAATCTGGTTGATCATGCATGTAGGCATGGCATGAACCAACCTAAGGAACTTTGGTATAGAGCTGCGTGATTGATGACAGTTACTCCGACCAGCAAAAGCTAAGCTATGATCCCGTCGACATTTCCAACTTTTTTTGCATCTTTGGAACGACGTCACTCCAAGCAGAAGAAGTCATCTTGGATGTTTGAAGTGGAAGACCCAAGTAGGAGAATGGAGGATCACCTGAACGACAAATGAATATATTGAAGCAACTGCTTTCAAGTTTCAACAGCACGGAGTAGGGCGTTACAGTTTTTTACTTTACTATGATGACTCGGTTTTTGTACTCCTTTTACTCAACTAACATCTTGTTACTTTCTCTCCCCGCCATATGTTTAGATGATCTTTGTTTAGTTGAAGAAAGTAATCACAAGTTCACCTAGATTTCAACGCAGTTCTAGACCTCAAAAAACAAGAAGAACGAATGACAGCTTCGGCATTTCATCCAAGCCATATGGTTTCCTCCTGTTCAGCCCGTGAAGTTGATCTTTGCTTTCTCTTATACTCGTGTATATGATGCGTACAAATAATGAACATATAAGAGATACTTTTGTTTGAGACCACATGAGCAGAGCCCTATCAAGCAGTTTGAACATCGAATCAGATTGTTGATTCAGATGGCGGTTTGGGCTGATCTACAGCATCCCATCGAGCTATTTGCTATTTCCAACTCTTTTAAAAAATAATTAATAAATATTTTAAAGTATTTAATAGAACAAAAATAATGTTGATAACTTCGAGTCCCCATCGGCAGACATTTTTTTTTCATGTTCTTGGCAGATATAATGCAGCAAGTATCGGCCGATATCAGACCGATATTTAGTAGATACAGGAATGAGGCGGACTGGCTGCTAAGAGCGTACAAACCCAAGCACAAAAGCTGCCGGCTTCCACTTCCCGGTTCTACCCCACCAACACTGCCAACTTCCAACTGCCAAGACGAAATCTCGGGTGTGCATTTTGGTAAAAGTTCCTCCCCATTCGACGACGCTCCCTCCACCACCAAACCCTAGCTGCCGCCTCACACTCGCTATAAGATGCGTAAGGTCTCCGAACAGCACATGCGGGTTCTCTTCCGCTTCTGGTCGACCTTATGAATTTGACGATTTCTTCTCCGTTCAGCTAGTCTTCTGTGGCAGTTGAGGCTTCTGGAATCTCTGCTTGTGGGTCGTTTTCCATCTTTGAGTCTAGAAACAGAACAGAGGAAAGAGATTCGTTTTCTTGGTTTCTGCGGGTTTCCGTTGAAAGACACTGGTGTGGTGAGTTCTATTTTTTGTCTTCTAAGTGCTTTACCGGTTCATCTCGACCCTTGCTGTCGTGGGCGATGGGCTTGTCAAGGGTCGGGGATCCCAACCCTCCCCAGTAAAGGGCGACAGTATCGCCCATTACAGGCGAGGGGCGACGTTGTCGCCTTTTACCTTCTCCGTCGAGCCTGAGAGCGTCAGTGCCGGACAGCCAAGGTCGATTTCGTCGTCTCTCGCAGTTTGAAAATTAAGCGGAAACGTAGCCTGTTTGATGTAGTTTAGAAGTTAGGCGGCTCTTTGTTGTTTGTCAAAACGTCGGCCTGGACTGCATTTTGTCTTTTTTCCGAATGAAAACCCTCTGGTAAACCCTCCTGGCTTCGTGCCAGTTCTCGGTCGGACGTTTCTTCATCTTACTGTACGCATCTTTCTCTCTCGGTTTTATTCAAAAGGGGAAAGCACATATCGAAGGCTTCGATGGCTGCCTAGATGCCCTCTGAGCTCAAAAGCTGTGCGAAATAGAACCAATTTCCTTTGCCTTTAAGACCTCTGTAATGATCTTTTTGTTCATTTCTAGAGGTTTGTGTTCATGGGAAAAACATTCTTGCATCCTCCCTACCTTCCGGAGTTCTGTAGGCTTTTCTTCACTTAGATAAAGGTTAGATTATGTGAATCTAAGAAGAATCATCTTCTGGGGTCCATTGTGTGGGGAAATGATCTGATGGTTAGATCCTTTTCCACGTATGGGGCTTAAACTTACACACTTCTCCTTCTACTTCCACCTTTCTGGGAGTAAGGTTCGTCCGAGTCTCTTTTCCATTTCATAAACGGGGTTGGTTGGCCTCCGAACTGCAACGCCACTTACTGCTTAAGCCAAATCCGAGTAAGGTTAGATCAAGGAAGAACCGAAGCCTTCCGTTTCTTCTTTCACACTGTGAAATTGATGCTTAAATTCTTTGATCTGGGCGGGTAACGAAGATCCGGATGGCCTGATTCGATTATTATTCTGCTGTCTATGTGATGTAAGCACTCCTCATATTCCCCTAATTTGTATGTTTTGATGTGTCATATGATACCAGGATCCTCAGGGAACTAACTGATGGCAAGTCCGAAGGTATTTTTCGACATCCTCATCGGGAAGGCAAAAGCAGGGAGGGTTGTGATGGAGCTTTTCTCCGACATCACGCCCAGGACGGCCGAGAACTTCCGGTGCCTATGCACTGGGGAGAAGGGAATCGGTAGGTCAGGTAAGCCGCTCCACTACAAGGGATCAATGTTCCACCGGATCATACCGGGGTTCATGTGCCAGGGCGGGGACTTCACCAGGGGGAACGGCACGGGCGGAGAGTCCATCTACGGCGCCAGGTTCGACGACGAAAACTTCAGGAAGAAGCACGTCGGGCCGGGCATCCTCTCCATGGCCAACGCGGGACCCGACACCAACGGCTCTCAGTTCTTCATTTGCACCGCCAAGACACCGTGGCTGGACGGCAAGCACGTCGTGTTCGGCCACGTCCTGGAGGGCTACGAGGTGGTTCAGGCGATGGAGAAGGTGGGGTCCCAAAGTGGGTCTACGTCGTCGACGGTCCTCATTGAAGATTGTGGGCAGATCTCTTAGTCCTCCGCCCGAAATAAGTCTTTTTATGGTACCACTTGTAGGAAAACTAAATGAAGTTTCATAAGAAAAAAAAAGGAAAATCAATTGAAGTTCTTGTTTTTCGAATTTTGGTGAGATTCCACCATGGGAACGAAATGGAGTGTGTGGTGCTATTACATCACGTTACCAGCAAAGCCCTCAAGATTCTCAAGTGCGTGCCATTTAGCTGAATTAGGGACATAGGGTGTCATTTTTCTGGCATGTTTCCGAGTCACGTCATGATGTCTATCCCCCTTAGAACCAAAGGGGCTGCTCATGCTCTATTTACCAACTGATATATGACAAAAGGAGAAATAGTTCCAATTTTAAAAGGAGCAACAGTTAAATAGCCAGAATCAGCAATGCAAAGTTGAACTGTTTTTTCATTAATTTCACTATAAATATCTCATTACATGCAGAAGGTAAAAATACATTGCTGATCGTGAAGAAGAGTTCATATGCTAAATGACTTCACGTTTTAACTTGTTTGAAGTTGGAACCAAACTGGTTTGGAGGATGAAGAAAACAGCTCCTTGGGTATAAGTCAAGGTTCGGGCCCAGAAATTTCTCTATACGTGTATAATTTTCTTCCCGAAAGATTGCCTGTCAAAAAGGCGCAAGAAAGAAATAAGAGAAAAAAATCAGTCAGGCAGAACCAATTCCAAATGCATTACATACTAAAAAGTAAGGGGAGAGGTCTGTCATGCACTCCCCAGGCAATGAGTTTCATAAGAAATAGCATAATTTTGGGAATAATACACCACCAGCCCCCTCCCCTTTTCTCCTTGCAGCTATCATCATGTGGCCCCTAAGTAGGTGTCCACAGGATAGAACAGATAACCTGCCAGTTGACCTGCTAGTCTATGCCCCTTGAGGCAGTGAAGGTGCAGCAGTTCACCGAGAGAAATTTGGAAATTGTTGGAATATGTTATATGTCAGAAGCATACATCATACAACACAGGCAGAAACAGACGAAAAAAATAAACTGCATCCGGAAGGTGCATCAGATCAGCTTTAGCCACTAACCAAGCAGTGGTAGAAAGATATCGTACCAGGAGGTCAAGGGTTCGAGAACTGGTGTGTTCGAGGAGAGGAGAATCACTACTAACCTATATCAACAATTCATGTACCACATAGTTTGTGCTTGCAACAAAAACGAGTCCTTGTACTTCCTGCCACTTCCTAAATAGATACCATTTTGAATCCAATCTTGACGTTGTATCCATGCATCACGTCCAAAATCAAGGACTCCGAGAATCTGCAAGGTATAATAATATATATCATATGAGTTAAACGATTGCTAAGAAAATCATGTGGTAAATCACACACAAAGCACGTGCCTCAAGGTCCAAGTCATCTTAAAGTCACATTTATTATTTATAAATGTCCATCTTTTATTCCCAATGGTACTTCAAGTCTAATTCCTGCTAGTGCAGGCTTCTTCCAGTCATAAAAGGATTCAAATCAACCCAATTGAGTTTTTTCATAATGATTGAGAATGACGGCTTAAGCACATTGTCGACATGCTTCAAATTACAGACATAAGCAGCAAAAGTAGCCTGTACTCAAAAAAGGAATTTTTAGGGTAAAGTAGAATTAAGGAGGTGCGGGGAAGGATGGAAATGGGGCAGAGGCCTGTGGAAAGAAACAGAGAAAGGGAGAAGGGGTTTTAAGGAAAAGGAGGAGGAACACAGGGAAGGAGAGGGGGGGGGGGGGGGGGGGGGGAGGAGGAGAAAGGGACAGGTGTAGGGGTGGAAAAGAAAGGGGGAAAAGGTGGGCATGCAGGCAAAAAGGGGAAAAAAAATTGATTTGGATCTATAATTTTCATTGAGGGCAGTGTGGGTATAAGTCTCAGTGGGCAGCTTTTACGTTATTAATTAAATTTACTATAGTTGGTATAATACGAATACAAAGTATTTACTGGCAAATTGCTTCAAGGACTTGTTATTGTCGTGATTCAAACAACTCGAACTTGCACTAAGTTTATTTAAGTCAATGTACTTCTCTCCTGACAAAGGAGTGGGAACACATTCAAGAAATTCATGCGTTGAGAACGTTAGATGGAAGTATAATAACCTCCACGCCCAATATATTTTTCCAAATTGATCAGTAAGGTAAAGCATTCCATTCCATCACAATTCTGCATTGTGCATTTGGTTGACAGTCTTTATATTCCATAGTTTTTAAATACTTAAAATTGGCGCGTTCTTTTGATATAGACTCCATACTCTCACTGAAGTATGTGTCACTATTGAACTTTGATTCTAAAATAGGATTCATCTAAACTTTGCTGGAAAAGAATTCAGTTATTCCATTATGGGAATGAGAAATTATTTAAAGAAAACAAGCTAAAAATGATGAAAACATGGATTCATTGTCACAGGCATATTAATAGATGCAAGAATATATAAAGGTAGCATGCAAATAAAATGCAACTTACAGCTCCTCCTTTCCACGGAACGAATGGTGGATGTGTCTTTGATGGTAAAACCTGGCCACATTGGTCATTGTTAGTAACAGGTGGCAAAACCCCCTCCCAAATAAACAACAAAGATTGTAAAATATAGAACACAATATTGTACATAGTACACTCGGAAAACTAGACCAAAATCTGAAACAGAAGCAGATGGGAAGACGTTTAAAGATTGCCTAAAGATTTTCATGGTACTGAAATTAGGAAGAAAATGGTTCAGACTTTTCAGTAGCGCATGGAGAAAGCCAGATTGAGCAAAAAGGGCAGGCTCTAACTAACCTGACCAAGGACAAAGATAACGATTAAAAAAAAATGGTTTTGTTGCACCAAATGATGTAGTATTAACTAGTATCCACAGCTGTGGCTGCGGTGTTCACAAAGGCACTTCATCTTGATCACTCACTAGTCTCCTTACTCCCAGATTATTGATATCTTCACTGCTCAAACACAAGGAACTGACCTAAGCATGGTAAAAGTATTTCCTGGGTTCCTTCTAGAGGAGATCTACCCTTTCAGTAAGAGCTGTTCAGTCACTAGCCTTCCATTGTGATAGAAATCAGAAATCTTTCTTTCATTGTGAGAAGCAGCGAACTACCTAGTCTTTTCATTACGATAAGAGAATTCAGACCCAACTCTTGATGCACTCACTCTATTATCCATTTATCCTTTCTTCATTATTGATACCCATAATGTATGGATTGTGCCAGTAGCAGATGCACACTTCATTGTTCTGACTTTGGGCAAGAAAATCAGTATTTTGAGTTGGAGTCGGCAGCCCTCCTAGGGTTATCTCATCTACGATCCCTAGGAAATACGACCAAGCTGGCCTTGCAAGCAGATTTGAGCTGTCCTCTTTCGTGTTCCAAACCACAGGAAGCACGTTTTATTTGAAAAAGGACGCGAGAAAAACATTAAAATCAAGGCAGCCGAAAAAAAGGGAAAAAACAAGTTTTCTTAAGAAAAATGCGAAAATGGAAAAAATACGTTTTATTCGAGTTTTGTTCATGTTTTTTTTTGTTTTTCTCCACATTTTTTATTACCAGATTTTTATTTTCACATTTTTCACATTTCATTTCTTGTTTTTTAATTTTTTAAAATTTGCCGAGATTTTTTTGAGAAAAACAGCTTTGCTGTATTATACCCAAGGAAAACCTGGCTGTTTGATACCTGAAAATGATATTTGTGACAATGAAACAGATCTAGCCTATGCAAATAAGTACTCAGTCATTACTCCTCTAATCAGCCTGTCTAGGCTAATCTACTTTCTGCTCCATCCAGTAAACGTTTCTACCTATTTCTTGCTTTGAACCAAAGATCTGTGGAAAACCGACCAACTTTAGATCTGATACTCAGCAAGCTCGATTTAAATTCAAGCCTGTATTATAGTTCAAAACCTACATTTAAAATCTTTTGATAATCATAGTTATTATAAATTTGTTGAGCAGTAGGTTGTCTTTACGCCTAACTAGTCTAACACATCGAACCGATTCATTTAAACTAAACCAATATGTGCCCAAACATATTGGATTTATTCCTTCACGAGCTGTAGTTTCATCCTTTACATGTTTATCCTCAGTATCTTCATCCTTTACATGTTTATCCTCAGTATCTTCATGCAATTCAACAAAATTTTTTCAATAACTGAAATTTAGTAGCTATCATATTCATACAAATTTGACTTCCAAGTTCCAACATGCAGCTTCCCTTTGTGAAGACTTGTTATTATGTCCTAGAACCTTTCAGCATTGTTCACCTACTAAGTTATCACCTTCTCCAGTGTCAGTTCATCTCCATGCAACATATTCGGTTCGGGTGTTGAGGACTTTACACTTGAAACGGGAAAAGATTGTACAACAACAAATATGATGGCATTAGCATGTACACTTTTACTTTACCCAAGGTTGCTTTGCATGTCCAAAAAGGTTGCTTAACAAAACCTGTAACTTATATTTATTTTGTCATATTTCCTTCTCCTCTTTAGTGGCATCAACCTTTTGCTGTAATAATAGCTTTCGACGCCTAAAATTTCTATTCTATTTCCACCATCTTCATGACAACCAAATTTTTTGAAGGTTCTACACTTCATACAGCATCCACAATATAAATTTAAAATAAACCAACTACATGAACAACAGTTCAAAAAAAAGAACTGGATTGAAGGACTGGTTCATTATGAAGATCATTTGACTTAAGAGGACCTCAACACATATAAAGAAAGTCAATATGCGCATTAAAATGCAAGCTTGGTCAAGTTTATGTACAAATACATCATATATAGATGAACTACTAGATTATGACAACCAGGAAATATAAGGCCCGTGAGAACCACTGTAATACAGCTATCTACAACACAAACATGTAGAGTGTAGGTGTGAGTGCAGATGCAGACACAGGATTTTGAAAAAAAACTGGGTGCCAGAGCAACGAGTATACAAACAATATTAACAATTAACAAGCTGTGGTTCTATCGATGATTCAATGAGAGAAAAAATTGTTCACCCAAGTTATCTCGAATCTGGTGCGGCAATTTTTTGAAAAGCCCATTTAAAGTCAGCCATCCAACTAATACAAACAGATGGCTTACAGGCTGGCACCGAAAGTAACTTTGTAAAATCAAATGCTACCGGTCACTCGCCTTTTTGAAAGATTACATATGAGGTGGCAACATATGAGCTGTTTGATCAATTGGATATCAAATGCACACATGTACATCCATGCATGCATACCTGTGTATACAAACACATGCATACATATGTACATGTATACAAACACGAATACAAGCACACATGTACATCAAGAGAATGAGGACACTATAAATACATAAGCAAAAGGTCACAACTGCAGTATAGGAAAGTTTACTCACTTCAACAGTATCAATAGCTTCATGTGAAGGGATGGCATGCAGGACCCTGAGTAAATCAAGAAAAATGAGAAAAATAATTTGTAAATACAAATCCTAGTCCTCATCAATAAAATAGAACATTTGATCTTGAAAATTTCAACCAGCTCAGTGTTCTTGAAAATTAACTATAAACACTATGTGATTGCTGGTTTATACCTGACAACAAAATTGGAGTACTAAATCACACATCTAGGCCATAAAATAAGCGAAAAAAGATGAAAGAAAAAGGAAATGGGAGACCAAAACTTGCATTGACTCCTCTGGATGACAATAGGGCTACATGTACCATTCTGAAACATATGACAAGTTGAAGTTGCATATATATCCTTGCTTAGTTACATAACTTCTTAGGACTAAAATACTGTCAAATGTTATTATGTTGCAAATGAAAAGCATGTAACTTATAGCATGTTCAGAGCTGTTAACAAGCCGTGATGGGCCATAGCCATGAATAGCTTGTCTGCCAAAATTCCAATTTAGGGGTAATTTGATAGTAACAGTTGCACCTAAGATTGTGTTTCTGGGTCAATGAACCTTTGGTGCATTGTTCCAAAGATATTCTTAATGAGGTGATTTCACAATTAGAAGGCAAGTGGGTAGGTAGAATAGAGGAAAGAACAAGAGATATGAACAAGGAAAGCAATGGGAGAATGGTGCACGTGACAGCTGCCCCAAATACCTTGTATGATGGTCATGAAGTATCAGTGAGCATAATAATCTTCAGTGATGGAACACAGTAAAGTGTACATAATCAACCAGGGGTGGAGCCAGAAAATCCTGGCTAAGGGGCACTGTTACTTTAAATTTCAAACTTTAAGCACTCATATGCAAAAAATTGAAATGAAGTATTTATGTGTAATTAAAACAAATTCTCTGAGCTGGTGTGGATAATTTTGCCCATAGCAGCCACAATGTGGCTTTGCCACTGTAACCAACCCTACAAAGGTGATTAAAAAAAAAAGGACTCATCTAAACAGATTTCACAAAACCATCTTTAAGAACAATGAAGTATATGTCATATTTGACGTTTAGGTGTGCCCTTGTGGGCCATAAAGTGTATACCTTTCCTCCACTGCCCCAATAATACCTTCGGTTAATGCAACTCCACCAATCTGAAGCCCAAAGAACAGGTTATTCTAAATAAACCACACATACACAAAGTAAGAGCACCTACATTCAATGGGTACTGACCAGCTGTAAACTACAAAACAGCTTTCTTTGGAGGTCTATGCGTCCTGCAATTAAAGCAGTAAGTATGATTAAGTGCCCATGATATAGCTGGTAATAAATAAAGATATGACGCACCTTACCTGTTGACATAATGCTACTCGTTATAGCTTCAGCAAGGCCTAGGTTGTCTTCCCTCTTAAGCCGGGCAGTGGCAACAGGGTAGCTATCCCACATGTTAAGTCCATTACCACCAAGGAGAAAAGCATCGGGCAAATCAGACCTCCTGGGAAATTCTGAATGCAGTGTATCTTCTAGCATATCCTCATAATCATGAAACCTAAACAAGTAGATTGCAATCATGTTCTTTCTTTAAAAAATTAAAAGAGACCTAGGAAAGAAGGACTTGCATTTAACTTACCAAGGACGTGGAGGAGGTGGATGTTCATCTGGAACTAAAAGTGAAGGACAAAAAAGGCCCATAGGAGGCACCTATATTAAAAAATTATTGTGTAAAAATCATGATTAAGAATTATCGCTCACTAAATTACAAATATTCCATCACAAAAGTATGAAAAGACAATACACCGCGATTGTGCTAATTTCTCATCTTTTAGGTTTATGGCCCACGCGTAGCATACATATGGCACAGTGAACGTGACAATTAAAGCGCTCACATGAATTACTAGATTACCTCTGGACTTTGTTAAACACCAGAACCTGATTGTTGGATACTTGTTAAAAAAATTATTATCCTTGGAAGGTGTTTAATAGCATGAAACTTTTCAGGGTGAAACATTTTATGACATTTCATGCTGTATGACAATAATAATTTTTCAAGAAAAGTACTTGGAGGCTAGAGCACAAAGCTCCAACTGAAAATAAAGGACATACAAATATCCTTATAAAAAGGAAAAATTTACCCTGAAGTTTTTTTCTGCATGTGATGGCAACTTGTGCAGAGTCTAAAAATTTCACTCAAGAAAGTACAGACAAAATTTCACCCAGCAACAAACATCCCCTTAGGTTCTATTGTCTTTCATGATTGAGGACATATATTAGAACTATAAACCTTAAAAACATCAAATCTTAGAGTCACTTCCTGTCCCTGTACAGGTTCTGTCAAGTTTCATGTTCATGTCACATAGGCGGCAGCACTGTGCCCATGCCGACATGGCCGGACATTGGTTCAGGTTTGGACTCCCTCCAGACGGTCAATCTCGTGTTAGATGTAGTTAATGCTCATGGCTAGAGTTATCCAAATTTGGACTTTGGCCAACCTTGACTGCTAACTTTTTAGGAATAAATTAAAATAATTTACTAAAATAATAATAGGTAAAACCGTAAAAGTTCAAGTCTAAAGAGGAAACAAAAATCTAAGGACTCAAGTTTGACCTTCTTTATCTGTTTGTGCATGGACAACAGCCACATGTGACATTGTTGTTCTCCATCTCAGGTGACTGGTTATGTCACGTAGGTATAGGTATGGGTGCCATTATGGGTTCGGGTGCGAAGCACTTTCAAAAAATTTGTGTACAGAAACACAACCGTGCACACACACACACACACACATATATATATAAACAACTAAACCAATGTAGGAAGCTCTATTAAAGAAAACTAAGTCACAAGAAAAAACAATGGAAAAGATCACTTGAAAAATTGACGGTCGTCTGAAAACCCTATAGAACAGGTGGAGTTATACTACAAAGAACATGAATAGACCTTTAGTGTCAATAAAGGCCCTTTGTTTCCATTGAATAATACATGATGGTTTAAAAGAAGATAATTAGTGGATAAAAATGGACTTGGTCAACTTTGACTGAGTCCAAAAAAGATGCATATGGCCATGGATGCATTGACTGCACCCGACATGGGTTTGACCGTGTCCAGGCCATGTCCAAGGACATGCCCATACCCGTGTCGACATGGTTACCTCACCAAATAAAGGTATCCGCAGGACAGATTGTGATGGTCAATTTGTGCCCTCTCTCTAGGGCTGCACACGAGCCGAGTCGAGCTTGAGTTCAGCCAGCTCGAGCTCGGCTCGACTCGACTTATATTTAACCAGCTCGAGCTCGACTCGAGCAACTCGAGCGGCTCGACTTTTTATTTCTCCTTCATGGTGTTCCTCCAACCAGTGTTATCCGTATCGTACGATACGGACGCGTATCGTACGATACGTATCGTATAGGTCAAGAAGACCTATACGATACAGGTATAATTTGCGATACGCGTGCGTATCGCACACGTATCGCACGATACGTGCGATACGGGGGCCGTATCGCACGATACGGGGGCCGTATCGCACGATACGTGCGATACACCCCCGTTTGNTTCTGAACTTATGAATTGTGATGTAATTGAATACTCTTGGGCTACTTAGTATGTTATTTTGATTTTTGAATGTTTGATTTCTTATTTTGGAATGTGTTATTCTTAATAGTTCATACTTCATATACATGAATGATGAATGTTCCTTTAAATACATTTTTCTTGAATTTTCTGTTTTTTACTAGTTTTTTCAGATTTTTTTTAGATTTTTTTAGATTTTTTTTCTATTTTTTAATATTTTTTACAAATTAAAAAATTAATTTTACGATACGTTACGATACATTTACGATACGGCGTATAGGTCAGCCCGACCGATACACGATACGATACGGCAGTGATAACATTGCCTCCAACACCTGCCATAAATGCGGCTCGTTTTACAACACCCGATAATGGCATTGCATTAATGCTGCGGGAGAAGTGAGATCTGCAGAGAGAAATCGGCGTGGGGGAGAAAAGAGAAAAAGGGAGGCATTGACATTAAATGTCAGGAAAAGTGTGTGTGGGGAGAAGAGAAAAGGTGAGAAAAAAGAAAAAAGGGAGGAAAGAAAAATGAGAGAGAAAAGGTGTGCGTGGGGAGAAGAGAAAATGTAGAGAAAAAAGAAAAAAGGGAGGGAAGAAAAATGAGAGGGAAAGAAAACGAAATGGAAACAAAAAAGTGAGGAAAGAAAAATGAGAGGGAAAAAAAAACGAAATGAAAATAAAAACGAAAAAAACTAAAAAAAATATTAAATTCAAGTCGAGTCGAGTTTAATCGAGTCGAATTCTTTCAACTCGAACTCGACTCGTTTATTTACTCGAGCTTAACTTTCAGCTCGAACTCGACTCGTTTATAAACGAGTCGAGCTCGAGCCGAGCTTAGTCGAGCGAGTTCGAGTCGAGACCGAGTTGGCTCGACTCGTTGTACAGCCCTACCTCTCTCTCCCTCTCTCAGCAGACCTAGATGCCACCAGATCTGCCATACCGCCATAATAGTACTGGTACTTGGACATAACCCACGTACCACTGTGACATAGGTCATATCACATATGACATATGTCTGCACTATCTCACGCATCAAGATTGAAAAACAAAGGCTGCTGATGTATCATTCAGTTGTAGCTAAAATTTGCCAGAAATTGCTAAAATATTTCAGAAATGCCCTGGTTAGAAAAGATGTTAAATACTAGTAGATACTATATATATATATATATATATATATATATATACACACACACACACACGTAGATATATGTGTGTGTGTTCAATACATGCCTGGCTATGGATTCATATGTATATACTTGTTTATATGTATATAACATGTGTATGCGTATATAGGAATATAATGTATATATATTTTTGTATTTAAGTTTGTTTCCTTCCAGCACAGCTGGAGCTAGAACCAGTCAATGGCTCTCTTCCATCTTCTACATTTCTTTGTTATTTCTTAATTCTTTGATCATGTATATACAGAGGTTAAGATTGCCATAGTAAATAAGCTGTTTTGCACAGCACGTGTTGATTCAATAATGTTTTAGTTTTCCAATTCCTTGGTGTTTTGGCCTTAGTGCTTTCCATTGAATTTCGTTGGGGGCTTATGTATGTGGCCATTATCACTCACATTCTCAAACCTATCATGGGAATAATAATGAAAAGAAGCTGAAAATGAAATTAGAAAAGTTTTAACAAGAAAAAAAGATCAGGCAAAACAACCCACAGGTATCACGTAAGGGACCTCAGAGTCAAAATGTTCTTTTCCCAGACTTCTTGATGCACAACTCAACCAAATTCAGAAAAATAATATTAGAACTTCCTTATGAAGGACTGCATAGGGGTGGGACAAATGACAACAGAAAAGAAATAACAAAACATCGACAATAATGTTGCATGAAAGTGTATAATGTAAGGAGTAAATTACCGCCTTAACACTGAAAAGGTGACACTTTACAATAATATCTCTCCTAACATGCAGTTCAATAAGCACAAAAATGAAATGACATGTTGTATAGAAGGCAACTCCCAAATCACTTTTCAAGAAAGAGAAACATACATTGACAGAAGACAACCTCAGCTTGTGAGCTTCAGCTGGCTTTCCAGTCTCAAAAGAATGAACCAGGGCCACACTACCAAGCTCCCCTTCCTATTCAAAAGTGTTCCAAGAATCATCCATAAAGAAGGTTAAAAAGAGAGAATGAATTTAAAACATGTCCATTTCAAATATCCACAAGCTAAAAAATAACTGCTTCAAAAGGTGCTCACAACAATTCTACAATAAGATTCTTTTAGCCTCTCTAGCATAAGCATGTCAGCTGGTTTTGACAAAGGATCAGTATTTATTGCAGGCCAGGTTTGATGATGACGTTGAATCCAAAAAAGGCATCGTGATATGTCCTACAAGGAAAAATCAGATCAATCATCAAAGTATGAACAAAGTTACAAAAGAAGGAAAGAGATATTTAAGAAAAACACGAAGAGAATGTATCAAGCCAAACAAATACACTAGAGAAGAAAGAAGGGACTATCTATAGCTTGAAATGGAGTATATACTACAGAAGATATTTATCTAGTCTAATATCAACAATTCATCTAAACTGAGATCAATAGCAAAAACCAGTTCACAATCTTGACTAAACCATTTTGTTTATGATTGAAGGAGGTTGACAAGAAGAAAGAAAGGGAAAAGTAGAAGAGAAAAGGAGTTTAAAAAACCTTTTTTTCCATCTAAGGCCTAAGATTACCAGCCTAGGCGGCCTTACATAGGTACCAATGTTCTCAGTAACAGTAAGCATCGGTTCACATAGACTTGTAGGCTGATGGCACTGCAAGAAGATAGACACATCAGCCTATGACACTCCATGAAGATAGACCTATCAGCTGATGGCACTGCTTCCACCATGCTGAGGCACGGTGGTGCTAGTTGTTGCAGTAAGGCCACAACTGCAATGGCCAGCAAAGATGATTATATTTTCTATAAGATCCGAACCTCACAATTGGGGTCGATGAGGTTGAAGACAAAATCGGAAAATGCAGAGAGCTCATAGGAGAGAGAGGTGAGGTTGGAAACAAGAAAAATAGAGGATTTAGAAAGCTCAATAGGGCAATTGTAAGGTTTTCTGAGATCCATCAGAGCTGTGAAATGGACACAGATGAAGGATCTTGAGCCGTTGAGCGGCAGTATGGAGTTCAACAAAAGGTTGGAGTTTCAGCAGATGCAAATTTTCATGGATTTGCAGATTGAGCTCGCAAAAATGTAAAAGCTAAAAGCCAAAGCACGCAAAAATAGTTACTTGTAGCTGGACATGAGGATCCATGGCACACTGCTCTCTAATGAGCCAGCTCCAATGGTAAGTGCAACTGCACAATCAGAACTGGTAAATAAAGACAGTGTACAAAGGCAAATATATATCTTTGTCTTGATCAAGGTGGGACAAAGGTTGATCTTGACTACCATGGTTGGTACAGCTTCTCTCTGATTTTCTAAGTGTCCTGGTACCTTGGTTTTCAGAAGCTTATCGTTATTTCAGATTTTGTATTAGGCATGACAGCTTCGAGGACTGCTATTTCTGCCCAAATCGAGCCCTTCTTGTTTGAGAATCTTTCCGGATACTTATAAAAAAAAAAGTCTTTTTTTTTTGTAATTTTTGTTTTTTTTTAATCTTTGTTAATTTATTTTGAAAAAGAAATCATTGAAACAAGATAAATAACAAAACACCATTCAAGCACAACTGGTAAGGGCTAAGTACTACAGCCTAGTAAAAATGCGGACTATGAATGCAGATGTCTTTCAGTGAAACATATGCAATATATAAAGCCAGTCTTCAGACCCCACCCCCTCAACCATAGTGCTCTAGCCACCAACATTGCCTCTAAACACTTTGTACTTAAATCAGATGTCACTTTCAGCAATGCGTCAACCTATTAGAAAATTCTCATTACACTGTGACAGTGGAAGCAGTAGTGACTATTTCTACTAGCCCATTACAGTCCTACAAGAAACACATATATCTGGATCAGCAATTTCTGGAGAAAAGATAAGAGGATAAGGAGATTTAACTGCCATTATTCAAGACCAAGTTGTTCCACATTTATGATGGCTCTGCCTTGGAAAGGTAAGTTGCCCATTATTCATATCCATGAATCATTTAAAAGGGTGAACCAGGAAATAATCTAGACACAGGTTCCTTGAAAGAAAATCAGATACAGATCAAAACGTTTTAGATCTACTTTACCTGAGCATTTGTTCCTTTATCCAATTCTTACATGCTTAATAGTTTTAAGGCGTTAGTAAAATATATGAAACTACATAAGATATTTGTCATAGTGACCATTATAAGTATATCAGCGAAGGAACCATCTAACCTTAATCCCATTGTTAAGACTTTAGAACATTTTGGAGAAGACAAAGACATGTCACTTCTTTCTCTCATTTTCTTGTTTCAATTGAATTTTCATGCAGAAAGGATCCCAAGGCAAGCATGAAATATGATGATAAGGTCAATGCTTCATGTTTGGGTCAGACATATGACCAACATAACTGTTTCATCTAAGTCACATGAGTATGTTAAGAAGGTCCACGTACCCGTGTCGTCGTACCCCTACCCAGAGTGGGTACTTGGACACACTTGGTATTTTTAGATCGAAAGTACTTGATTTAATTTTTTCCAACTCAGTTTTCATTCTGTTTTTAGAGTTAGTGTTCATTAACATATAATGTTTTTATTTAGATCCTTTGTTTATTAAAATGTTGTTTTCATTTTTTTGTGTTATTTTGCACACACACACACACACACACACACACACACACACACACACACACACACATATATATATATATATATATATATATATATATATATATATATATATATATATATATATATCCTGCTGTACTTCCATACCCACATTCTTTTTAAGTTGTTGAGTCTGTACCCGTATCCCTGCACCCATTCCCAAAACGTACCCATACCTATGTGACTTAGGTTTCACTATGTTTGACACTAAAGGAGAGAGATCCAGCTATAATCAGGGAGTGTTTCAGTCTCGCTTGGATGTCTAGGTCAATTTTATCCATATCAGAACCATATGAAAGAAAGAGGTAATGGAAGGCAAAAAAAAAAAGCACAATTTTCCATGCTTGATCATCTTTATCAAAGGGCTATCAGGACTAGCTTTCTCCATGCGTCATAGAAATGGAAAACTTATCTTCTTTTTCATTTCCTTTTTCTAGTAGGAGACATATATTTCTCATTCCAGGTCAGAGCTGCTGCTACTTTGTTGATTCAGCTTTGGAGTTCGCCTACATAATATCCTCTTGTGTGGAACCAATTAAATAGGAACAGAATCAACCCAAGTCCAAAACAGTTACATCCTTGGATACAACTCATCAATGGTGAACTGAATGGTGGAACAAGTACGCCCCTAAATAGATTAAGGGGATGCCTAAAAGTAGCAGTGTTTGGTGTTCAACTCAAAGACGAATGCCTAAAAGTAGCAGTGTTTGGTGTTCAACTCAAAGACAAATCCTCCATTCTTTCCACTCACTTTCTCCTCATGCATAAGATAACATAATGGGACACTTGGATTTATCGATAAAGATAAACTGACAGGAAAAGCAAAGAGGGATAATGATAACCATATGTTAACTAGAAGCAATGCAGCAGGTCCATGACTTCATACCTCTCCACCAAAAGGAAGTGTCACACACGAAGTAGGCAAAGCCACTCCATCCTGATCACCACAACAAAAAAATTTGTGAGTCATTTTTTACCATTGCACTTTTTTTATTGATTGAAAAAGAAAATAATTTAACATGTAAACACATGCAAAAAAAGCTGTTATCAGCAGTTGGAAGAAAACGAAAGTTTAAGGGAGCAATAGAACTATTTTGGAGAAACCACTATTTTTTTTATACCTCAATGCAGATAATTGATGTAACTTGAGCGCCCAAACTTACAATACAAGCAGTAGAAAGTCCATTTCCAAAGGCAGCAGCAAGACCTTCCTGTTGTAGGGATTAAAAACCGTGTGCATCAATCAACTCAAACAATGACAAGAAAACAAAGAAGATATGTCCTAGGAGACATGATTGGATCAAGATACAATTGATACATGAAGAAATACTAGCCTGATCACTAACTTCGGAGACATGATTGGATCAAGATACAATTGATACATGAAGAAATACTAGCCTGATCACTAACTTCGGTTACATGATACAAGTCAACAATCCCATCAGGAAGGAGCAGTTAACAGGTCTTTCTTATTTTTTCTTCAGTAAACTTAAATTATGAAAATTAAAACAGACAAGGATAAATGGCAAAAAAACAAAGCATTTTTTGTTTTTTTCTCTTCTTCTTACTGGTAAGATGAAGTTAGGTAGATCCCTAACAGATATAACAAAAGACATTCCCGACCTCCTTTAACTTCAAGCTCTCAAGAAGTCAACTGCCCAACAAGGTGGACAGAGCTTTTATTGGTCTTTCCTTTGCCACTGGACTTTCTGAACCCAGCAGAGGTTTTAACTTTTAATATCTAACAAGTAATCCTTTAGGAAAAGCTTCCATTGCACAGAAAATGAGACTTCTCTCATAAAATTTGGAGAACAAGGTTTTGAGTATATAGGCCTAATTACTTAATTAGATGAATGATGAATTTTTTGCAGTAAAGTTGAACTGTGGTATGAACATGCTGAATAACCTCTTACTTGGTTGGAGACATATCTTCCTTGATTAGGGAGAAAGAAGGGGGGCAGGGAGAGAGAGAGAGAGAGAGAGAAGCTTATCCATTGCACAGAAAATGAGTCCTCCCATAAAATTTGGAGCATAAGGTTTTGAGTATATAGGCCTACGTGACTTAATTAGATAAATAATGAATTTTTGCAGTAAATTGAACTGTGGTAGGAAGATGTTCAATACCTCTTACTTGGTGGACAGAGAGAGAATACAATTGAACTACTTATTGGTGTTTCCAGTCCATATTCAATATCTACTAGAGAAAAATATCTCAGGGACAGAAATGCATCTGTATTTCAAAGATAAAGGCCTACATATGAGAAACAGCAAAATGGCAAAACAACTCTTCTCTTATAGGCTCGTTGTGACTCTTCGTCTACACTTTGGGTAGAAGACTTGTAATTTGCAGCAGTCATCTCAACCAAGTGCACGTGGTGAGAAGAGGTTTTCAAATGTCAAGGAATCTCAACACTCAAGTACTTGGATAAGCAAGAGAAAATTCCTTTAACAATTTCAGGAAAGAAGAGCCTAGTGAATTTCCACTTTCAAAGAGATCTTCAACCCTAACCTAGCTAATGCATTGGTGTTATTTTTAGTCATTTACTAAGATTCCATAAAAATTATATTTTTATTTGATTAGTATTTTCTACAAGGTCATAGTCTTTCAGGAAAGCATATCCTCTTTCGAGCATGACCATAATACTATGGCAACTAAGCAAGGAAATAAGATTTTAACAATCACATAAGCATGAGGCTGATTATCAGGTAAATTACACTACAGAGACAATTTTGCTTGATTGTACCACAACCTTGGGTTAAATTGGAATAAGGATTCTAGAATCATGAAGAAGGAAACAAGAACTTAGAAATGTAAACATAGTGCAATTCTCAAAGCAAAAAGATGTGAAAATTGGTCTCTTTATTAACAATTTTACCTGGGCAAATATCAAGATAACACCACAAATATGACCATATTAGTCTTATTACATGCTTTCAAGAGAAAAAGAATTTAAAAAACAATATCCTAGTTTTATGCTAAAGATTAATCAAATCACCTGGTGTATCACAGCCGACCCAAACTTTAGGTCTCGCAAGACAATGGTCAGCATCTCCTTAATTTCTACCTCAGCAAAAGTTGCATCAGAAAGTTTTGTAAGAAATAAGTTAAATAAAAAAATAAATAAATCAACTGAAATTTGAGAAAAATATAAAACCAGTGAAAAAATTAGAAGAGCATATTTTCTCTATGTCTTATTTCTTCAATAAGAACAAAAGATCCTTACATACGATGACCAGAATTTGCTCTTTGCTTACTTTACTTCCTACACAATGTTCAGTAAAAGGAAATAGCATACTACATTTATTAAGCTTCATCATGACTTGTCAAAAACGAGCAACAAAAGGACCTCAATTTTACCTGAAAAGATACGACAAAAACATAAGGGATGGAAAAAAAAAGAAGCATAACAAATACCACGGCTATCAAATGTTTCTGGCACAACAAGGATGGCAGAATACAAGCTTCTACTGGCAGAAAAAATTTGCAACTTTTCATTTAGTACCCAATCCCAAATAGTATAAAGATCTTCAGCAACCTGTAATGTCAATCCAATAAAAGCCAAATAAGACTTCAGAAAGACAATAAAAATATAGAAAAATGTTTCAGTCTTGATGTTGGATGCAGATGCTTGGCAGAGTGAACATTATTAATATGTGTTTCATAGGTAACCAAGCATACAATGATGGCTACATAAACGGAGTACATTTTGTTGATTATTTAAGTTAAACAGGCTGAAAGGTCCAAATGAGCAAAACACATCTTGACTCTTGCTATACCTGTTGGGAGGAGTAATACTGAGAGACATTAAAATGACCTCGGCGGATAGGGTGGCACAAGCAATATGGATCAGTTGGAGCAATTTTCAGTGCCTCCTCACCACAAATGAAATCTCTATATCTGTACTCACTCACTCTTTCCCCACTTTCCGCTAAATCCTGTTCATCTGACACATTTTCCTTGGCATCTTTATTTTCAGAATCTTCTGCAGAAAGGTAAATAAAATTTAGCATGTGTTCATGACAGAAGGTAGATAGGAAGTGGAAGAGATTGCAATAGTAGGAAAATGCACGTAAAGTAAAAGGAAGCACAGTTAACTTAGTACTGATGCTTAAGGCCATCAATATGGAAGCCTATCCTTGATCAAATTGCTTTCACTAGCACAATAACATGAAAGTAGGGATATGATTTAGATATTAACTGGTATTCAATGCGTGTTCAAATTCAAGTAGTTGGATTAAAAAGGAAAAGTCGCATCCAATTAGTAATCAGATACAGATATTGTATCGGGTTTTCCTTGCCAAGTCCAATAGATATCCAATTTTCATGGACATCCGTGTCCAACTACAGGTAAATCAGGTACAGTTTTTATTTTTTTTCTTTAATGTTTGAATCTCAATCCCAAGCAGAGTCAAATCAAGCAATACCCAAACAGTTGGATAGGGTAATAGCTATATCCAATCCACTGGCACCCCCACATGAAAGATTGAACTAGAAGGTAAATACAAGTTTATGACGTTGGTATGTTCATAGCTTGTACAACTACATGCATACATAGTTGAGAGGAGGACACTGGCACATCTAAATAGAAACACAAAATTTTATGTTCTTCATAAAATCAGCATTGCCTTGAGGAGATTATTTAAGCAGTTCAGAAGTAGACGTGATGATGATTGGTTGTTATCTTGTAAAACCATTATTTTCATACTTTATTATAGAAAATAAAACTACAAAGAAAAATAAAATATAAATAACTGGTGCTTCATGCTTTGCAAGCCAAGTACTCGTTTACTAATACTGAGTGTGAATAGAAATGAGTGTAAACCAGTGTAAGAATGTATGACCAGATAAAATAGTCAATGCCTCTAATACAACTAGATCAACCATGAAGACGTACCCCATAAACTAGAAAATGACCTCCACAGGACAAGAAGAAAGACCTCTGTAGTTAGAACTTAAAAGTGCCACGTGGACTAGGCAGGAACCTGAAAAGGCCTCAGCAAGGGGCTGTCCTATTTTGACAAAAATATAGGGAAAAAGAGAATGAAGAAGAAAATAGGGAAAATGAGGGTTTTGAAATTCTCTGCTTTAAAATATATACTAGAAGATAGAACAAACAAAAAATAATAATAATTGAAATCGGAAAAAAATGGTTTGAGGCAGCTAGTTGCCTCAGCCTAGGCATTTAGTTTGCCACCCAGCACCTGGGCGTGCTCCGGAATACATAGTGCAAAACACTTGTCAAATGAATTTACTCAATCAAACAAGGATGCCAGCCATGTTTTGCAAGACCAGAAAAAAAAGGAACAGAATAATAATGTTCAAGTAATCACCTACTGGAAAGGTAAAACTTGGATTTTTTTCAGTCACGTTTGTCCAAGAAAAGGGGGTATCAGTTTTACTATTTTGCGGATGATACCCATCAATATGATTGACCTGCATAAACTTCAATAAGACAACATCTGACAGTCACTTAAAACTGGTCTAATATTTGAACATAAAGGGAAATTTCCCGAACAAGAATACAAAATTAGGAAGAGAAAAGATCACTGATAGTTCAAAGGTCCATAGTCTATAGGTGAAGATAAAAAAATCCACATAGATTACCAGACCAGGTTGCCTTAGAAAAGATAATAAAATTTGATAAAAATTTTGTGTGTACATGAACCAATGACAAAAAATTTTGACCAACTTGTTCAAATAACATTGTCTAAATAGATGCATAATGCATAATTTAAATTTTAAAGATTCATAACTAGTAACTACTTAGTTTACCACGATACTAAAATAGTTCAGAGATTTACCAATTAATTTTACTTCATGGATTTCATTATTATGTATTCTCGTGAATGATTTTTCTACATAAATATGTGACTACTTTTTGGAATATCTCAAAAATTGTCAGTTTTGCAGTATTTCATGCCTATGTAAAGCATCAATCTTAAACCAATATTTCTTTTTTATTGTCACATTCAGGAAGAGAATAAAGGTCATCTGACTCCATGAGTTTCTTAAATCCAATGATCTATTGTGCTAACAGCCTTCTCTTCACATTTCATAGTAGAATGAAGTTGCCAGACACCATGATACTCAAACAGCACATATTTTCCTTCGTCTCATATCTTTCCCAAGAGTTCCACATTTCTATCATACTCAATACAAATACCAATATGCCATCCACTCCACCCAGTTTCCACAATATGTTTATGTTAGAAATTTTTCAAAGTGAAGCCTGATTGTTCTAGACTTGAGACCTGTTTTTGCACATTCTACAATATGATTCTTGGTCTCAGTAGAGATAAATTTCCTCCTATAAGCTATGCATCGTGTCTAACCACAAAATTGCAGAGATCATGGCACAAGTAACAAGTTTTAAATTATATGTTTTCCTGACCATCATTTGTTTCTTAAAAAAGGCAGTTATCTCAAAGTTGATATAACCAGCAACTGTATCTGCAGTTGACACAAACGAGTCATCATTATGCTTGCTCCACAAGTAAAGACTAAGTAGGCCTAGAGAATGAATGCTTTTTTTTTATCACCTTCTTATGCCTCGTCAGAAAGAGTCATGATAGAAGCGCAAAAATGACAGAACAAAGACAAGGGTCTTCACATATCTGATCTTAGAGACTTCACCGCACATATAGAATAACTCACCAGGAAATACTCTTTTTTCTTTCAGAATTTATGCCTAATCATGACATTGTTCGATCCAATTTTAAGCAACTAAAAGGTGTATGTAGATCTACTTAAGTTCCCAAGCACAAGCACAACACCTTGGGAAACTTTTAGTTTCTATGCTTTAAAACATCTGGAATGCAGAATAGACATGAGTACTCCCCACTGACCGCAAAGATAATTAATCCCATGGAATATACTACAGTATATCCCCTGACTGCAAAGCAGTATGCTGCCTTTTCTGGATTGTGTTCCAAGTACCCTCAAAGGTTCTACATCGACATTGATAGGTAGACCACTAAATGAATGAATCCAGGCATGAAGCCAAAAAAATAATAATAATAACTTTTTAGTTATATTAACTTCTAAATTTTTTCTAAACTTTTTAAATTATTCTCACAGCTTTTTTTCTTTAACATTCCAGCTTCCTGCTCGAGCTACCTAATCCTGCAACTCAAATATAATTTTCTACTGCTTATATTCAACAAGTAAGCGCCATCCAGATACACAACTAATTCAGCTCCCTAAGCAGCCTAATATTCCATCCCAATCTTCAATATACAAATATCCAGAAAGTGCATATAAAGAACCCTTTCCACCCCCTGTCTAGATCTTACCATATAGCCCACAAAAAGAAGCCCTAGTCATTATTTTACAAAAGTTGCGGAAAAGACTTTGTCAGAAAGAGCAAATCCATTTAAACGAGTTTTACATACGAATCTTCAGTTACAAGTGGAGTCTTTAAATCTCTAAGAGAAACCAATTTAATGACTAAAGATTAGGGAGCATCCGATACCTTGCGATGAGATGAACTGTTCGCATTTTCTTCATCCAGAAATGGAATCTTCAATAAAGATGCAACCTAAAATAGAACTAAAAAACAGTAAGTACCACAAACAACAAGATTTTGAAAAGTAATCCCCAATAAGCAAATCCCAATAAAAAGAAAGATACTTACAGCATCATACGCCTTTTCACGCTCAGCACATTGCGATGGAGTTGCTGGACAGACAAGCATCTGCCAATTATATCAAGAAAATTTAGATAACTAACAATTTCTTTGATTCAGAAGAAGAAAACATAGACAGGGAAGGATCCATCTTGACCTGATCTTTGATGGTTAACTGTGGCCCCCGGCTCCCTCCAGAGTCCGAACTACGTATATGTCGAGCAATGCAATGAGGAATGCTAAAAGGAGCATTTTGGTGTGCAAGACCTATCCTAACATTTGCCGATCCTGGAGAAGGAAAACAAACTGTTTATTTCCCATTTCACTTACAAAATACAACGGTTCTCGGAACTGTCATGATATGCCACTTCAACTTCACAAGCAATCCTGGTTCTCGCTTCCAATTTCACCATCAGCAATCCCATACAAGTATATACCTCAGGTTTCGTAACTGATCAACACCGATTACGCTCTAACCATGTCATCCGATCGTCTTTAACACCGCTCGAACGACAAGAAAACTAATTACCAGTACAAGTAATCGACCGCCCAATCGACACACTGACATCTAAGGCAGATTGCCCAGTTAGGGTTTCTTTACCTGGATTGATAACGACGAGATTGGAGCCTCTCTCGGCCAAAAGCTGTGAAGGCACTACGGTTTTGAGATAGTCCTGCAAAAAGCACAATAATTTAGCGAAGGAAGAAAAAGAGAGCCACCTCCATTTTGCCATTGGAGAAAAACCCACGAACCATGTGGCGGAGTTAGCAATTGTGGGAAGACCACGGTCGTGTAGCCCGCCGTTGGCGAAGAGATGGGAGGGAAAGCAAAGCAAGCGTACTGGAGTGTGGACACTCAATTTCGCTGCTCTTTAAGTTTCGCGGCCAAACGCCGCGCCGGTGCAAAATGGGTTGGACCTCCGGCTTCGCCGCAGTCCGATCCGCATGTACTGGGTTCGATCCAGCCCCAGGTTTTTGGGGTGAGCAAGAACCCTCCCCTCCCCCTTTCCCATCATCTTTCAGAATCTAGAAGTGCTTTAGTTGATGGTATCAGGTTTATGGTTGAACCCAAAAATGGCACGGAGTCAGATTTTCATGTTGAATGTTTCATGTGAGCAAGAGGATAATGATTTACGGATCGAAAAAAAAAAGTTGAGACCCCTTCTTTCCTATGCTTTGATGCATGTCAACTTGGTCTCATTCTTTACCTTCAAGAATTGAATTACTAATGCACCGTTAACGTGCCACCATCACCAGTCAGAGTTAAATGGAGTTTGGAATCAGAGTTATAATGAGATGAACAAATTGGCTTGGTCGAGACATACATGATTTGTTAATGCAACCTATTGTTATCGAAATTGGTTTCAAAATCGATTCAAGCAATGAAATATCATTGTTTGAAAAGATAAATAGAAATGTATAATTAATTAAAATGACGATTCTTCAAATTAATATATATATATATATATATATATATATATATATATATATATATATATATATATATATTTCCCCCCTTTTTTTTTTGAAAGAACTATTCAAGGTCCTGACCACTAAATTTTAAGAGGACGACGCTGTGAAAAAATGAGGCTGCAAAATAGTGGAATTCAAACTTGCAACTTGGTACTCACAAAACCCTCCTAATTATGTGGCGTACGATTTTAAGGATGTTTTACTCAAATTATTTATATTTTAGACAGAAGCTCTGCGTAGATCATGCATCCAGCTACCAGTAAGTGTGCACGAAAAACTCGTAGCCTAGACAATCACATTATTGGTATCCCAAGTCCAAACTGGAAAGAAAAGGCGATCAAGTAGTGAGTTTATACAACATTTTGCATGGGCACATACACACTCTATTTCTCTTTCTTTTTCTTTCCATCCCACCTTCTCCAAGGGGCCCAGACCCCAGTATAATAGGTCAGGCAAGAGGCATGACATAAGGCACAGCTCTTATTTTTTATTTCTGTAGGTGCTACTCTCTCTCTCTCTCTCAAGTGAAGAGCCAAATGATAGGTAAATGGAGCTGGTCAGGCTGGGTGGCATGTAATGAGTGTATCCCCTATGCGATTCATAAGGGCATGACTATGCTGATGGCATTGAAAGATGTTGATATTAGATTGAAGGGTACTTGGTGTGCCTTAAGATACTGGGTGTTGCATCCACTCCTCTTTTCCCATTCTCTCTCTCTCTCTCTCTCTCTCTCTCTCTCTCTCTCTCTATATATATATATATATATATATATATATATATATATATATATATAGAGAGAGAGAGAGAGAGAGAGAGAGAGAGAGAGAGAACTCGCTAGTGAGGAAGCATGAAGAAACACTCTGACCTCATGAATTATCCGAGTCAACTTGCACGGATGAAAACAAATGAAATCCAATTTCTGAGACCATTTATAACAAAAAATGGAGTTGGCAGTTGCCTGTCATTACAAGTCACTAAATCAGCAAAAAAAATGAATTTTTTTCCCCACAAAATCCTGAAGTAGCCTAAGGAAACACATCATACATCGCTAGGCTTGGATAACAGCATATGGCCGTAGCTGTAAAGGGGAAAAAATAACACACACATCCATGCTTAAGTTGTCTTTGCTTTGGAAGCATTCTTCTTGTGATGCTGCTTCTGTTTCTTAGGATGTGTACTCTTCATTCCTAAGAAGAAAAATAGTGCTCCAAAAAGTGCCAGATTCTGTTGAAAAAAAAAAGCATTTAGTGTGGGCAAACAGAAGTAATATAAGCAGCTTCCAATCTCCGGATGAAACATGCTGATCATACTATGTAAAACACAAAACACAACACTAATTACCTGCAAAAACTGCATGAGGATTGGAACAAATTCTGGATCAGACATATCATAATTGTAGAAGTCATGAATAGGCATCGAAAATATTAAATAAAGAAGCTGCACCAGAGAAAAACAAGGTTACGACTTACGACAATGCATAACTGACAGAATTCAGCAAGTCAAACATGAGTAAGCAGAGAATCTAGTATCAGAGCACTCTTACAGACCAGAAGATATGCTCCAAAAGAACTCCCAAAAATGAAGAGAATGCCTCCAACCCCCTTCAAAGCAATGCAAGCAGCTACTAGATACTTGATCTGTCAAAAACGTTTGAGAGTGGGAAACTAAGTACGTTCATTTGATATTGCAGAAGCCTAGGTGCAGAATATGCCTTCCCACTTGGGTAGTGCAGGAACGCACAGTGTGCACTTCCCTGAGAAGCACTATCATGCCAGGCTGTAATTTTCCAAAACTGTTTACATGAGAGAGAGAGAGAGATTCTCACTTGAATTTCTGGCACAACCCCTAGACTAGTAGCTAAGTAGCTCGTAAGCAGGTTCAACTTGGGTTCAAAAGCTTGTGCAAGGGATCCACCATTAACTCCAAATTCAGTCAACCTAAAACAAAGAAATAAGTGAACATGGTTTGTGCATGTGTCCAGCTTCTCATAAATTTGCTTTTTTCCTTTTTTGGCATTTAGATACGGGAACACAAGCATGATAACTCCATCACTGAAGATATTGAAGAAAAGGTGTTTGTGTGTGTCTTCATATATATTTATAGAGAGTGAGTGAGTGAGAGAGACGCACACAAACACTACATGAGCCCAAATTTGTGGTAATACCCCCAAGACCCAATGTCCTTGAGCCTCCATTTGCTTGAGCAGTAAAAAGTTACTGTCATGCATAAGCACTACCATAGTTGATGCTGGCTCCACATCGGACATATAAAATCAGTTCAGTGAACGGGAGTCGGGACTACATTAGAGATAAAGCACATGAATAGCAAAATTCTGCTAGTTGACTCTATAGCTAAAAATAAGCACACATCTAGGCATTCTAGAGTTGATAACATTTACAGACTACTTGACTTGAATAAGAAATAATAAGTCCCAACTGCAATTAGATTATAACTTCAGCTCTGATCCATTTTGAGCCAACGTAAAAGCAAAAGACAAAAATATGTATAGGCCAGAATCGCCAGATGTTTGACAGCCTTTATTTGTCAAGCTGCAATTATGTAACTGATACTGACATTTGCACAATAAAACTTACGTACTTCTCATGAACAACAGTTGGGATCAATTTAAAGCATTTAATAACTTGAACATGTTCAATCCAGATCTTTCTACTCCCTTTTTAGGGAAGAAAATACTTTATTCATATTATGGGATAATGAGAAACAGGACGGGAATTAGAGAGTCACAAAAATATAGGAACTATCAAATGACTGCGAAGCGGCGATGTCCGAAAGTTATGTTACTTTTGGTGAAGGCATTCTCATTGAGTAGCTTAACTTCAGCACATCCAAGTTAAATTAATTTAGGCACTTACTATGTTTATCTAAAACGCCATGTTCAAAAAATATGAAAACTTCACCTATATTTCCCCCTTATTACTAAATTTTCAACAGTGTTGTTAGATTACATAATCAAAGATGAGATATTTTGAGGCTGAATTGCTCATAGATGACTTGAGCCAGGAGAACTGTGAATAGCAAGCATGTGGATACACCAACTAAGGTGAATACTGCGTACCAAGCTTTGGTAAATACAGGTGAGCAATCAGTGAGGCTTCCATTATTTCAACAGCCAGCAGACAACCTTGTTCCTTCGACTATGTTTGTGTCCTGCTATTTCCTATTCACACACTTGACAATCAATTAACTCCACCACATAAAAGTTCATCTTTGCAGAAATCTTGTGAATCATTTATTGTGTTCACAACAAGTAGCAAAAAATGCCTCCTTCCTAAGATGTCTAGTAAGCAGCCAGTGTTCATTTGCACAAGCAGCTTAAACTGTCTTTATTGGATACAGTAATACTAAAAAAGACAGAGGCATTTGAATTTAGCAAAAGAACTAAAGAAGTATATGTGGTTTTCTCCTTTCTCCAAGGGTAGCTTGCATTTTCCAGCAAATAAAGCTGACAGATAAATCACTACTATCTATAGCATAGTAGTAGTTTTTCATTGTGGAAAGGAGTTGCAATAGCCAATTCTTCCTATCCAAGGCTTTTAGTTATCAACAATTCAATGGCAGCAGGAGAGCCTTCTCACTTGGTTTCCCAAGAAGAAAGAGCTGACACTTCAATTCTAGATCTCTTTGTTGTCATGAAAAGGGACTTTCCACTGATGTGTACTCTTTGCTATCTTATATGTCTAGTACCCTAGGCCAAAGCTGAATGAGCCATCAAATGGTGTACCTAAAAAAGGCTGAACACTAAGACAGTGCTTGTTTGCAAGAAACACTTCACACCTGGCTTGCTTGCCAAACCACCAACTAGTCTACCTGACCAGTTGGCTGGTCGGTCCAGTTGATGGTCACGCAACAAGTCCCTAGCCTGAAAGTCAAAAGAGCTTAATTGGGCAACTAGGCCGACTACTCACCGAACTAGTCAATGGGTTGGGCCCCCACAAGTTATATTTGGTTAGGATTTTTTTTAAAAAAAAAAAAAATCTTTAAGTGGGATAATCTTTAGAATTTTGAAAAAAACTAGTATGAAGTCAGATGGGCTGTTGCAGGCTGACTTTGTGTGCTTCGACCAACTGAATGGTGAATGGCGTAGGAACTGGGCCAGATTGTGCACCTCCTAGCAAGCATGTGGAAGCAACCAGAGCTAAGGCAGGTGGGAAGCTTTGCGTTTGAAATGTACACATAACCATCGTGCAGACTGTGAAGATGTCCACGTTGCTCCATTTCCTTCCATCCATAAACAATTGTCTCATCAATGTCCTCTGAACTCTATGACCTCTTGAAAATTCTGTTCCACCTGTGAACGCTTTGGGAACCCTAGGAAAACTTTCTCTTCTCCCTTTCCCATGAGCAGTTGAGGACTTGCAGTGCCCGTGTCAAGTATGGAGCATCGGTAGATGGCTCCGCTTTTCCACCTCTTTTGATCTCTCTACTGGCTAAGTGCCATCCTGGTGATTAATCTCTCTCTCTCGCTCGCGCTCGCGTGTTCTAGTTTTGACATTGACCATGCGTCCTAGCTGTTCCAATTGAAGCTGAAACAAATATGAGACACATGGCTAGCAGCTGCACGGAACAAAAACCATACGTTCCACGAGAAGCATGTTGAAGGAGCACAACAACTCAAAATTCATGGAGAAAACGCTACCTAATCAGCACGTATCAGAAAATAATGGAGCATGTCAACTGTCAAGCAATTTCTCTTCCATTGAAAACAAGAATCTTCAAGCGAATTGGATAACAATATTAAACTCGAACTGTCAAAAGCTTATACATTGCTGAGATTGCGATCAACAAGAGAAGCACGCAGTTACTTGGTTGAACTACTTCAGAGTCTGTTCCCCTTCCTGAGCATGTTCCAACTCTAATGACATCAGCTGTTGCATGAGCACCCATCTTCTAACTTGAACGGAAAAGCGACGTTCCTCCCGTAAAACCTTCAAAAGGGGCACTTATCCCCGATTGGGATATCGATTGAGATAAGGGAAGATGCGAGGAAGTGAAAACATAATAGTAATGGCACAACGAATTCCAGTTTTTATAGTGCAACCAAGTTCATCAAAGTCTGCTGCCCAAGAGTATTTTGACTTTCTCAGGCAAAGATTTCCTACATAGTTGTCTAATGAGGTGTATTATTCTCAAGCCTTCGAACGCGACGGACAAATTTAGGAGAAGGATAACACCGACTTCTGCATGTTAAAAGAAAAAAAAAAAACGGAAAACAAGCATCCAAAAATGGGCAAGGCATACACATAACTCCGTATAAAGGATGAAGCTAGCCGTACAAAAAAGCATTCGCATCCAAAAGGAATGGGAAAAAATGACCCAAAAACTACACAAAAAGCATGATGATGACCGAAGAAACGAAATCCTTATAACCCGCCATGAAACGGGAAAACAACAAGCGTGTACGAGCAAATAAAGAGAAAGAAAGGGCAGCTCATCTCCTGTCTCCTCAGAGAATAATGAACGTCCAAGGTGCCCGCGCGCGCGAGAAGAGAGAGAGAGAGAGAGGCCTTACTTCTGCCATGCCGAGAGGATGAAAACAGAGGAGAAGAGAAGCCTTCCAAGGCAAGAAACGAAACCCATTTCGAGTCGCCTCTGGCTCCGAGGGTGCAGCAGAATTCCTCAGCAACAGAGACACGGAGAGATGGAGAGAGAGAGAGAGACTCGTTCCCGCTAAATGGGGGCCATTTTTCAAATTACCAACAACCTTCTGGTTCTTTTTCCACTGGAAAAGGAAAATCTTTAAAACACATCTATGATTCTATAGAGGTGTGGTCCTAACAGAAGGCACGTTTCGATTTGTTAACAAAATATTTAGTTATAGTCCATCATTTCTAAAAAGGCTTATTAATTAATTTCAGTCAAATAAACTGCTAAATTTGACTATATTTTTTTGTAATGGTGGGAAAAAAAATATTAGGTAATATTTTTATTGACTTAAAAAAAAATAACATTTTTTTTATATTGCCAAAATCTCAAACGCGTTCCAGAAAATTCCTATTAGAATATTCAGCGGGTCCCTTTTGGATCTCCAATATATAGATAAAAAAAGCATATGGAACAGCTTAATCGTCCTCTTCAAACCTCTACATTTTATATTGTCTTCGTTAAAATCAATCTAACAAATGCAACCTGAACAAGAATCAACTTTTTAATTGTCAAGATCTAGCATCAACAATTTTATAATACGTAAAACGTCTATTGTTAGAAAAAGTCAAAATTTGGTGTTTTGAAAAACACATTTTAGCATAGAATACATATTCAGAGTCAGATTCTCTAGAATCCTATCTATGTAATACTTATTTGACCATCTGAATAACATTAAAACAATGTTGGTAATTGATGAAAGAAATTCAAGTCCCAATTATTTTCTCCATATCACCAAAGTTGGACATGTTCTTCTGAAATTCCTATTTCTTTTATATTACTCATCTTATTTCCTTTTGATTTTGAGACATAACTTGTCCTTCTCACAAATTAGGATTCCTCACTCCTTCCTTTTAGTTATGTTCTTTTATACATACACACATACACACACACGTATGATATATATATGCCAGAAAATATGTACAAAAATAGTTCTTAAAATATAAGAACTCTTATCATTCAAGTTTGACATCCTGCATCAATCATTTAACCTAGAGGGAATTTGAAAGGACAGAGGAAAATTTCAAATATGTATAAACGTGGAAGATCTTATAATTAAAAAAGAACACACCTGAATTGTATGTTGAACTCCAAAAATATCTGAACATATACCAGTTTCTCAAACACATATTGGAAACTGTTTATAAAGGATTAAGAAGCGGAAAAGACTACAACCCATTGTTCTTCTCGTCCTCCTCAATCTTTCACATACACAAGCTGTAGAAAAACACTATATATTATGTCCCTTCAGTGCATAAATGCAGACAAGATACTGTTTTCATACGTAATTGGTAGCACCAACATGATACAAGTATACTGAGACTGTTATTTTATGTGAAGAATTCGTGTTACACGAAGGGAGCTGGATCATCACTTTGTGTGTACTAGCACCAACCTTGAGGCCATCGGCTGCGAGCCTCCATCTTAGGGATCTTCCACTTCTTCTCCTTCAATTTCATAAACAGCTTAAGGAATGGATCCTTCTCTAGCTCAAGAATTTCTTCGCCCTCTTTCACTGGATCAGGTGCAACGTAGGGGCTGGGAGGAACGTACAGATCGTCGTAAGATCGGACCTTGTCGAGCTTTTCGTAGCTGATCTCGAGGGACTCTGGTGGTATGTTATGGGACAGAAGAGGAGAGGCGCCTCCCCAATTGTTCGAGGGGAAAGATTCGAAAGAATGGTGCTGGGAAGACAAGATGTCTGGTTTATCTTGGGCCATGAGGAAGAAATGGCTTTGGTGATCTGCGGCATGTTCCTCCCCCTTCTGTTCTTGCACTACGGGAGGGATGATTTCCTCCTTGTCTTCTTCCTCAACCATGCTGTTGTTTTCTTCACTGCCATCGTCCTCCTTTGAGTACTGGTCACCATTATCATCTTCCATCTCTCTGTCTCTGTCTCTGCTTTGCTGAAGCTGATTGAACAATGAAGGAGGAATCGAAGTCGTTGATCATTTATACTGGGTAGAGAAGGAGATTCATGATGAGTCTTCGAAAGATGGCAGTTGTTGTAGACATGTTGCAATGTTTGGAATCGTGTGAATGACATTATGGACTTTGACCATCACAAATACCTAAAAGTGCTCCTCGATCCAGAAAGTTTACTATGATTGAACTCACTATCAGATCAGCTCTTAAGAGGCAAGGATCACACGAATGCTTTATAAAGGTAGCGTATCCAAGGTAGTGTAGATTGGTACTAACTTGAAAGAACAACGCAAAAGTGCAAAAATTCACGTCTCCAAAATGCAGAGATTTAATTTACTGCCTTACTTACCAAAAGCAGGAATGAAAGCCTATTTTTCACCCGATCAATCTCTGTTCCATTAACAATTGGATTATTATAAGCAAAAGTGGAATCACACATCAGAAAACTCAAGAACAGACTACCCTTTTAAAAATTAAAACCACCCAAATAAAGTTTTTTCTTTATCAATACATGTATATATGTATATTCAGTTTCTGATCAGTTTTATTTTTCTTGTCTGCCCACTTACAATATTGCTTTGAGATCTGGTGACACAAGATCCGAGCAGGGCTCCTTAATCTCCACTGCAACGTGGGAAGAGTCTTTGAGTAAAAACCACTGATAAGGGGCCACGTTGCACGCACGACCATGGCAGAACAGGTTGCCTTGGTGTCTCAATGGCTGTGCCACTCCTTATCTTGTTCCCTTCGGTCAAGCCTTGACTGCTTCATCTTTTCTTCTCCTTCCACATCCCATGCTTTAATCTGACTCATGGTATACAATCTGCAGTTCTTCACAGACCTTGCAGATCTGTTGGCCTCAAAAAACTCTTTAAATTCCAAAAGTTTTCATGTCTTGGGAGAGGAAGACTGGGTTTGCGATTTCTATAATATTGCGTGGGAATTAGGGCCAGCAAATTGAATGAAGCAGCAATAAAGTTAGCCCCGTTTGAGTGAGATGTTCATCTACCTTTTAGTGAAAATGACTGATCACTAACACAGACTTGCAAAGTCGGTGATAATTATAAAAAAAGCACTTAATGGGCGGTGATAAAAACAATGCATCTAAGCTTTTCCACCGTTGTCAAAAGTATTATAACATACCATCACTTAAACGCAAGTTGTATTGACGATAACTTAAGTTGGGTTAGTTAATGAGAGAAAACGACTAAGATCGCCTCAATATAAGCAAATCTTAGGTTCATTTATTTTGCTTACATGCTTAGCCACTTTAACTATATTACGGTACCCAATAGGACTAATATATGTTTAATCATATTTAAAATAGGTAGGCTTCTTTTTCTTTGTAAGAATTTTATATCATCATTTATTATATGATAATGCATTCTTATAAGTGATTGATCATCAAGACAAAAAGATACTCAAGCGTCACCTTCATTGGGCTAATATACAATTAAATGTTTTGAATATTACACCAGTTCTTATCTAGGACTGACTCTTGTTCTTTTCCTTTCTATTAATAAAACAATAGGAAATTTTGATTCATCTGTTACATAATTAATCTATATCATGCATAATGAACCGAAAAGGGTGTCAAGTTTTTTTTAAAAAAAACCGTAGGTCAAGTCCAAACCCAGCTGTTCTTGCAGTTGTCCAACTTCTTCTATACGTTGTCTTACTGGTCGAGGTTCATCATCAATTCAAAAAGGAGAAAAGAAGGAGGATCGACAGCAGCAAGTTTTCAATTGTCTATTCGCTGCCTCCTTGTCAACTACTTTATGCAGTTTGAATAGGGCACATGTAATTGGCAGCTTTTCTAATACTTGCTCATGAATCAACATATTGGGAATTCTTTCGAAGCTCTAAGAAATGCTGGATTTTGAGCAAGCGAAGAGCTGCCATTTTCAGTCGTTGGAGGTTGTAACATAGGGGCTGGTGTGTGCAGCCCACTAATTTGCTTTATTTTCTCAATGGTGGCTTCAAATATTTTGGTCATTTTCGTGTCTTTATGAAAACATATGAACTAATGCATCTTAACCACTGGTTTGCATGCCTTCCCATGCAAAAGCAAGGGAGAAAAGGTTGGCCTATTTTGTGGAAGGGAAAACCAGAAGAGTTTTCCTTGTGAAGGGATTTAGTTTTCTGGAGAGAAGGAAAAATTTTAGGCAATAATCGCACTAGTAGCTAGACTAATGTAATGTGAAAAACATTATATGTATTAACACCCAAAATCAGCAGAGAAGTGTGACTGATACTTGAATACTAGTGACGCCCTATTCCTATTTACAGGTTTAGGCCCAGACATGGAACCTTTGTTTTTGGGCCACTTTGAATGATACATGCTCAAAGTGGGAAGTCAGGCCTACCAAATGGGAGGTCCATAGTATGTGTTAGGCGAAATTTTATATGTGCACATTTTTGTGTGCATAAAAAAATTATGCACTGGGGTGTGTAATGGCCCTTGACTAAGTAAAAAAGTTAGACCCTTTATAAGGACAAAAAAGTTAAAAGTTTAGAAAATATATTCCTTTATTAAAAATTCCTAAAAATACCCCAATTCCCCCGCCTTTTCTGCTCGGGTGCATATTTGTTGCATTAGCCACCTGGTGCACACAACTCGATCTTCCTATTCCGACTCAAAGTCTCACCATGCACCACATTATGTCCACTTGAGAACAAAATGAGAAAATGTCTTTTCATTTTTATATTTTGTAGAGGTATTAACAGCATGCCTTCAATTTCATTTTCATGAGCGCAGGGGCGGAGTGAGGATTTTTTTCAGGAACAGGCCAAATGATCCAACGAACTTATCCGAGTAGAGCCAAACTAAACCCTTGCCTCCGCCCCTGCATGAGCGTTACTCCTAATGCCTTGTGGAGTAGAAGTGTCACCAAGTAAGTTGAAGGTACACCGACTCTATCCCGAGCATATATTAATGCAGCCTTAAGAGAAGGGGGGCAGAGGAAGACTTGGGCTTGAGCCCTCTTTACAAATAAAGTCATTTGGACACCCAAATACTGATGTGCTCGAGTCCCGAACATATAAGCAGCTTGAAACAAAAGGCCGAGTCCATGGCAGATGAAGGGGCGCCCCAACAACGTTGGGGCAAACATCCAAATCGGCCTCATTCTACTTATTGTTACAAAAGTAACAGGAAGTTTTCATTTCAACGTCAATTCGCCGCTACTAAATATATATTACCTTTTTGGAATGCATGAAGAAGACAAAATACATGCTTATAATAATGTTTCTAGCTACATATGTCCCAGGAACATCGATCCATAGATAAGAATAGAACAATCAAAGGGTTGTTGAACCTAACAAAACCAAGATCAGCACATGCATACAAATTTAGCAACATATTCCATGTATATAGTGAAGACAGACGTACAACGTGTGCGTGTGTGTAATATATATATACAAAGGTAAGATTGTTCAATAATGCGAAATGGACATTAATTCTAGTTCATATATCCAATATCACTAATACACATATGTGCCATTCAACCACGTTTAATACATGGAAATCATGCACACTACGAATTTTTTGCTATGTCATGTACTAGTTCTATGAAAAAATTATGTTAGGTCCTAGATTCCCTTGAGAACTTGATGAAGAATCTGCACGGAAGAGTTGCACTTACAAGCATTCATCTCTATGGGGAAGCAAGACGATTTGAGAATGGCAAATGTACATTGTTCAAGTTCATTTACTTTTCCTTCTGTTTGGGAGCATGAGTGTGGCAGGTAAAGACGTAGATTAAGTTAATGGAGATATGTAGAATGCTTAATAAACATCAGGCGTGGTACAGAAGAGAAGGCTCGTTCACAATGTCCAGTTTTGATACTTCAAGAAAATTTTTCTATGAATAACCAAGGCAAAAACATGCAGATAAACATCGTACTGGAAATATGCAGTGGAATCTGACTGGAGGAAAGGGAACATTAATCCAACTCCGGATCACACACATCATAAAAATTGCATAAGTTAGACCCCTCTGATAAATAATCAACTGCAGATCACCAAATTAAATAGCAAACGTGAACCACTTGAATCACTCAAAAATTGTTGCACTTTTCAATTACTTTCAAGTTTCAATCAACCATTCCCTTCAAAATTTTAAAAAACAGCCCCTCAAAGCACAGTCCAGTGATGAATGTCATCAACTCGTGCGGTGTAAACTATCCTCCTGGAAACGAATAGCAGAAGCACGAAATTTGGCACACAGAAAAGGGATCCACGCTTGGCAACATGCTGTTATTGCAACATAAATCTCTTGCGGATTCATCCTTTTGGATATTACATAACAAAGACGATAAATTAAGAGCCGCCTCCCCTTTCGAGTAAAAAAGAAGAAAGAAAGGAAACCCACACAGGATAGCTGAAGAACTGTTACACAACGACTGCAGAAACTCCATGCTTGTTGACGAACCGAAGCCAACCATGATCGAGCCCCTTCCAGCAAAAGGCATGAAGCACGTCACAGCCGCCTTATTTGTTCTCTAGGACTAACACAGGACATAAAAGCACAGATTCATGAGGGAGGCAGGTCGAGTCTCACACATGATCTATCACCAACCCTGAGGCCAGCGGTGACGGGGGTCCAACTTGGGAAGGCTGAACCACTTCTTATGGTGGCGCTGGTCTTCTTGGTCGCCGCCCCGATCAGCGCCGCCTTGGCCGGGGTCGGAGACCTCCTTCTCTTCGGCAGGCAGATCATGGGAGGAATTAGGGCCATGCTTTTCATGGGATTTCACCAGCGCTTGCTCAAGGACAGGGTCAGGGTCGTTCGCTGCGATGCTCGGCGGCAAGAAGGGGTTGCTGCTCTTATGGGGGATGGCGGGCACGTTGTCAGGGAAGACATGGTGGTGGGAAGGTGGGGAGAAGCAGTCCTCCCAGCCGCTGCTCGAGGGCAAGAAAGGGTTGGTGTGAGGTAGCAGGCTCTCCTGCTTCTTTTGGGATTTGGGTGCCAGTGAGGGGAAGCAGGGGCTTTGAGATGCCTTGAGGCATCGCTCATCTTCTTCATCTTCGCGCTCCTCTTCTTCTTCTTCTTCATGAGTTGGATGAATGATCTCCTTCTGGTTCACCTCCATCTCCCTTTCTCTCTCTTTCCCTCTCCTTCTGGGTTGGGTTCTCTCTCCCTGAGGCCTGGTGTGAATAAAGTCTTTCAAGTCGCTTTTCTATTTATCTTGAGGGGAAACGAGGTGCCCTCCTGTGCACGTGTGTGTATTTTATACATGCAAAGGAAATTTGTTGCCTACGACTCATTCATGGGGCTCGTGTTGAGAGAAAAACTGCGCCGCCTTGTTATATATTAAATATAAAACATCCTCCGAGTCAAACTTCCATTTTCATTAGAAGAAGCAGCTTTAAGTTTTTAGTTGTTTTAGAAGATGCCGAGGCTTCAATCTTTAGTTGTCAAATGATATGTCAGAACCTCAAAGGGCATAAATAGCTGGTCAGATTAGGAGCCTCATGTCACTAATTTGATTCTCGTGAATATTATGTTCATGTGTCTTAAAGGGGTAGGACACAACATTCAAGTTAAAGAATGCACCATTGTTGTCGTTGACATCGACGTAGCTCAAGACACCAATGACAGAAAAAATGAGAAGAGCCTTCGAATTTCGTTTCAGACAGTCAGACGGTAAAATGAACTTTTCACTCACCCAAAATTATATCGCACAGACTTACCAACACGACCCCAAATTATATCGCACAGACATACCAACACGAAAAAAACCATTTACCACATTGTTTGCACAGTAAACTGGCCAGCTGCAAAAATGAGTCCCAAGCCCCACTCTGAATTGAGTCGGTTTGGTCCAGCCCGAGCCTAACTCTCATCAGGTTTGTCTGGCCCGGCCTGATGCTTACCTCTACTCTCTAACAGTCACATTAAAAAATTTGAACACACTTCTACTCTCTAACAGTCACATTAAAAAATTTGAACACAAACATATTTATATGCAGAACATGTTATAATACTTCAAATGGATTCCAAACGCTTACTTTTCTAATGGTATATGATCTTATAATTGATTTAATAAAAAAAATGCTCGAAGTCATGTCCACGCTTAAATGTCCCTTTTAAATTATGACAAAAACTCACGGGCACGTCATGTTATGGCAAAGACAAAATGGCAGCTTAGAATTAATTTCTTGTGTTGCGCTTATTCAAGCCAATACACAGTTCATTACAACTAAAATAAATCAACATATTCCATGGATATGACTAAGTCAAAATTGTCATATATCATACCTGACTTTACGTGGCACTTGCCAAATTCTCTCTCTCTATCTCCTTCTATATATATATATATATATATATATATATATATATATATGGTTTTTCTTTAAAAAAGCATAGTTGTTAAGGTTTTCATTTGGAAATTGATGGAATTATTTAGTATATATGAGAAGTACAAATGTTCTTCGGTCATGGAAAGTTAAGTCTGAATTAGACTGACGTGGGTCCATAGTTTTTATCAGCAAAGGGGAGTTTTTCTGCTAGACTTTTGAACTATTTAAAAAAATGGTTCGTGCTCTCCCCCAACACGCGATATGGCGTAGGTTGGTCGTTTGATGGCCGGAAAATTTATCTCAAAAATACATAGAATGCAAAAATCCATTTGGAATAAAAGAATTTGTGAAGAAAATGATTGCATACGTTATATCTATCTGACCAATCATTTTCTTGGAAAAAAAATTAAAGGAGGACTGAGTGTCTGAAAGTCACTAATATATATCTGGCCATATGTAAACTTTTAATCAAATACATGGTAAACATACTAAGCTGCCCTATATATAAATATAAATGATTAAAGGCACTAATATTTCAAATAAGCAAATAGATAGAGCCAACTAATATGTGAATTAAATAGATCTTGCAGGCTGTGTGGGCAATTGTCCATACAAACCCACATGTGGTTCTGCCTCTGGTCACTATCAAGCTCAAAAATATATTCATAGAGCAGCTCTACAACTTAATCAGAAATTTGCAAACCTTTAAATTATCAAACTTGTCCGTTAAGATGATAAAATTGCAGTTTTTTTTGTTTTTTAAATCGCCGATTTCTTTACTTTTCTATAGCCATCCTTGATGACGGAGAAATCAAAGCACCACCTTTATAATAAATATATATGCTAATAATATTGTTTTCTAGGAACTAAGAACAACACCCAAGTAAACTTTTAAGCGAGAGGTTCAAAATCAACCTCACTTTGACGAAGAGAATCACCCAAGGTGCCTTGAACATGAGTTTTTTAAATTCCAATTTTAGGGTTTCTAAATCTTGAAGCAAGTGGATCCAACTCATGGGTCGACAAGATCAAACATTGTTGGCCTGGATAATCGCCTTTCTTTCTTAGAACTAACGTTCTCCACGTAGATTATGACTATATATGCTCACAAAAGTAAGTGCCTTATATATTTAACTAATTTTGGAGCTTGTCTATCTTTCTCTTTGCCCCTCATCTTAGTGAGATGAACTCTTTCCACTCTCTCGATTGGAGATTTGTTGACTCATGAAGCTTTGAGTCCAGAGGCAAGAGAGGGGTCACGTTGCACGCATGACCATGCCTTGAAACTCCAAAACTCTCCGTTAATTTGATAGATCGCCCGATCTACAAATTAACTTCTCATTTGGAGGTTCACGTTTTTTTTTGTGATAAAAAACGCGGTTTGCTTTTGGATTAAGGCTCGACAAATCGTTTGAATAGAATTAATATCTACCGTTACGTGTTGAGCACAAGCTCGACTCAATTAAGGCTCGACGAACTCATTTGAATAAAAATAATAGTTCATCGTTACATCCTGAGCTCGAGCTCGACTCGATTAAGGCTCTCGTAAACTTGTTTGAATATAGCGATTTGATTAATGTTCGACTCGGCAGTTATGTGTTGAGCTCGAACTCAACTCGATTATTTGAATGAGTCGGCTCGTGAACTCGAGCTCGACTCTCATTAAGTAAATGACTCGGTTCGAACTTGTTCACAAGCCGAGCTTTAACTAGTAGAGGTCCCAGCTCCTCATTTTCCGTTCTTGAGGTCTTGGCTTGCTTTGGTACTGAGTGGAATATGGTAGACCCATCAAAGAGTTAGAATCTCACCATCTATGAAAATTAAACCAACCCTTTGAAGCAATACGACAGTTATATTCAGCCAACAAAGAAGTACAACTTTTTTTTTTTTTTCTTTTGGGGGTTTCCAGTACAACTCGCATTTGGGCATTTAATTAGTAGATCCACCAAGAACCTCCTTTAACTTTGACCAGAAATTGAAGAGAACAAAAAGATAAGATGCTTTTGGACACGAACTTTCACGTAAAAGAGAGAGCCTTTTGTGAGGAGGAAACGCCCACATTCTAACTAGAAAAATCCTATCCTTCCTTGGATTGGAGAGAATTTCTAGCACAAGTCAAGCACGGAGTTAACATTAAGGAGCACCTGTACTTGAGTAGTTCGGCCATTATTGCACTTGACCAATATCAAGGGCGACAACAAACGGAACGAGAGGCATATGGAGAAGTGCAGTGCTCGAGTTCACACGATTCAAGTATAAATTTATATTCCGGAGAACAATCGCAATTATCTGAAAGATTTGCATGTCTAATCCTGTTGATTACCTGTCTTAATAAGCAATCCGAAGGCATAAACAAATAATTGAAGAATTTAAATACATGTTCGACGAATGTTGCCTTTCAAGATTTGAGTATGAACTCCATATAAAATAGACATTATATGCTAAGTTTTTTCTTTAATGTGTTTATACCGTTCATAATTTAGAATTCAAACTCTGTAGTTACGACCTTTCATAATTATCCATATCTAAAATAGCGTTCCTTTTTCTTTTCTTTTTTTAACTTTGACAGCAAGTTGAATGGAATATGTTCTTAATTTGCTGTATGCGTGATCAGTCCGATTGGTGATGTACTTAAAATGATCCAATTTAAACCAAATGCAACCCCAGATTATAGTAGGGGATGCATTCTGGATACTGAACTCATGGAATCAGGTGCATGTTAACACAAGGCTTCAATATTTTGGTCTCATAAAGGAATTCAGAAGGCATTCAAATGCCTGGAAAGTGGAAAGCAAGATTAATGTCATTGAGAGTGTCCTATAACCAAAACATGAAGGGCTAAAATAAGCAAAAAAAGAATTACATAGCTTCGGGTCACGTCATTTTTCATAGCCAGTCGAATCATGGCCAATTCACATCAAGGATAAGTTATTGCAATATGTTATGCACGTATACACGTAGAATCTACTACAATTGGGAAAGAAAAGAATTTTCTGTTATAATGTCGCCTTTTTTTCATCTTGAAGATTAATATCAATATGCGACAGATATATTTTCCAACGTCTCAGTGTTAAACAAGTATACATTAGTCAAGAAAGTACACGAATTATATTATAGCAGGTTTTCAGCAACATTTCTTGGCCTACATCAGAGATTGACGATATTGATCATAAATTTTTCACTTGCTTTTGTGACTCAGCCTCCAGCAGTCAAGGGAATCAGTTGTGAATCGATTGAAAGTATTTAAAAAATCATTGTTCTAAAAAACTAAATGAATACATACATACATATATATATATATATACACACACACACACATACTACTCTATCTCCTTTTTCTCCTTAAATTTTTGCAATTTTTGGCAATATTAAAAAGTTGATGGCTAGAAGGTTGATTACTTGTACGATAGTCATGGAAAATATAGAACGAAAGGAGGAACAGCACATGTAAGACCCACGATTTTTGGTTTAGATTTCTTTAAACATTTGGAATGAGGATCAGGAAAGAATCAAATGAAAAATATACTTAAAACTATATTAAGAAGGAGACATTTGAGGAATAGATAGGGATAAGATGGTTATTGAAAGGGGAGAAACTTTCCTTAGTATTAGAGGAGCACGTCCAGCCGTAGAGAGAAAGAGGGAGAAGGGTTATCGATTCTTGGAGAAGAGCAAGGAAATGGGGCTGCGAAAGAGAAACAAGAAGAAGGTTGCTGTTGGAAGTTGCTACAGAGTTTCAAAGGTATGGGAATATTCAGTAATGAATAGCATGAAGCCCTTATATTTTGACTGTTTATTGATGGATATATATATATATATATATATATATATATATATATATATATATATATATATTTGCATGATATGATGATGGAACTATGCGTGAACATGCCTAAATACGAATACATGCATTGAATGGTTGTATGCTGGAATATAAATACGGTATCCTAAGTTCTAAATATTTTTGACTAAGCATACTAAATATAGATGCATAGATGTGTAGTGCAAAGCATGGTACTCCTAATCGTGTTCTGAACACACTCGGAGTCCCCGCTGTGTGTACCTTATTTCCATCCACCAGGAATCGAGACCTCAGACGACCCTAAAATCTAATGAATCATAAGAAGAAAAAAAAGGGAAAACGGTCCAGAACATTGCCGACAGAGGAAGGACTGTTCTGGTCGACTTAGGGTGAATCTGGAATCAGCAACAAATAAGAGGAAGAGGAAATAAAGAGGAAGAGGAAGGGAAAGAGCGACCGCATTGGCGACGGACGCTATCGCCCAATCGACTGGATAAACCAACCTTCTTTCCCACGCTTGTGGCAGAGAGGCATTAAGTAACGGTGGAACGCAGCGTCATCCTCCTGTCGTTCCCTTCTTTCTGTCGGTTCTTCACTGTTGCAGCGAGGGAGAGACTATGAGGACGCCGTTGAAGCTGAGAGGTCGTCGTTTTCACGGTGGTGGTGCTGGAAAACAAGAGAAGAGGGGCGGCAACAGTGGCAGAACCCAACCGCCGGATCTCGCAGGCGAAGGAGAGATTTTCCCCTCTCTGGTTTTGGGTTTAGAAGGATGAGAATCGGTGGGAACTCCACCGTCAATCGAACGGGAGGAAGAGGGAGGAAGGCGATCTCTCCCGCTAGCCTTGTTTTTCTCTGGTGTGGGCCGCTGGAGTTCGGAGGAGCTTCCACCGTCGAACGAACCAGAAGAAGACGGAGGAGCTCTCGCTCGAAGAGAGAGAAAATCAGGCGTAGAAATGAAAGAAAACGAGGCTCCAACGGCTTTTATATTAAGTTTGGAAAATTTCAAAACGGGTCCAAGCAATTATCAAAATATTCAGATATACTGTTATAATTTTTATAGACTCATGCCGCCTCACTTATGCAAAAATCTTTTGCAAAAAAAGGCACGTGAAAGTTATTTTCACCATGAGCCTAATACCTCATACGAAATAACGAAATAGCACCTTCCAAGTTCTTAGAAATAGCAAAAAGGGGGTTTTCATATAATTGTTTGAAATTTCAGTAAGAAATGTATTGTTGTGTATTATTGCTCTTCGATGCCTCTTGTTTTAGTTAAATTTCAGAAAAGGATGTTGAACTCTATTGTTTTTAAGTAGCAATTTTTGTGTTTATTTTGGATGTGGTATGCTCTGTACTGTTGCATGTTTATGCAACTTTGTTCTATTGTCATTAAAGCAAGATATAAAAATAGCTTATTTTTGTTGTGTGGGAAGCTGAGCGGCGGTTTTTATGAGAGGTACTAGACGATGTTTAGAAAGGAAAAACCCTCACTTTTGAAATTCGAAGGCGAAACGTGAATTTGTGCGATGGTTTATGCGAGTGCGAGCTTTCTGTGTTGCCCAGTGTTGGTTTTGTCCCGGGAGGGGTGGTGCGCGAGGGTTCTCCGTTGTCGTCCACTCTTCTGTCTGTACTGGAGGGCCCACAGGGTATTGGGCGGCACAAGGGCCCGGGGTACTGCTGCTGTTGGGAGATAGACATCTCCTGGTCCCTCAAACCGGGTTCCTAGAGGGGCCATGCTGCTGCAGCGGCGATCTGGGATATCTCAGGAGGCTTCACTTTAAGTGCCATCGATCCGTTGGATCGCCTGGTGAAGAGATTTTCTGTTGTGCCCGTGAGTGCCCACGGGGATTTCTGTTGCTCGGCACGATGACCATGACATTGTCAGAGAACCACAGTTGGAAGCCTACGAAATTTTGGAGGTTGTGCACACCTCGTTTTGTTCTGATAGTGGGTCGTAACCTTTGTATGTGTGTAAAGTTTTGGAAAACTTATGGTTGTAGTTCATAAGGTCTTTTTGAAATCGTTTTATGAAACTAAATATTATTTTGTTGGGCCATGTTCCATTCATGGCTGGATTTTCTCATACTCAGAGGAATTCTGACTCTTCTTTCTATCTTTACAGGTAGTTCCTGATAGATTTTGACTCTTGGAGTGATGACCTCAGTTTTGTGATGAACGGGTATTGACATTCTGGACACTGCGTCGGTTTTGGGCTTAGTGGTCATTCTAGTTGTTTGGGTCCAAGTGTTTTATTTTAATACAGTGCATTTGTCTATGTATAGGTCATGACTCAATGTTGTTTCCGCAATTATTTTAAATAAAGAAAGAAAAAAATTTTTGGTCTCAAAAATTGGGTGGTGACAGCAGCACATGCAGTTGTCATACAACTATATTGATATAGAACGAAACATATACAGGTTTGTGAAAAAATTTATAATTAACTGAACATCTTGTTAATTTCTGTGTTTATTTTACCTAGTTATAACAGGAAGAGAAGGAAAGCAAGTCATTTCTAGCTACATTTATTTGGTTGGCCTCTACCACCGTGGATTTTGTTGTACAAAGATCCGCATTTGATTACGAAAACAACTCAAGGGAGTTCAGATCAGTGTCCTGGAACCTCACCTTGTTTATGCTCACTCCAATTTACTTCAAACCGGAGCTCAAGCTTATATACACACACACACAAAAAGATTAACAAAAGGACAGGGCAAGAAATCCAAGCAGGGAAATGCATTTTGCCTTAAACATTATAGTGGGACGTTATATATTGATTCGAATGCACTATGCCATCGTCCTAAAATTGAAGATATTTGGGGAGACAAAGAGAGAAAGAGAGAGATCAAATACCCCTTTCTTCTTGACAAGACTTGATCAGTAGGTCCTCCAGATACTGCTCTCCTAGATCCTCCAACTCCACCAAATCCTTATCCTCTTCTCCTTCCCTTCCGCCGCTGGTTGTCTTGCTCCTCCTCCGCCTCCTCCTTAGGGAGTGCTTCTCCTTAAGAGCCATGGCTGGGGATGACCCATCTTCCCCATATCTCATGTCCCCAAGTGACTCCTTTACATAGTCCACCGGAAAATTGAGCACGGCCGTCGGCCCTCGCATGGCATACGCAGCTTGGTCATAAGCCAGCGCCGCTGCCTCGGCACTGCCGAACGTTCCAAGCCACACCCGCACCCCGCACCGTGTCGAGTCTCGAATCTCAGCTGCAAACTTTCCCCACGGCCGCTTCCGTACTCCTCTGTAGTACCTCTCCGACGAGCTCACCTGAGGCTGGACTGGTCTTCTGTTGATCTCCATGCCAGAACCGGTCTCCCCAGGAACTGAACCTTGAGCTCCTCCATCGGAGTGCAACAACTCGTTTGATCCTTTCTGGTCAATGTGCAGTTCTTCTTTCTCGGTCGACCCCAGGCCCTTGCACCCATGAGATTCCGGCAAAGTCCATGAAAATCCAGGAAGAAGGTCCGAATCGATGAACGAAGTATCCATGATGAAATCAGATGTCTCTTGGCTGTACGTCCAGTGAAGTTGGAGGGACGGCCTCTTAATCGGTTGGTGCTGGACGGGAAAAAATGAGTGAGTGGCAGCTTAAATAAGGAGCTCAATAATTTAAGAGTAGAGACGAAAGAATGTCATGAACATGTATGTGTGTGTGTGTGTGTGTGTGTGTGTGAGAGAGAGAGAGAGAGAGAGAGAGAGAGAGAAAAAGAAGGCTAGAGAGAGGAAGTTACGTGCATGAGTTAGGTCAATGGCGCAATCAATAGGGATAATGCTGGAAAATGAAGTGATCGACTTGTGATTTTGCTTGGGCTTGGCTAGTGAGAAAGTGTAAGAATTAAAAAATTATTCCTAAAAAAGATAATAAACTGTTGCTAAAAGCACCATAAATTATTGTTAATCTGCTGTTTTTTGAGCTAGAAAGAACTAAGTTCATCTTTTCACTAAAAGAATTAAGAGCTCGAAGCTTGTTGAAGGCTATGTGCTTTTGTAATTGTCGACAGTTTTCACTTTTTCGGTTTACTGTCTCGAGCAGCTGCGGCTTCTAGCCCGACCGTCTCCTGTTATTCTCTCTCCCTCCTTTTCCCTTATCAAATCAAATCAAGACGCACCTGATTTGTATCTTTCAAACACTAGCTAGAATGCATCTTGCTTTATATTTACCACAAAAAGAAGATTTCATGGCTCTTTTTATTTTGTTAGAAAGGGTTTTTGAATACGCAATCGCATTACATTCAAATAGACAGTGACAAAAAAAAGGAGCTTTCTTTTTCAACAAAAAGTGGAAATATTTCTCTCGATTTTATGCTACCAGGAGACTCGACTCGGGTGCAGGTTGGTACCAAATAAAAGAAGAAGAAGAAAAAGAAAAGGAAAACGACCACCTAGTTCTAATTGTGTCTAAAATGGACTCAAGAAGTGCATATATCATAATAGATCTATTATATAGTTGCCTGTCCTCGAGTAAACCTTTTCTTAGGAAGAAAGTTTATCGACTGGCTGTTTTAATGCCAATATTTCAGTGTCATCAATGCAAAAAGAAGTAAAATAAGAATCTCAAGCATAGATCCTAGAACCATGGATTTATTTTTTTACCACAGATCTTTTTCCATATCAGCAAAAGCATATCATATCAGTTCCATATCAGACACATGAATTTCAAATATGGAGTGATCAAAAGCCCTCTAATTTCCCCAAAGTGCTTCCACTTTTTTCTGAAATTTCATATACAGTAACTTATATCTACCTAACATGGGCCTTCAATTGAAGCCAGCCCTGCCGAAAAACGTGGAAATTTTAGTTTTGCACATTGCCATTTTAGACTGAAAAATGCTTGTACATATGATCCGAAGTGCATCTTTATAAACTGCATAGGGCAATCATGCAGGACGGCTGCTGGTGGAAAAAATCACCTGCTCATTATGAAAGGAAACAGCATAAGAGAAGATGAACTAATATAATTAATTAATTTGGTCATATACATTATCGACGGACTGGACTTGGGTTTCTATAGGCCATTGATTAGCTTTACATTTCCTGCATATAAAATCTGAATTATTGCTTCCATCATGAAAGGACAGCAATAGATAAGCAATACTATTGATATAAAAGGCCATTACGCCTAATCTTCACGTGGCCGGTGCACTAGATACCACTACTAAACTTATATATATATATATATATATATATATATATATATATATATATATATATATATATATATATATATATATATATATATATATATATATAGAGAGAGAGAGAGAGAGAGAGAGAGAGAGAGAGAGAGAGAGAGAGGGAGAGAAGATTTCGCATTTCTGGGATTAAACTTGGATTTAGAACCGACTTAATAAGCCCATAAGACCTAGACCTGCAGGTTTGTATTGGTGCACCAACAAATCCAAAATCATGCAGTTCTACATATTTCAACACGTAAAGAAAAAGGACCATGAACGTAGTAGGCTAATTTTAGCTAACATCATAGCGTATTCTCATTTTGTCTAGACAAACATGGAGACTGAAAAACGAAAGACAAGACGGAAAATTTGCCAGTTCTTGTTGGCTTTCACTTTCTGATTCGTTGCCAATGGCATGTCAATCATCTGGACCTTTGCCCCCCAAAAGTGAAACAAGCATCTGTGCTTAATTTTTGCTTCTGTTTCTTCATCTTACAATTCAAAGCATTATTCATTCTTGTATCCTTTTTACATTGCTTTCAAATTCTTGTTCTCATTTAACTTTTCTCCTGCTACCGGAGAGAGGGCTATGACAAGAACAATGACAGAAATCAACAAATTCTGGCATGGGAATCAATACTGGAGCAATGAATAATTGTTGGTAGGCACAATAAGCCTATGATTGGCCATGAGGCCCATGAAACTAGTTGATGTCAGGTCACTATTGGTTAGGCAAGCCTGATTAGCTGTTTAATCTTGGGGAAGGCTTCAAACTTTAAGAACCATGCACCAAGCAATTACTGAAACGTCCTATGTCAGGATATTTTCTTTTTGCTGAGAACACCTTCAGTCTTAGTCATTGAAACCAGTTACATATTTTCTTCATGTGACCCTAACCTTAGTGTGAGCAGCTACTACGATTCATGATGAAAGGGAAACTGTTGACTACTGGTTGTGATGGAGCCAACGAGGAAGCTTTTGAGTTTGTAGGACCTCCATAATTGGAGAGAGTTAGCTGTCGCTCTAGGTTATTTGGTTCTTTAATTGCTTATTGGAAGGAATTCTAGATGGCAATGGTTCAAGGGATTTAGGGGAATGTTACATCAACGCTGTACGAAGATGTTGCACAAACCATACATCGTGATAACACAGATGTTGTCAAGCGCCTACGAATCTAAAGTAAATTTAGACAGATTTATCTTACCGTTATTTTCTTCATCGTGACGAGCCAAACTACAGGTTTCCTGTCATTTTCCAAACTGTCTTTCGATTAGAAACTATCATGGGCATGCCTCTCTTGCCTGCCAGCCGAAGAATTTCCGCTCAGCGCAAAGATTTTTTTGGAAAACACAGCGTTCCCAGCTCAAAAGTACTTTTGCAACTGTTCCTTGATAGATGCAACTCATAATGTATGAAACAACGATTTATGACTCTTTATCAGTCGACTCCATTTGATGCCATTTTGGATAGAGAATACGAACAGCATATCTCAATTCACCACATTGGCATGAATGACAAGAAAAAAAAAAATACTTAAATAAGAAGAAAGTGCACAGTTAAGAACCTAAGAAGTCTACTTATGTTGACAAGCAAGAAGGAAAGACAGCCCACTCAAGTCCAGTAATTAATGCAGAATCGCTGCTGGCAAATAAAACCATAGGTTTGGTATTGGACGCGAAAATCAACACTAAGATGGCAGCAACATAGGAGGAGGAGAAATTAAGTTCAAGCTGCACCCTGGAATCTATATTACCATGTGGCCTCCATTATAGGACAGGGACAAAATTTTCGTTGAATTTAGAAGGACTGTTTCAGCTTTTAATACCTTCACTTTGCTTCAGGTGATTGAAATGAAGCGAAAGGAGTATTTCATCTTACCATTCCGAAAGAAAGCCAAAGTGGCACATGCATAAAGGCAATAGCACCTACACAACAATCAACCTAATGACAAGGAACTTCACCCCGCACCAACCCAACCAGCTATTCTATGCTCATCCGACCAACTTTCTCAATATCTGTATTGTCATACAAAACATTGTCCGAGAAGAAGGAGGAGACCTAGACCGAGAAATTGGTCGGGCTGGGCCAGGCTTGAGATCGAATCCGGTTAGGTGCATAGACTCATATGCATAAGTGGGTTAGGGGGCACATGCTATGTATGGAGTTGTCCACGGTGCACCAGAGGCACATAACCACCTTTCGCTTAAGAGGGTCGACTTCTCTATCTCTTTTGGTCCTAGGTTTGGTGTTGGACGCACTAAGATGATAGCAACATAGGAGGAGGAGAAATTAAGTTCAAGCTGCACCCTGGACTCTATATTACCATGTGGCCTCCATTATAGTGACAGGGACAAACTTTTTGCTGAATTTTGAAAGACTGTTTCAGCTTTTAATATCTTCACTTCGCTTCAGGTGAGGGAAATGAAGCGAAAGGAGTATTTCATCCTACCATTCTGAAATAAAACCAAAGTGACACAGGCATAAAGGCAATAGCGCCTACAACAATCAACCTAATGACAAGGAACTTCACCCTGCACCAACCCAACTAGCTATCCTATACTCCTCCGACCAACTTTTTCAGTATTGTCAAATAAAACATTGCCCGAGAAAAAGGAGGAGATCTAGATGATGTAGATGGGTTTACCACTATGGACCGAGAAATGGGCTGGGCCAGGGTTGAGATGAAATCCGCTTAGGTGCACAGGCTCATATGCATAAGTGGGTTAGGGGGGCACATGTCATGTACTGGAGTTGTCCATGGTGCACTCGAGGCACATAACTACCTCTCGCTTAAGAGGGTCGACTTCTCTATCTCTTCTTGTCCTTGAAGGGGTTTTTTTTGCTTTCTCTCATGAAGAGCATTGAGCGATTTGGAGCCCCAGACACTACAAGTTGCTGCGATCTTATATCCAAGAGAGTTGTGATGAATCGGCTGTCTTGAAGGCTATATATAATATCAGCAGGGGAGATCAATCCCAAGTCGATTGTATGTTCGGGCTCCAAACAGTTCAGGTGTTTGAAAAAACAAAAAGGAACACCGAACAGTTTGTGCAACCCCACGGCCTACAGGGGAACAGTGTTGAACCTAAAGCGGGAGAAAACAATCTACGGAGTTTCTTTCTCTCTCGGTAACCATGACTCTTTACTTTGGTAATTAATTTGCAGAGGGCCACTTCCCACCTTAGACAAAAGGAAAGAAAACCAGGTAAAAGTAGCTGGAGAGTTGTCAGCATCTGTCGAGATAAATTCGGATCTTGCACCAATATCCGCTTAAAACGAGTGCAGTTGACCAGACAGAATTAAGACTCATTTATTATGATGTACATTGAGTATGGAGCTCCCAGGCTTGTCCGTGGTGGATCCAAGGAAGGTTTAAATGGGGGTGGTCAGAGAATGGGATCGGACCCACCTGGGTACAGCTTGGACCCACCCAATTAAATGTGCCCAAGAATCGAAGGACACAACCCACATCCAACACGGCGAACATGAGAGATTCATAAATGCACAAACTAATTGCTCGAGACGGTTGATTCAGGTTGCCTTTCAACAACAATACTCTTTAATCTTTATTGCGTTAAGATGGCATTTAATTGCTCCAACTTTTAGATTTGATGGTTTGATTTAAAATGCGGCCGACCCACTTTAGATCTATAGTTGTACAACAAACTACAACCTAATATGCCTCAGATTTATGGATTCCAAGTCAAAGTTGAGACCCCACGAATTTTAAAACGTAAGGTTTATGAATCTATGATGCAATCCTCGCCTACTATTTCGAACAAGATATTTCAGATTCTTGTTAGAAATTAATGTTTAAAATGTTAGAATCTAGGAACCTAAAGGTCTCAAATCAGTTGAAATGCAAGATAAGTGATAATCAAACGCCTGCTAAGAGTGCGCTTCGGTAACCTTTGCTTCCTGAGAAAGCTATCATCTCTGTCCAAAATGTCAGAGTAATTCAAGAATCTCTTCACTAGTGGAGAATACTTTTGCCTTGCAACCCCTCAGTTTCCTCTCTCGTATTTAATATTGAAGGTAGAGAACACCTTGATACGCGTAAATGCACCTGTTAGATTTTTACTCGATCAAACATGTTTGGCCTAGCCCGGCCATTTCTTTCACAATAAAAAAAGAAAAAGAAACCATGGGTACGAAGATGCTGTTCGTTACGGTTAGGTGCGACAACCATGAAGTTTTTAATGAAAAAATGAAGCCTAATATGAGGAATATGAGACCCACATGTGATTTCCTACTTGCCTACCTTGTTCTTCTTTTTTTTTTTTTTTCAAGTCAAACTAAATTGTTTTCTTCCTTTCCTAATTGGCAAAATATCCATTCATGGAATCTCATGTTTCAAGAGGCATAGTAGGCATAGTCTAGTTGGTCAAGTTGGTGGGTCGATGAAAACCAATGAGTTCAATTCATGTGGGCGTTACTCCTTTAAATTGTAAATGGTAATATTGTAAATGGTAATAGGCACAACTCTCCAATTGAATAGAACAACATAACTTTGTTTTGGTTCGAAAGTCGCTCTAGATCCTGAAAACAAGAAAGAGACTATAACCTTTTTCAGTAGCATTAGCTGGAATGGGCTACTACTCACGCCATCCCATCAAAAAATTCATTATAATGTGTTAACTTCACATTGTTATAACTCTAAATTTATATTCATTGCCCACACCAAAGTTGTGTCACCTACACAAGTGTTCCGCTGATGAAAAATCTTGGCTCCGCCACTGACCTGTTCCTGTGTATCTCTCATCCATCGAATGCCCTGTCATCAAGCTTTTTGAGATGGCACCATTTTTAAACAGTACAATACGGTTGAAACTTGAAACTGATATCTACTTCACCTTCTCAATTAATTGCTCTGACTCTTGAAAGAGGGCCACTGTTATGCAGAAGGAAAGGTTTAAGAGGAAAAACCAGTGTTCCCAAATATCGGCCTTTCATTCACCGTAAATAGAAGCTGTTCTTGCCTCCTGCATTTTAAAATGTCAAGCATTTTTTTCATCTATTACGCGTTTTAAAAATATTTTATTAATTATTTTTATTTAAAAAATAAAATATAGGCCGGGACGAAAGAGAAGCAAACAAAACTGTATGAAAACCCGGAACCGACAACACTCAGAAACTATGGAATCATGTGTGTGCAATAAGTTAAAGCATAAGGTTCTGCCATCTTACTATTTCAGGCTGACGGAGCTCCACTTTTCTTTTCTTCGAAGTTCGATGTCGTCGTCATCTGGTGAGAAACAGTAGATGGCGGGCAACTTCATGTCCGTAGCTCAGAAGAGTTGCAGATCGAGATTGGAGGCGGGAGAGATGGGCGTTGCTGTTGTTCTCGACGAATTGATCACCGAGATTCTGTTTCCGTGAAAGCTGGCTGCATCCTCGAACGTTGTGCGGTTGCTGACGTGCGTGATTGCTCGTGAATCCACCTTCTTCTTCTCCCTCTTCATAATCTTAATTAATCGATTAGGCTCCTGTTTAAATATTAATGCTTTGAACAAGTAAGACTCCTCGGCTTTACCGGCTTCCCCGCTGACCTTTTCTTTTTCAAATATTTTCGTCAGGCGTCGATGAAGTGTTTGTCAGAATCTCGGACATGAAATTGGGAAATTTTCTGCTTGCCCAAATCACGCACCATCCATTCATTCGCCTGGCCGTTGCCTTGCACATAATTTATATAATGGTATTTTCCCTCATGTAAATAAAGCAGATCTAGCTAGGGGTGCTTCAAGGTTATTTAAAGTCTTATGATTATAAATTTGCAGTAGTAGATCTTCATCATTAATTGTCTGACATCTTTCGTTTGAAAGATTTGAATTACATTATAAATTTGTAGTATTTGAATCTTAAAATCCATAAAGATCTTAAATTGGTGACTTTAGAACTCACAATTCTTTAAAAGAATCAATTAAAGGTGCTCTACATTGTGCTTTCATCACTGTGCTTCAAAATCTTCGCAGCTCCTTATGGAGTTTGTATTATTAATTGATGATCTTGTAACGATCAGATTATTTGCTTTTGAATTTTTTTTATTTCAACTCTTTGCCGCCATTATTAATGAATTGCAGTCCAAGATTTTCAATAGAAAAGAGAAAGATATTGACAGAGATTAGGGTTCAAATTAACAATTAGGTAGAGCTTAGATTATCAATTATTTTTAGTTCTGCTGAACTTTTAAAATATCAATTGTGTACACATGCCGTCATGTGCAGGCACAATCATGGTCATCATCCTTTGACTTGAATCTACACAAACTCTCTATGATATCAGTATTTATCGTAATCGAGTTTTCTGCACCTACTCCAGAGTTTCTGAAAATGGGAATATGTCTTTAAGATTATAAACAATATTTAACAGAGCGGAATCAACATTTTCCCAATAATTTTTTTTTAATAGATTTTTTTCCATCTAAAAACATCTAGGAAACGGAACTAAGCTTTTGAATCATTTCTAAAAATACCGGAAGTTTTGATAAGACTTTCCCATGAAATACATAGCGTTTTGACAATAATAAAAAAGATATCCGCATCTACTTCTGACATTGTACAAAAAATTGCACCTCCCCAAAATCTAGAAACTGTTTAGAAAACATCTATATAGCTTGGATATAATATTAAATGCAGTCTCAAAATTCATGAAATCACATAAAGCTATCTGTAAAAGCATGTTAGGCCAGTTTAGTTACCGACCAACGCAGGTTAAATGACCGCATAGTCAAAAATGTCTCCGAGACTCCGAGTAGCCATATCAATGTCCAGATGCTTCTACACCTAACCAGAAATGCTTCCAAAAGCTTAAGCAAGTTTCCAACATTTTATTCTGATTCTGAAGTAGAAAGTCATTGCCAACACATCTCTCCATTTGAATTAATTTAAAGTTCATAGGCTTGAAAGCAGTGACCAAACAGTACTTTGCAGTCAATGGTTGGTCCATCAAATTTATCTTCTAGAGTTTTTAATATCTTATGTTAAGGTCTGGCCTACAGAGAAGAGAAAAGGTAGGATCAGATTGTGTACTAAAATAAAGATTTCTTTGCACCAGTTTTATCGCCGTCGGAAACAACCATGCGCATGGCAATGATCTCTATATAATGCATACAACACAATCCCTCAAGGTTAATTTTACCATGTGAATGTCTCAATGATTGATGCAGGAAACGGGAGGACATACTGATGCAGGCTTTACGTGATATGGCTTTGAACATCCTCAAGATTTCATTTTATCACCTTTTCCCATTTCACCATCGTTTTCTCGTGACAGGAATATCAACCCATGTCTCAGCGGAAAAGAGACAAATCAACAATTCTTTTGAGCAGTAAAAAGACTGGTTGGAGCAGAAAACCTAACCCTTTACATCAACATCACAATAATTGAGAGCAACGGCCAGCGTGCATTTGAAAAATCCTCAAACTATAGATGCAGTGACCCTTTTTTATTACCCCCTTCTTCTTTGAAAGTTCAGGGAAGAGCAAGAGAGAGGCCAGACCATCTTTCATGGAAATTTTTCAAAGGTTCTCTTTTCATTTCATTACCAACTTCTACCAACTTTGGTTGGAACCGGTGCAGCAACTTTTTCTTCACATAATCACAAATATAAATCTTAAACTGTGGATCAGGAGTAAAACCATCAGAAGAAAACAAAGAAATACTTGGTTGTGTCAATAAACATATATATTTTACTTTACACTCGTACAAGTGAGACCTACCTAATTCACAATCTAATTTTCTCCTATGAACAACACAAGAAGCAAGGCAAACGGAAATGAGAGAGAGAGAGAGAGGGGGGGAGGGAGGAAAAGGGTAGACAAAATTAGAACATGAAGAAAAATATAACAATTGAAAATTTTTAAGAAATTCCAGCTTCCACCTTGATTGGCAGAATGGCGTTTCTGGGTATTCCTCTTCCATGGCCGAATGGGAAGAATGTTCTCCTTCCTCTGCTGCTGCTGCTACTACTGCATCCTTCACCTGTGCTGTTGCTAACCTCACGAAGATGAGGATTCTGAGCTAAAATGTCTGTGAGACTTATGTAAAGGTGCCTGTCAGCATCAAAGTCCATAGAAAAAGATCTTCTGATCGGCTCCACACAGAACTGTTGATCGCTCTCCCTCACAAGTATGCACTCATCCCCAGCGCTTGACAGATGGTGCTGGTGTTGACCCAGCTTCTTACCCTGTCCGGCGGATTTCCTGCCCATGAACTTCACTTCAAGGAAGCCTGACTCCACCGCCTTCTTAGGAATGGCGCGGCTGCCTCCTTCAACCGTAGCGGATTCTCCTCCACTATCTGTCAATCCAAGGCTTTCCTCCAAACGCTGAGATGAATGAACATTCTCCCTTGAATGGTCATTTTCAGCGCCTGAATGAAAACTTTGACAGGTTTCGCGGTGCGCCTCTTCCAGATCTATCATGTATTGATGGGCGAGAACCTGGCTTGAGATGCATGCCCTGCACAACGGGCAGTTCGAGTGAGCCTGCAGCCATGTGTCAATGCAATCTATATGGAACGCGTGGCCGCACTTGGGCAGAATCCTCAGTTTCTGCCCTTCCTCGAATTCGTTCAGACAGACCGAACATTCATATGCATCCTCACAGAGGAAGCAGTCTTTTCTCTTGAAGCGGAATATAGGGATGGACTGGATGATATGCTCCTCTAATCCCTGGTTCTCTGGCGCGTAGACCATAGGCCGGTGGTGGTTCTGTGGATCAGACCGGAAATCTCTCAAGTTTCTAAAGGCACGGAGTCTGTGACCAAAATGGTGCCAATTCAAGCAGCATTTGATGACGAAGACGTAATAGCTCACCAGCAAGAAAGCCGTCGCCACTATGCCTATGATTGCAATCGCTAGGATGGAGAAGTTTGTGGAAGAGGGAGCTGGTGGGTAGGGCGCATACACCCTTTCCTGCATTGTCACAGGTGGAGTAGGTTCCGTTACCTGAATATGATGGAACGTATGAGAGGGTGCCATGAAGAAGAGCAGGTTGACTCAAAGATCTTCTTTACAGATGATGTCAACCAAGAGATTGGTATGACTGCAGGGAACACGGTAGCGCTAGACCATAGAAGATTTGGGAAGAAGAAATGGGAATGAGAAGAGAAACCTGTAGAATTACTCACAACAATGGTCTCGTCGTCTCGATAACGGTAAGAGAAAGGAACCAAACACAGAAGAATGGAGGACCCGTTTCAGCCAGGAATAAGAAGGGAGGAAGAGGAGAACCATACCATTTGGGGGACAAGGAAGAGGCTACATAACGATGAGGCCCCCTTGCTCGGGTAGATGCATATTTGAACAAGGCGAAGGAAAGATCGAGGAACGGAGGAAAAGAATCATAAAGCGAACCTGATCATGGAGGGGTCTCCAAGGCCCCAAGCGAGGTCTAAAGAAACAAGAGTTATGTGGTTGAAGTCAAATCAAAGCGTGTGGAATGTGCGGAGAAAAGCAAGACGGTCTGAGAGACTGATCAAAGAAAATTGAAGCAGAACGACACGCTAGATGACTGACACACGTTCTCGTTGTCTGTGGGGTCCGTCCACTCCCGCGAGCGTCCGTGGCCCGACTAGTGCTGCATGACTCTTGATGCAAATGTTTGTTAAAAATGGTTTTTAATTGAATCAATCTGCAGAAAGATTCGGTGTATCAAAATCAAGATTTATATTGTTAAAATAGAAAAGGAAAAAACCTAAAAAACGTAAAGAAATAAGAAATGGAGTTTTCATATGGGTATGAGTGTTTCATTATAGATCTGAGATCCATGGTCAGATCTATGAATTTAAGGTTGGACCTTCCATTCCACATTAAATTTATAATTTATTACATGTAACGTGGATTTAATATCCACAGAAATCTTATATTCCAAACCACACCTTTTAATTTTAATAGAGCCTCAGATGTATCAAACACAACCATTAAATAAAAGAGGACCTCATTTATTCCGAATTGCCTGATTGAAGCTCATTACGACAATATAACTAAATAAAAAGGAAGATTTGAAATCTTCAATACGAGGCAAAAGCCTCGCATCTGAGGTCACATGAAAAGGGCCTGATCTCAAGTCCTCAGATTTGAAATGCTCACTGATCCAAAATCACCTCTGTTCAAGAGATGTAAACAAACACCCAAGCTAACAGACTTTTTAAGGGAGGTGGGAATCCTTCTCAAAACATTTAAGTTGCACATGTGGGTGCACGTAAGTAAAGATCAATTATCAAGTGGATGCATAACTACAACCATGACTGCACATAGTAGTACAAGTCGAGAGAAGAGAATATTTGATGTTAATCGCTTTATCCATAAGGCATGGCTGATGACTAGTTTGGCTAAGGCTTTGAAGACATGGAAAAGTTTCTCCCAAAAGTCAGTTAATGGTAGAGGCACTTCACATACAACTTAAAAAAAACTATTTTGCCTATTAAACGGTCATAGTGGATTATATCAAATGATTATTTGCAGAGTGCAAGCAACACTCATCCAAACTTTCCGTTATATAAAAGAAGAGATAAGCTGGCCAAAAGATCAAGACAACATCCACCACAAACATATATTCATTGACTCCACCGAAGATAATGAATATGAGTGTCATTGGCATATTTGACTGGTTTTTAATACCTTAAATGAAGGAACAATTAGAACTTTATCAATTCAGATAGTCCATCCCTTAAAGTTATGGACATACCGTAAGATCACAACTAAAGTTCCAACAACCACAGTCAGATAGTGAATAGCAAGCTCAAGTCATTAAGCTTTCTCCTTTGTACTTTCAAGCATGTAGTAAAAAAAATCTAAGCAGTTTTTGAAGGTGCGGCCAAGAAAAATGCAGCTCCCCGAGTTCCCTATCAACCAGAAATAACGCCAATTTAGATTTTCATTGAGGCAGTGTTTGCAGTTCACTAGGACAAGCTATTAAAGCCAGAGACTTCAATTGTATGCTCCTGTGAAGCTCACCACTTTTCAAAATCCGTCCCAACGAACCGGTGATGTACTTTGTTTAATAATGTCAAAGGAGTGATATTCTGTAATGCCTTGGAAAACTGTAAACCTTTATATTTTTTTCTAATTAAATATTGCCATAAATTAGTGAAATTTTGAAATATCTTCGATGTTTTCAAGAGCTACAGGCAATTTTGCACTCTAATAGCTGGGGGCATTTTTGTGTTCACACTGACTATATCTTTGAAAAATCAAAACCTTTTTTTCTCAAACGTGATCCTAAATAGGAAAGAGAATGTTTTGTATCTGTATTACTATGGTCCACGAATTCATCCGTAACATTTTCCACTCGCACGGAAAATCCATCCAATTTTGCCTCAACCATTATTGTACTTGTGTATCAAAAAAAAGGTGAGCTGATGGCATTGAAAAGAATATCTAGTAGGTCGTTCTGCTAACTCGTTCCTTCACTAGTTATGTTGATCAAACTGGAGATGCATTAAACTAAAAAAACTAGATGACAAGATAAACCAATTTTTGAACTTCGGCAACTAAACAACAGAGAAACACAAATAGAGAGCGGGAGGTGTCAACAGCAAGCAACAGATCAATGGAAACAAATGGTGAGGGCAAGATAGACATCTCTATAGGAAACCGACTGTTGCACTCCTCCCAAATCCACCACCAACAGCCGATGAACCAAGAACACTGAGTAAAAAACCACTGTCTGGAGACATGGGAAGAACAAGAGAAGTGGGCAGAGCCCGAAGAGCATCAAAAGCAGCCCAACACAGCCCGCAGGAAAATTGTGTCCAAGGATAGAGAAGGTGTTCATCAGCTAACGGCTACAGACAAATGGCACTGCTTGACATGAACCACCATTTCCAAGGATTAGTCCCTCCCTTCTCTTTTTCTTTCATGACAGGGTATGTTTCCTGCACCTATTTTTTAAGTGGGAAAAGGTTGGCGTAAAAGAAGGGTAACCATTCTCCTGTTTCACTTGGAAAGGTAAAAGTTAAATGTGGCAGTTTCAGATACGTGCTTGTCTTTAGTTCCTTTTGAACTTTTACCTTACGTTTATATTTCCAGAAATTCCAAGGGGGCATAGCGATAATACGGTTGCCCCGGCTGCCATTTTTAGGGGGCTGGTTCATCCCCAGAACACTACCTTTGCAGTTTCGTGCCCATACAGTGATGCTGGCTTTTGATTTCCATCTTGTATCGATTGCCATGTAAGCCAATCATGGGGAGTTGAGATTATCTTTTCAACTGAAATCTCCACACTGCTAATTCTGAAGTTTCCACTCGCTTAAGATGTTCGTCCATTAAGAATTGATTCCCATTAAACTACATCCGGTAATATAAGCCCCCATTAGTTTGCATGCCTCGGTTACCTTTTGGGAGGCCTACACCCCGTAGAAATTGTCTGCTTGAGACTGTCCCTTGGCCCGTATGTCCTAGCACAAAGTTAGAATTCTAACTCTTCCAGGGTGGTATTTCACTCAGAATAAGAAACATTACTAACAGTTCTCTTTCATGTGGCCGATTCATGAAACTAAGACAGCAATGGCAATTCCTTGGAAAATTTAATCTGATAACCTTATGTTTCAAATATTTAAACAAAGGAAAAAACAAATAGGGAACAATATAGAACAAGGAAACAAAAAAGTTAACAATACTTGGTTCATTGCAGAACAAATGGAAGGGATGATTGCTTATTGCTTGCATGAATTACAAGGGACGCATCAATTAGTCAAGATGATGATAATAACATAAATGACAACCAACAAGATGCCTTGCTTGCATGAATTTTCACGTAAGCAAGCCAAAAGATCCTATGTTCTTCCCCCCTTTAACTCCAAATTAAAAGGGACGCATCAATTAGTCACGATGATGATAATAACATAAATGACAAACAACAAAACTGCCTTTATTTTACTTTAGATACATCAACTAATTTCAAAAGAATAAAAGTCGAAAGCGCAAAAGAAAAACAATCTTAATTTTAAAACATCCGGCCAAAATAACAAAAATTCCAATTTATTTTGAGCACTAAAACGAAAAATAGAAATACATATGTGTTACACACCGTACAAAAAATCTAAAAACGGTTGACAGCAACAACAATCGGAAAGCCAAAGTATGTCTTTGAGTTTAAAAGATTAAAAAACTAAGACGATTTCAATAAAAAAAAAACGGTAAAGAACTTCTACCAAGCAAACGTACTCAAAAAATTCTAATGACAATGAGAAAAGAGAGAGAAGCAAAGTTATCCATAAACTCAAAGCATGCAAAACAGTAAGCATTACGTACTCTTCAATTCAAAATACTCAAATGAAACAAGAGAGAGAAAAAAAAATCATTCTCAAGTTCTAAATGAAGCAAAAGGTTTGAGCAACTTGTATTAAAGGTCCATAGTAAGAAAAAAAAATAAAAAATCCAAATAACATTAAAAAAACAAACCAAAAATACTAAATAGAATTAATAAACAAAACTCACATATAATTTTTTTTATCACAAAAATTCATAACAATGCTGTTAAGACCAAAAAACTTTCAATGAGTTCATGGCAGTAGTGTAAGTGAATATCACTTCAAAGACTAATTTAACAGAAAATTCAAATTTATTTTGGCCACTAAAAAACTAGAAACAAATATGTTTTACAAAACATACAAAATCTGAAAATGGTTGGCAGAAAAAAGTTAAATATACTTTTGAGTTCAAAAAATTAAAAAGGCTATAAACAAATTTCAGCAAAAAATAGCAAAAGAACAACTTCTATTCAAGCAAACATATTCTTAGCTTAAAGAATACTTAGGACAATGGAAAAAAAGAAGAAGAAGAGAGACGCAAACACATTCTGAAGTTCAAAGGAAGAAAAATCTCAAGCATAATGTGTTTCAATTCAAAATGCATAAAGAAAAATGAGGCAAAAAAAAAAAGCAACTTCACTCTCAAGTTCTAATTATCTAAATGATGTAAAAAGTTCAAAAAATTCACATAGAATTAAAAAATAATTAAATAAAATTAATATAGAAAATTAGTAGATAATTAAATGAATATTTTTTGAAACAAAAGGCAAGATCGAAATGAAAAAACAACTCAAACATGGAAAAGGTTTTTAAACAAACAAACCTCAAGCGTACTTTTGAATTCATAAAAATTGCATAGCAATGAAAAGACGGTTGCACACCTTTCACGGAAGTTCGTAAGATGATAATAGACGATAAAGAAGTAGATCAAGGACAGTAACTTGACTAGGAATGAAACACCGAATTAAGTGATTGTGCTTGCACAAAATGAAAGAATCCCTTGAAACAAAATCAAAACACGCAATTTAGTTTCTGCCGCCCTCAAGTCACAAGAAGCCACTAGCGGCATATCAGGTGCATGATTTGATGCTGAAATTATTAAAATCATTTCCCAAGCAAATGAGGAGGCCCTCCATCAATATGTATTAACTAAAATGGTTACTACATAATTGATTCCACAACATATTTAATTTAACTTGCCTAATATTGGCAGCGATAACTAAGAAAAAGGTCCCTTCTGCTTTTGTATTTTCGTGCATCCAGAACCTAGATGCCTACCAGCAATGTGCTTAGGTGCGATCAAAAAAAGACATCCAAGGAGAAAAAAACAAGAAACTAATTTCTTTTCCCATCAATCGTTGAACTCCGATGAACTAATTCTTCTTCTCTCGTTAACCATTACACATGCAAGACTTGGACATCTAACAACCTGCATGTTATCAGACAGAATCAATCGGAAAAATAAACCTGAATAAGAAATTGATGCGTTTCCTTGATCATTGTACACCCATAGTCTAGATATCTACTAGCGATCAACGTGCAAATAAATAAAGATATCGAGAAAAGAAAATCCAGACAAAATAAACAAGACAATCAGCCTGCGGAGCACAACTATTCGTTTAACGTTAGACTGATTAAAATTAGCCGAATCCGATTACTCATCACGAATGTGGATAATTCTGAACTTGTGCCGATGAATATGTATTGAGACAGAACAGATAAACAAAGTCACTAGAACGACAAAAGATCAATCCGTCACCTACAAAAAGCACAACCATGCCTCTCTCGATGGACTACTCAAACGCGGCAAGGAAAAACTTCACATCGAAACATACAGCCAACCTGCTACTGAATACACGATCACAACACAGGAAAAACCTAGAACTAATCAACACACGAACAAAAGGGCATAACAAGGGAGGAATCGCAAAGATAAAAAAGGGAATCAAGAATAACACCTTGAAAGATTGTGAGCAGCGGTTGTTTGACTGCCCACGAGTGACGAGCATCCGCACAGAGCAGAGGGATCCCCTCCATCCCTCTCTCTCCTCCACTCCCACCACATCTCCTCCCCTCTCTCTTCCTTCTCCCGCTCTCTGTGTGGCGCGGGACCAGGGTGCCTTTAAATTGGTGTTACCAGCTCACAGAGCACGAACTTCCGGCGCCTTTCATTGCCTTATTATTTCAAAAATTCCAACGCTATCCTTGTTACTGACTATTTTTAATCGTGTGCCATAGTTACAGTTTGGCTGACAAGTATACAGTTAAGAGTTTGTGTAAACGTTTTACTTCAAAAGTATCAATCGGGGCAGGACCGGCCGGTGTACCTGGGGCGATCATCACTGATTCGCCACATATATACAGTGATTCGGGAAAGAAGACAGTTCCAGACTTCCAGTTACCAAAGTTGAGAATATCGGATTTTCTGATTTCTCATTGGTTAATGTGTTCTGTGCTTCCACCGTCGGTAAACTTTCGTATCTGGTTCTTTTGAATGATTTCATTGAAGACGATGTTTCAGGACTTGTAGTTCAGAATGGACTTTATGAGCGCTTTCTTGCTTCCGGAAAAAATGGAAAAGAGGATAATCCAGTTTAGTTTCCTCTTTGTTTTTTGGTTTTATCTATACCAATCCAAAAACAAATGCATTCGAATTATGAGAGAAAAATCTGCTATGCTTAACAACTTAGGGGCATGAAAAGAAACCATTGACAAGCCCACCAGCCACTCAAGTTAAAGCTTTGTCCTGCGGGCAAGAATAATAATCGGTAATCTTCTTTGGGAGAACAAAAAACTGACTTTGGCTGTTCTGTTCATCCCGAATAGGATAAAAGCTCATTTTGTTTTGCTTTCGCCATATGCTGCCAAAGATGTCCCCGGAGTAGGCCTTCCTGATTTCGTTATGATTCTGAAAAAGATCCAAGCAGCATGCAATGGAGTAACGACCAATTTGAATCCTCCCACACCATGAGCCAAATCCTTTGAGATACGACCGGAGATCAGGCTTCTGAGTGCTTCCACTGAACTAAGACGAAATGCTATGGAGGTCATTTATTTATTAAGATGGCCAATTTAAGAGCAAATATGTAGTTCATACTGTTGGACATGAAAAGCAGAGACTGAGGTTAGCTCATAATGCATACTTTGAAGAAATATCGGGTGGTTGTGTTGACCCATTCACATAAATGGTTGGCACCTATCATCTTTATCATGCTGGTGCTCCAGGTCATGCATCCATTTAGGAATGTCGCACCAACCTATATCCTGGTATTTGAGTGATGTAAGCAGAAGGCAGTTGAGCCATCAATTATAGGCGAAGATGAGGTTCGGGCAATCATCTCCAACAGCAAACCTTGTTCAAATATTAGATGCCGCCAACCAGACACAGGTATGAAACTGTACTAGGATAAAACAAAAAAACAGAAAAAAGAAATTGACATTTCTCATTCAGTTAAAAGGACGATGAATTAGAGCAGCAGCAGAGATAAGGTCTACGTTTCTGTTGTCATATCCAAGATATTGACTAAGGTTTTGTCTTACGTGATTACAACAGAAAATCGTCAGAAGAAACAGAAAGATAAATCAAAAGAAAATCAAAAAATGTAAATGTCAACTTTGGGTAGCAAAGATAATCACAATAATATTGATAATCCCAGCCATGTAGTTGATCCCCATAATTTGAATATCCTGGAAAATGCAGCCACCCTTAAATATTAAGTGTCTCTGGATAATGTCTTTAAGCTGGCAAAGCGTAGCTGGTGGGGCAAAAGAACCCACATCGCCAATTCAATTCCCGAAGGCACTCTGGCTTTCTGCCTTACGGAATGGACCATAGCACCAAGTTTATGATGACTTGTCTCCTCACCATGTGTTCACACTATCTTAAGCTCACGAGGAAGAGAACTCGCTTCAATCTAAAGTCATGTTATCCAATTCCAAATCTTTCAAATGAATCGTATTATGTTCATTTGAATAACAAAAAACATTGGCATGGTTAACAACTCACTCACATATTTTACATTCACACCACAATGTGGTATTCATTGTCTCCAACTTAGTTTCGACAAATCCTTCACAACTGACATTTATGGGGAAAATATGTATATAACAATGTAGGCAGGACAAAATTGCAAAGCTTCATAGGCTTGGATAAGTTCAAAATCACTTGGAAAGACCAAGATCCAAGCACTTACCAGAAATAGCTTCACCTGACTGAGGAAGAGGAAGTGGCTCACCGCAATTTCCACTTTCTGTCATTGCCTTCTTTTGCAACTGAAAAAGAAGCCTTTCTGCTTCTCGGACCTCATCACTTGCACTAGGTCCATGGCTTTCCCATGCATCGATCACTCGTTGTTGGAATTCCATCGCAAGTTTGTAACTGCAAACCAAACCAGATGAAGTTGTTATTTATCTAAAAGTTAAGAGGGTCAGCCCATGCCTTCATTTGATCATTGACAATTTGACATGACAGGAAGATTCCATTCTTCTTTGGTTCAGCATAAATACTCTTGTACAGAGGAATACCAAATTGTAGCTACTTTTTATCAGTGTTCACCATAGCAAGTATACGTAACAGCATAATATGAATAACGTCATGCACAACATGCAGTTCTTGACTCTGATTCTTAAAGTTTTCCTTGTTCACAAATATTAGCTCTAGAGGGGGAAAAAAAGTGCTCTGAAAATGACCAAATAGAGTATTTGTCGTGGGAGTTAAAAGTGATGCAGTTGAGAAAATTCTTTTCCAAATTGCATCTAACAGGTCACTAATGAGATAGCAGCACTTGAGAAAAGGAACTGCTGTATATGGTTCTCCTGTCAGCAATACTCGAAAAAAAAAAAGGAACTATGTATTATTTTTCCTATGTCACTGAAAGAACAGAAAAGATGATAAGGATCATTACAGTTTCATACATGAAAACTGGAGGACATAAAGTTAACAAACTGTCAAGAGAGTTTCTGAAGAAAATCGGCATTTTCATGTTTTATCAGACTAAACTTCGAAGAACTTCCAACCCAATCTCCCATTTTGCAGACATTCATAAAAACAGAAGGATCATAGTCTATCTATGCCAAAGATTGTTGCAGTCAACTTCCTTATTTGGACCATAAATTTGGTCAAATTTGAACCCAAAATTTGACCAACCCTCATCAGAATTTCAATACTGGCTTCCCAGTTTGCAGACGGTTAGAAAACAGTTCTATTTATGTCAAATATTGTTGCAGTCAACTTCCTTGGACCATCAACTTGCTCAAACTTGAAACCAAACTTGATCAAACCCCATCATTAGTTCAACAGGCAGGGCTCTCAAAGGCATCAATTCTCTTGCATTTTGAAGTGAACCAAGTTCTCCCCCTCACTTCCACAAATTCATAAAAAGGAAATAGCAGTGGCAATACCTCTTAATTTCTAGTGATTCTCATGTCTTTTAGAGCTGCAAAATCCGATCCTAAGTTTACATCTCTTCCTTAAGATGTCTATGCACCACGATTCTGTGCCCTAAGTTAATGCAGCTTTCAGGCCTGAACATCTAAGGCTCCCACAATGCTGGAGATAGTCAAATGAATACGAGCCTAGGCATAGCCCACACAGACTCCAATTATGAGGACAACTTTTAAAGAAGGAAGAAAATAAAGAGCCCCACAAACCCAAAATATCAGTAGCTGCTCATGAAGATTGGTATAACAAAACAAATATCCATGAGCGACATGTTCTTTCCATGAATTTGCATCCTCTCAGGCTTCTCCTGCTTCTGATCATCTTTTGACCCACTGAAATATCTGGATGAAGATAGCTTTTTTTCCTTATCAACTATACAGTGTGTTCACTAGCCTTCTTGCAACAACTAATGATTTTCCTCACTGAAATCCATATGTTGCACACCAAAATCTCTCAAACCCTTAAAGAATAAGGGTGTACATTGCACAACCCACGCAAACATGAAAAGAACTGGAAGTCGTTCAAACTGTTGAAATTTTTGTGACAACAAATAACTATTTAATCATAAGAAAATGCTCTAACTAATGTTATCTGTATCGTACGATACACATGGGCATGAAAACCTATACGGTACACTTACGATACACTATATCTCGTGTATCAGTAAGGATCACCCCTGTACCATACGATATGGGGAAAAACACAAATGCGTTATGTTTTTAAACACTCCTCTCCCTCTCTCCCTCTTTCTAAACACTCTTAAGAGTTGTGAATACCTTTAGTATTAGTTTTTATGTTCAAACCATAACTTTGGGCCCAAAATCACACTCATATCAGAAACAACTCTTTAAAGTTTAAACTAAATTTAGCTTAAACCCTTTCACTAACTTGTTAGTAAATTTAGCATTACTAGGCATGCCTTTATTTTAAATTTCATTAACTGAGACTAATTTATCTCATATCTGCTATAAACCTAGAACTCATTTATTACATTCACACGAAACAAATGTCTCTTTATTCATTTAACTTAATCTACCTAGCAGGAAGATGTGTTTTGATCCAAGACTTCATATATCCTTTTCTTCATAGATGGTGCAGTAGATACTTTAATCCAAATAGGAAGCCTCATAAACCACCATTTCATATGGTCAATGATGTGCTCCAAAGTGTTTGCGAGAAAGCCTTCAACACTCACCATGCTAAACCCCCAACGTATTGAGAACAATCCTGATTCCTCATTAGTCAAGTGCATTTCCCTAAAGGAAACACCATGTTAATCTCAGGTATTGCTGACAAAGCGCCACTATTTTGTAAAGATCCCAAAACTAAATGCTGACGGACCTTGCCCATTTGACAAATATGTCTACAAACCCAAAAAGGGAGCAGTCTATAGATCTTCTAGTGGTGTTTTTGTAGAGTGCCCAAATATCCATATTTCCGATTTGATGTGACTGGTTTATAATATACTCTGTTCTTCAGTTAGAAATTCTTTCTTTTAAGGTGTACATGAATGATAGAGAACCTCCTATGCGTGACATTAATGTGTGGCACATAATGAACACAAAATGGTCACTTTCAATAATCTGGCCAACCGTCTACCATGATCAAAGTCAACCAATAGCACAATGGAATTGATGTGCTCTTGACCTGACAAGTAGCAGCATTCTTGACCAGTCTGAGAAACTCCAAGGAAAAAATATTTAAGTATACCAGGATCAATATCAATTATATCAGAAAGATAGAAGGTTAAATCAACTATCTCTTAACAACAAGAAAACAGGGTAGACAACACCTGAGTTCCATTTTAATCTACAGGCAACACATGGAATAGCATTCTGCTCAGTAGACAAACCTACCACCCAGCCAAACATCCAATGTTGATATGTACCTGCCTTAGTCAAGGTGAGGGAGCTGTGTAACATGGGATTATTATACACAGTTCAAGGGAAATGCTGGAAGCCATTCTACCTTTAGTAGTCAAAAGCATGCATTGGTCCTAGATGCACACCATTTTGAATAGAGTGGACCATCTAGGTACCTAAGTCAGAAAATCGTTTCAATTTTTTTCTCCTATTTTCTTCTCCTTTTAGAACAAAACATTTTCATGCACATCGCTTGGAAAAATATGAAAATAAAAAAGCAGTTCTGTTAAATTGACTTTATAACTCGCATGTTGTCTCTTCAAATGTCACTTTTCATAGCTGTTAATTTTATGAAATTATACTTGACGTTGCAGCATATAGTCATTCAATCAAAAGTCATGATATAAATAATGAAATTTTCACAAAAACACGTCCAAGGTTGAATTTCGTTTCATTTAAGCACCTATTCTTTAAGTAATCTAGGCGCCAGGCAGTTGAATGAAAGAAATCAAATCTTCAGCGCGGTTCTGTTATTCAGCCAAAATTAGAGCATGCTTAATATATATTGACAAGATAACCTCAAAATCTTAAATAGAGCAGAAGCAGAAACAAGGTACTTGCCAACATACCTTCCCATGGCACCATAGGCATTAGCGAGGTTTTGGCATGCCTCTATGGAATCTCGATGATGGGGCCCAAGAGCAACATCCATGATGTCCTTGGCAAGTGCAAACATTTGTGCTGCTGAGTGAGGCCTGTCTAATTCCATATATGCAGCACCAAGATTGTTATATATATAACCAACACCAAAATGCTTCGGTCCAAAGCTCTCCTTCAATCTCTCTACGGCACTCTCCAAATAGGGAATTGCTTGAGGCACCTTCCCTGTCAACAGAAGCAACCAACCTATCCGTCCAGAAGTACTAGCTTCAGCATGCTGCTCTTGTGGAATCTTCTCGAGCAATGCAAGAGACCTTTTCAATAGAGATATTGCAATTTCAAACTCATTCATAGTCTCATACAGCATCGCGATCTCACTGTAAGCCTCTGCAACTTTTGACGGTGCCAATGACTCCTTTTTTTCAAATATACCACATGCAATCTCACAACATCGCTTTGAGTCTGCAAACTTCTCCTGATTCGTCAATGCCTTCGCCATTGATATGAACACCAAAGCTCGCGTCTCACTATCTTTATCAGTCTGTTGGACAACCCCTCTCAATGTATTGATCGCTTCCTCAAACTTCCCTAGAGCAATCTGTATGTTTGCAGCATCCACTTCCGCATTAAGCAAATCCAATGACATGCCCCAGTTCTTCAGAACCTTTTGCGCCAATTCATTCTGCTCAAATGCCTTTTGATGCTCCTCCAACCCACAGTATACCACCCCAAGAAGCCGCCTATCATGCGCTACCTCGACAGAGTTCTGTCCCAATTGCTCCATATGCACCTCCAACGCCTTCAAACAGAGTGGCAATGCCTCCTTGAACCTCAAGACTGCTGAATACGCCTCCGCTACCTCCCTATAAGCAACACCCAGTTCTCTAGAATTGGGTTCAAGAAGCAATTCTTTAAACTCCAGACTTTTCCTGAGGTTGTCTAAGGCTTCTTCCCTTCTACCCATCGCCGTCTTCGTGTTTGCCAACAGAAGTTGGACAGCATGGCTAATAGGCCTAACATCAAAGCCACAACTATCATTTTCAAGCCTACCCAATATTCTGTTTGCTCTGTTCAAGTAACCCAGACTCTCATTGAACCTCTTCAGGCCATAATGAACGGAGCCCATGAGATGCAACGCCATAGCCAATGAAACAGCACTTTTGGTATCACCATCACCATCATCATTAGCCTCTAGTATCCTCAGCGCTTTCACGGCATAAACAAGGGTAGATTCGTGATCCTCACCTGCGGAGTCTAGACACTGTCCCATCTTCAGGCAAGCGAGGCCAAGCCTCTTATCGTTCTCATCGAAGACGGACTCCATGGCTTTGAAAGCAGAGACCATCTCCTCCATCGTCGTCGCCGACTCGAACGCCTCATCAAGGTCATTCTTCTCCTTAAGTTTGCTCTGTCTGGAGGATAATGGCGGGTCATTCTGCACGAGTGTATCGAGACTTCTGGATGGGTTCCTCAATAATTGTTGGGTCCTCTTTTTGTAGAGGAGGCCATGGTAACTTCTGCAAGGTTGGGGAGATGGGTCGCCGAGGTCAGAGTGGAAAGCGAGGGAGATAATGGAGACGGGGTGCTTGGTACTACATCGGCCTCTGAGCTCCCTCAGGGATGATAGAAGAGAGGATGCTCTTCTCATGGTGGTGGTGACGGGAATGGAATCTTGCTGCAGAATCAAAGGGCCAGAGGAGCAGAGGACTCCAGGGAGGTACACAGGAGGCAAAAACCCTTCTTCTTAAACCCTTTTGCTCCCCAAGGAGGAGTGGGAGGGGAGAGAAGGGAGTTGAGGAAGAAGCAGCCAATTCGACTCGAAGCTGTCCGGTTGGGTCGTCTCGGAAGCTCTGGCTCCTGAACACATAATGGGACGAGTTAAGAGTTGGATCTCTCATCGACGTGGCTAATTTAACTCTCTTCTCAGCAAGCGAAGTGACCGGGAGCGACAACACCATGAGATTCAAGAAGCTGAAACAAACCGGGCAGTCGACCAGATCGGTTTAGCTGAATTCTTTGAGGGGCATTCGACTGCTCATGATCTAATCAAGATTTGAAAACCATGCATTTAAAATCAAGATATTTCCCTTTCCAATCTTAAATCCAACCTTTTCTCAGTACAAAAAGGCAAAATAAGAATTTTAAGTAAGTATATTAGGCCTTTTGCCACATCAACAAGCAGCCTGCATACACAAATTCAATGCTAGTCTCCTATCTAGTTTACTCAAGCAAATTGGAACTGTAATTACATGTAAATCCAGTTTTAAAAAATTCTAATTCAAATATAATATAGACTCGATCAGCTCAGATCTGGTAAACAATGAATGGGAACTAGATCCGATCCTTTTACATCCCTAGTCTAGTCGATGAGCAGAGAACGGAAGTAGGTTTCTAATAATCATGCATAAAAGTTCCGTCCTGTCATCTCGGCTGCCCTTGTTAATAAATAAAACAGAAAGGATCACTTCGAGTCGACAAAATACAAGTAGAAGTGTACCTCCCAGCATACTCCATCGGAAATACAAATAGAATTGAAGTGGTCCCGTTTGATGTTTTCTCTTTATTTCATCCAACGAATTACACAGGTTTTTCCAAGGGGCAAGTAATCATAGATGCAAGTAATATAGGGCGGCGCTACAACTATCAGCAAAGGACAGAAAAAGGAGAGATTTCTTGCGTAGAGAACCGAGATTCGTGTTAGAAACATGAGATCATGTTTTGCACACAAGGGAAACAAGTCCTTAAAATATTCAGATTACTTTTGCCATGTAATTATCGAAAAGATACTTTTGTTAGAAGACGCTAACAGCATTTCCTATGTCATAGAAAACGGGCTTTCTGATATACTCACACGCTTCGTTTCGGAGAAGACAGTTCTCTTGCATAAAATAGCCATCTAGAGGATGTAAAACATTTGTTCTCCATAATATCTACATATATTTATAAATATAAAGTTCCTTCTATAAATATAAAATTTCTTCCGTGCTTCAGAGAGGCTTCTAGAAAAAGGATTCTCCACATGCAACACGAAATTTTCATCATGATAAAAGGCATTGATCACCATTACGCGCAACAGAAAGAATCCCCATTTTTAGACCAGACCACATCCTTTCTAGATACTGAAGAAAGCAAAAGCTTGACAGGCTTCCGAACATACGGATTCTAACTCTCAACGAAACATATATTTACACGAATTTGTAGCTTAAATATATATCTGCAAACGTATTTCTTTTCACAGTTTTCCGAATGCAGACCAGGACTATAATATCTACGTGAAGAACTCATTGTTGGTATAGAATTTATGTACAAAAGAATAAGGAACCTTCCCCATTAGTAAGGAGCATTGAGCCCTTCGAGAAGGGGGATCACAATCAGACCACGGCTTCATGCAGGTGACCGCAAAAAGCTCGAACAAGGGACAAGAACTTCAATGTAAGTACAGATCGACAGGATGATTGCAGATTTTAGGACAATTCATCACTGCCAGATTGTTCAAGTATCGTCTGAGGCGTTCTTGTGTAAATATCGCCAAATGGGAGACTGAATGCCCCATCTCTGTCATGATCATCATCAGCTAAATTCCGAAACAAGTTACCAGAGTTCCGAAGGTTCAAATTCCCATCATACTCTTCGACCCTCCCATCAGAGAAGCTGCGACGAGAGTGATTAAAGTTGTGGACCCCAAATGATGGGGGCTCCATGAAACTGTTCTGGACTGCATTTGATCTAGCACCAGTCCTGGCCCACCAATGGCTTTCAGTGGTCCGCCCAAGATGGCCGACATCATGATGCTGAATCAAACCGTCTCGGAAGACTGTGCTTGAGGTAGATGCCTGCAGGTGGCTTCTCTGCTGGTCATCTGCAAAGGCCCCCCACCTGCCTTGATTCTGTGCTTCATGATCAATGTCTGTCCAATAATGTCCTTTATGCTCGTGATGTCCATCTAAAGGTGTAGCTAGTCCCATTTCTACATCTACACGGCAAGAGCCTCTCTCTAAATAATAACAGTCAAGCAGGTAAGGATGACTGGGATGATTAATATTAACCAACCACGGTGAATGGCGTTGAACCCATGGAAAAGGAGCGCTTGGTCTTGACAAGCCCCATCTATGCAGCCCATCTCTAAAGTGGAAGCTGTGTGCATCATTTGGGCCACCTAAATTTCGATTGTTTTGCCAAGCTCGAGTGGGCGAATAATTTGGATAACTTTCCTGGTTTTGCATATGGAGACCAAAATCTTGCATTGTCAATACGAACCGCTTAGCCAAAGAATCTGGTTCCCAGCTTGAATAACATGCCTTGAAGCTGTTGATACACAGGATAAAACACCAAAAAAAAAATTTATAAATGATCTGTAGTTTGAACAGAAATAAAAAGGGAACTGAAAAAACAAGAACTTCCCGCACTAAGCAAGCAAAGACAACAACAGGTTGTTTAAAAGGTTAACGCATTGACCACAGTTGCTAAAACATGCACAGAACACAAGCTGGGAAATTGTACGACCCATGGAAGGTTATGAAATGGATACACATGAACAGGATACAGGGATCATGTGAAAGTTGGCCGACCATCTCCCAGCAATGTTAAGTCAGTTCCATCTCCAAATAGAGGACAGATATCTTAACAGCAGCAAATTGTGGCACCTGATTCCAGAATCTACAGGAAACCATGTGTCCTGCTATACTCCTGAACTGTATAAAGTTTTTTTTTTTATCAATCTTAATTCTTTTACTAATGATGGTATACTAAGGCACTTTTCAAACGATCAAATAAAGTTCGATAATCGACCATAAGAAACTACAGAAGGATGACTAAACGAAATCATGGAAAGACATATGCCAATGTACCTTAGAACAGACTTCTCCATCTTCCCTTGAGAGCTCCTTTTCTCTTGTGAAGCATTACATGGTGATCCATACTTAATATTGCCATGGCTTTCAAAATCAAAGATGCTAAAACTACAAAGGAAAATAAGACGAGAATAAATTTCTCCCCTTTATTGATAAATAGAAATCAGCTCATCAGTTTGATTATATGTGTGTGTGTGTGTGTGTATGTGCACACAGAGAGAGAAATGTTCAGGACAACAAACCTGCAGACATGGCCAACACCTTCAACATGAACAGTGAAATCTGAAATAAACTGTAGAATATCATCGACACGCTGGAATAGGAAAAGAAATGATCAGTCACAAGACGGCAGAACAAAATTTGCAGTGTCCACAAGACCAGAGCATATCAAGCATAGGCTGATAACTGACCTTGGGAACAAAGAAGAAAAGCAAGCATGGAGTCAGGAAAATTGAGATCATCTCCTCCAATAACATCATCAGCGTGTACTGCACTATCAAGGAGAAACATATAATCAACAGAAAGAAATACACCAAATCATGGATCCTCTGTTAAACATAAAAATAGAAAAAGTTACCAAGGTTAAGATGTGGAAAGCTGTGACCTATGTGTGCATGTGCAAATGGGACTATAAGGCATGCAGATGATGTTTTTTCGTTGATATGGACCACCTGATCAAGCCCAAGACTGAACGTCATTATTCTTTTATTATGCATTTTCTGGAGGAGTCCTTTCAGCCTTTGAACTCATTAAAAACCACTCTGAATTGTTTGAAAAGATTGACTGGATGGTTCACATGTTGCCACCTCAAAAAGAAGTATTTCCAAAATCTCCCCCCTCAGAATAAAGCTAGTCAATTGAAGGCTTACCATTGTCAAAGGATGCTGATTCTCACTAGATTTACCTATTCCTTATAATAGCAACTTTTCTAAAGAAAAATATTGGGGTAAAAAAGAGAAAAGAAGAGTTGTTCATTATGAACACTTCACTGACCATCTTTTTATGGTTTGTCAACCTCACATGAGCCTCTTGACACAAAGATATTTCACAGACACAACAAACACCAGTGTCAAGCACATCTCTTTCTAAAAAATATAAAGTAAAACAACAAAGTTGTTTAGAGTTCAATTCCAGAAAAGGCAAATCCCAATCACTCGATCAGGCTTGCTAGAATGAAAACAGAGACTTCATTTCTTAAAATATCTTCTGATTTGAATCATGGTAACAATCTATATAAGAACTTAATGACTTACTTTACATTTACTTCTATTACTTCAGAGTTTGTAATCAACCACATTATCTTTTCAACTTTGTCTATAATTGATTCTCTTAACAATGACTTTAGACATTACTGTTTAAGAGTTTGTTCTTTATATGACATTCATGTTTTCTTGCTTGAGATAAAAAATGTTATCATATTATATCATAAATCAATATATGGATGCACAACAGCGCTCCTGTAAAACACTCCACTACCATATCCATGTCCATACTTATGTGACATGGATCACAAGTCATGGACTCATGAACTAAACCAGAATACCAAGAGAATATTCAACCAAAGCACAGGAGAAGAAGAAGCTAACAAGTATTACCTGAAACAGGGCTTAAAACTCTACCCGAATACTATACCAAGAGAATATTCAACCAAAGCACAGGAGAAGAAGCTAACAAGTATTACCTGAAACAGGGCTTCAAACTCTACCCGAACACAATCAGTGTTCTCTTTGCCACGCCATTTTTTTGGCATGTAATGTGTGTGCTGAACAACTAGCGACATCGCCCCCTCAGGATCATGGACCTGATGATCATTTGTCACAGCAGCACGGCTGATTGCTGTGACAGCGCCAAATACAGCAAAATACCACACCAAATTTCGACCATATATCTGCAAGATTAGCACATAATGTTCAAATGTAGGAAAATGTGCTGCACAGCAACAATTTAAAGTGAAAAAAGTTAGTAGTGAGGTTAGCAGTTAGTGCCTCAATTAGTATGTTTGGGTGCATCCCTGGTTAGACACTTTCCAAGTAGAAGGGATCTAAAGCTTCACTAAGAGACTTTTCACATAATTCCTATGAACCAGAGATAAACAGCCACCTAGAAAAGCAATCCAGCCATAGTAAGGTTATGGCTGATACACCACTTGTTCATTTGAAATTTTGAACAGAACATGCATAAAATCATTACAAACAAAATTGTATAGGTGCTAGTATTGAATAAAAAACATATTCCTGCATTTGAATATCATATATGAAAGGGCAATGATGATGCAAGAGGAATTAAATAAGGTACAAGAAGTACACACATACATGAGCTTCCAGTAGAGATTCATCAAGCAAAGCAATGAAGATAAAAGTAGCTGTAAAGCCACTAGCCACATAAGCTACAAATTTGGCTATCAAAGACAATATAGGAGAGGGAAACTGCTTTAGATAATCTGCTGCGTGAACCACACTGGCATTTATCCTCTGCTTGAACAAATGGTCAACCTGCAACAAACAGAGTAGACATAGCTTGTCAAGATAGCAGCCAATTGCAACACAAAAATTTCTCAGCATCATCCATTCAAAGAACCTTTACACATGCACACACTTGCGCATGAATGGTGCTACTAATATTTTAATAAAAATATGCACTGGGTTGCAAAACTTTTAGATTTACATTTAACCAACCAAATGCATAGGCCTATAAAAGTGAGGTCATTGAGGGGATTCACAAAGATAAAGGAGTGCACCTATTAAAGAGTACATTGGAGAAGGCTATATGCCTTTACTATTGAGATATGAACACAAAAGCATCAGCACTTTTCCTTTTCTTTGGACAGGTGCCGCACATGCACAAAATACAAATGGATAAGAACTTAAACACATTACAATAGGAGCCAAAACTACCTCATTATATTCTCTGAACATCCACTTTGACAAGTTTGACCACTTTCTAGATGATGCCATGCTTGGATGATTGTAGAACTGTTCAGCATGCCTCAAAAAGAAATACACCAAAACGAAAATAACAAGAAATGGGGACATCAAGAGCATCCCAAGTCCAACAGCCATAAGCCTTTTCTTTAGCAAAGACGGGTTGCTAATGAAGTCCCTTCGAATAGAAAAATTCCTGAAAAAAGAAAGTAGGACTCAGTTTCACAATCAAGATCATCAATTGGTTGTGCTAATAAAAAGCCAACACATCATAAAACCAAAATACAAAAAACTGGAAGAATAGCATCGACTAAAAGAAACACATTAAGCTCCAGCAGTATTCGACTATATGCAAAAAAAAATTATACAGATAAGGCTTGGTGATGTATTGGTGTCTCTCACATCATAAGAAAAATAGAGGCAAGAACAATGAAAAATGCACCAAAAATCCAGCCAGACCAAATTCTCTACTACAGCATCCAGACTGCCCACATTTTTAAGCAAAAAAAGGACAGAAAAGATTTTATAAATGAAGAAATTGTATGGTAATGGTAAAAGCAAAGCCGCAGAAATAGGCATTTATTGTGACACAACAATCTACTGTCAAGGTTTAATGTCATGGTTCAAAGTTCAATCTCCCCATGAAACGGAAAGAAATGGGATGAGAAGACTTATAAAACCAATGTTTCCACTCATACCTATCAAACATGCTCTGTAGTATGCACCATTTTAAAGTCCACTCCAGGCTCGTAGTTAGTATTAAATGATTCTTTCCACCACTTTGTCCGGAATTTACAGCAGGACCAGCTCCAGGGAGCCACTTAGGTATTGGCAGGGCAAGGACACCTTTGTTGATCATGGCAATCAGGTAATTCTCCTTACGCATGATGCGCATAATCACATCATGTGCAGAAAGATCCTTTACAACACAAAGTGGCTGTGAGCTTTGCAACTGAATAACCTTCTCCAGAATCACAGGCCATGGTGTAGTCTGAAATTCATTATCTGTAACACTGAGACTGCAAAACAAAAGAAGATATGGAAGATCCTAAGATAGCAGCTGCTAAATTACAAGCTCAACTAATACAGGTAGAGTATTCATAGCTTACTTATTGTAATAAAAGTCACGTATCTTCAGTGTTTCTTTTAACTGTGTGAAAAACCGCAAGAAGCAGAATATCCAGTAGATAGTGAATAATCCCAGATACACAAGAACTATTCCTTTGAAAAATGTGAAGGGAACTAAAGGATGCTTGTGAAGAGCTTCACGTGCAAGGTCACAGGGCTTCATTCCAGATTCAACGGCATCTATTCCACACTTCATGTTTAGCAGACCACGCCAATCAACAAACAACAACATAAACCCCGAAAAAGAGATGGTGAAGGCAAGGCATAGGAGCTCAACGATCCACTTTGTGATAATGCACCAAAGGCCTTTTTCACAGTAATAATTATATAGTCGTTCAAAGAAAAGGTCAAGGTCAGCAATTGGGTCAGGTTTCAACGTTTCACCGTGAAGTAAGCCAGAAGGGCTCTCGCTTCCAGAACTAGACAATCTTTGATAATCTGACAGTTGAATTTCAGGTGGCACATCATTAAGCAGCCTATCATGTATAGATGATTCACCACCAGTTGGCCATTTCAACTTCAGTATGCTAAGAGCATTGAGACTCTTCTGGCCACGAAACATTTTCCCTCGGTGTTCATACCATGTCACTGTGGTACTTTATCCACCAAATTTCGCAGACCACTTCTGCAATAAAAGATAAACAAACGAGAAAGTTAGAGTAGATTCATAAGCACCAAATAGAAAAGGAAACGTAAAAAAAAAGTTTAAACAACTTGTAAGCAAAATGTTTAGCAATCTCCCCAATCACCATTTAAACACCCTTCTAAGAAAAGGAGGAAAACAAACAGTAACTTAATAGCCACTTTCAATTGCATGAGAGAAGTACATTTATGAATTAATTATGAATTAAGGGAGCAGCTCAATGAGACCAATAGCACATTATAAGTAAAGAAAGAAAAAATAAAAACCAAGGGATGCCCACATCCGCACCACATTGCGATCGGAAGCTCATCTTAGAGCTTACCGAAGAGGTTGATGAACGTCAAAACAGAAAACGCCTCATAAGTTTACTGTCGAATTTATCTTTCATGGGCATGTCTTTTTCACGGCAGGGGCTTAACGAAACCAAACCAAAAAACATAAAGGAGCAAAATAGCATCCACAAGAACATGAATTTATTCATGGAAACTCAGATTCCGACCCCAACACGAAATATAACGTTCACCAATAATAATACCCTCTCTATAACCATGTAAACTGATCCATGCCTCCTCTTAAAGAAACAAAAAACAACAAGTAATCTCAGCTCCAGAAGCCCACAAAAATAAATAGATAGATACATAGAAACAAAAAGCCCCTCATGCACAAGAACTCATTCTAGAACGTGACAAAAAGGGATTCTACAGTCTACTCACCGGGATATCCGTCCAATTAAGCCTCGGACAAAACGAGACGCCGACCAAGGGGCGGTGCCCTTCCGGTGCCGGACAAAGGAAATACCGATTCCTTCACCAGCAAGGAATAAAGGAGGAGTTTCCGTGGAGGAACCAAAAAAACGAATTCGAGGGAAGGGGTGAATTTTCAACCAAGGAAAGAAAGAAACCAGAGGGATACAAGCAAAAGAGGGGAGACCAAATACGTGGGACGAGGAAAGGCGTACAAGAGGAGGCGATTGCAATTCTTTATGTTATTTCCGATATCCCGGCCTGGCGTTCACCCGTGCCACTACCTCCCCCCCTCCTCCTCTCCGATTCACAGTGGGAGGGAGACGTGAAACAGCGGCAGGCTCTTTGTTTTTTTTCACTTCGAAGAGGAAAGCACACGTATGAATACCACGAAGCGTTGGGAAAGAAAGAAAGCCTCCGGCCTCCGGGCCTCGAGTTGATGACGGTAGAATCGAAGGCTCGGAATCTCTAAATTCGGATCCATCCGAACCGACCCGGATGTCAACTGGTTTGCACTATGGAGCTCGATTCAATTTTTCCTTTTTCGAAAAAAAAAACGAAAAGCTGATAAAACACCATCTATGGATCTGATTTTACAACACTGATTCTCTATTGATTTTTAAGATATACATGTGAAATTGGACCGTTAATAACTTAATAGTTTAGGGATTGACCTTAATATCCACCGACATTGAACTCTCATTAACATTTGCTGTAGTGATTAGAGAAAAAGAGTTCTCTATTGATTTTTAAGATATACATGTGAAATTGGACCGTTAATAACTTAATAGTTTAGGGATTGACCTTAATATCCACCGACATTGAACTCTCATTAACATTTGCTGTAGTGATTAGAGAAAAAGAGCTGATACAATATGAATGAATAACAAAATTTCTTAAATACAAGAACAAATCGTAAAAATAAATTAAAAAAATGAAATATACAAGACAACAACACAATAAACAAAATAAGAGAGGTAAAGAAAGAGTGGATAGATGGAACGGTAGAGTCACCCAGCAGCAAACGAAAGACTGAATTGTAGCTGAATAGCAAATTGAACATCTCCTTGTACAAGGCGTGTCACAAAATCCGGTGATGAAAAAGTACTCTTGAAGACCTTGTTGTTGCGCTCCTTCCAAGTACACAACCAAAAAGATAGGAGCCACAACTTTCGAAAAAAGAGATATACTACACTTGCCAACTAGAAGTCAAAAGATAAGATTTTGATAAGCATGTTTTAGCTAGCTTGATCGATAATTGTGAAAAATCAGTTTAATTGACCGAGCTGCGAATTGGGTGATCAGCTGAATTAGTTAAGAATTCACCAAAAGTATTTAAAACATATTGCAAAAAAACAAAAAATAGAAATTCTTTAAATCGGCCATGGGACCGACTCTCGATTCAGTTCAATCTAATTAGGCCGATATCAGACAAACAAATATGGATAGTATAGCACTTATATTTATAAATTCAGATCATTTATCTCTCTCTTTCTCTCTTCTTTTCTTGACAAGATGCCATGGTCACGAGTGACTGTCACCAATGCTTATATATTTCCTTTCTTGCTATCTGTGTAAACCCTAGGCGACTGTCAAGGGTGTTACCACCATATGCAATTTTTTTTTATGGACAGTTGGGTCAGACTGTCGAACCAAACCAAGTGACATTTGGGCAATAAAATTAACATCCGGGCCAACTCGATCCAGGCCGACTCGATCAGTTATGGGTCCTGGCTGCCAGCAAGGGTTTACGCGTGCCCAAGCCCCATGTTCTACAGCCTCGAGCCAGCCCAGTCTAGCCCGTTGCCCAGCCCTAATTCGGTCTCATGTCAACCAAATTACAAAGGAGACATGTATGGCTGCTGATGCACCCATATTCTTTCTACTTATGTCGAATCCCTAATATAAATCCATTATGTTGACGCCCCCATTGACATTAAATGATCCAAGTTAGAAGCAAATCAATTTTAAAGGCGTTATGGTTTCCTGAAACATTTATTTTCTCTTTAAGGGGCGAACATGGTGATAGGGATGTGAACGAGTCTGAAATGACAAGAATTCTGTTTATTAATTCGCTACATGCAGGGCCATTAGAATACAGAATCCAAAGGATAAGCAAAAGAAACTTGCATTTTATTTACTGAACTGGATTTGGTAAGATTTGAGAGGCCAAGCTACATTGCAGCTGGTGTGGGCAATTGCCCACAGAAGTTACTTTATTTACATATATTCCTTTATTTACATATATTAACTTCATCAATTTTTAGTTATATATATATATATATATATATATATATATATATATATATATAAGTATTCCTGAAAGTTTGAAATTTAAACTTATAGTGCTCCTCAACCAAAAGATAAGAAATATAAATATCTTAGTGAAACCGGGTGGGGAGATTTTATTGATCAGAGATCTTTTGATGAGTGAGAGGGTTACGACCCCTGTCCTGAAAAAGCCTAAAGGCTCTCTTTGTTCCCCTGCCTCTAATTTTCAGCTCTTTCAGCTTTTTTCCCCAAACCGTTGTAACAACTCAACCATGACGCCAATTCTTATTTGAAAATTAGATTCTTTTGAAAATATTGTTTTCTGTAACACAGTTTTTCACCAAACCCACCCTAAAAATTATAGCATTGATTGGATGAATCCAATGATCTCCTCATAAGAGGGTGACTTCTGTCATATGGCATTTCGTTATCGTACGTGATAACCTGCTTTTCATGAGTATCCGCAGCTAAGGACCACCATTTTAACTTTTTTTTTTTTTTTTTTTTTTTTTTTTTTTTTTTTTTACAGTGGTACAGTGCATCTTTCATTTGTCATGCCACTTTTCTTTCTGACACTTAGAAATATTGTGATTTATTAGATGAGCACCGTAAATCATATCATCAAATTATTTTTGCCTTCTGATTTTTTAGTGAACTGGCTAATACGATATACTACCATAACTACCTGCCTTCCTAGTTATTAATAATCTAACTAAGAGTTTGTAACCTGAACTCGATTTTTCCAGTTGGCCTTATTATTTCATAAAGCAAATCCGATCTCATAGTTTGATAGTCCTATTTTTTCAACGTTAAGGGCTATTGCTCCCTAATAAACAGAGAGGTAAAAATAATTAAGCCTGCTCCCATGCAACAATACAAGTTAGTTCAAGAGACTCGTGCTCACCAGTCTTCACATTATCTCACTCGAGTCTAAGACCGAACAGATGCTTCAGTATGAAAAACCAACAGTTTAAGGTTTGTCAGCTAGATGGTCCAAGTTCTAAACTATATTTGATTCCCTCATGCAAAATCAACGACCACTTTCATTACTTTTTCCTTTTCTCCAATAAAAGACTTTGCCTCAAATGGCATACAAGGATGCACAATCTAGACTAAACCAATAAATCCTAAGCCGAATGGTTTCAAAATTGCTACTCTGACTACTTTTTTTGTCTAGATATGTGTTATGTTCTCTGGCGAGTAAGGGAGACCGGTTCAGCTTCAGATAAAGGGTGTACATTCCCGCGGGCAAAAGCTTATTGTTTGCACAATTAGAACATATAAACAAGCCATAATATGTGAAAAGAGCAAAAGCACATTTGCTTCACGCACGGGCAGCATTTTCATCATAGTCCATTAGGACCGCTGTCCGGCTCAAGCATCAGCTCCCCCAGCCATCATCAACCTAGCTCTTAAAGATTCAGGATCTGATATCTTCTTGCAGATGCTGACAATGGAGAACATAGAATACATCAGGAACTGGTTGATCATGCGAAGTAGCATCCACATAATAAAGCAACTAAAACCAGGAATAGAGGATATGGTTTTTGCATAGAAAAATTATTTACCATCATCTCCGTTCACTGAGATGGAAAAGCAGAAAAGCGAGAAATTTACAGATACACTTAGAATTTAGAAACCACAATTTTCATATATTACACTCACAATATGTAGTAATGATGTAAAACAAATATACAGTTGATAGCAGAAAAGTGCGAAAAGCATAAAACATCCTTTGACAAAAACCGCCACAGAGGTTCTTTTATGGGTGAACATGCAGAATCAACACCGAATGCTTGTTTCAGAGAGAAGTCAAACGCTTATCGGAAAGTAACCGACACCCTACAGGAGCTAAAGAAACTCCTTAATCATTGAATCGAAGTGAAGTAATGTATCCACACTCGGCAAATTTTATTTTTGCAGAATATTGAAAAAAAATTATACAACCGGTAGCAAAGGATTCTTACCAAAATACAAAATCACCACCAAACTTCTTCTCAGAAATCCAATCTGGGATCATCTCTTGCAGCAGTTTCAATTGTTCTTCAATTTCCCCTGCAACAACTTATCTGATCAATTTGGATCTAGTTCACATATGAGGCAGCTTTAGGAGAAATTTGAGGTCAGATCACATCAAGGGTATGCATTTTATCCGTTTGTTGCAAGCCGCTGCAATATCTATAGCAATCTTTCAACAATGTTCTCATTGTAAGGTCTTGAAAAAATTGCTTTTCATGAAAACCTTTTGAAAATTTCAACTACTGAAAGTATAGAAAATACTAAAAACATATGAAATAAAGCTCTCTTGTAGAAACACAAGAAACAATTGCAGAAGTATTTAGTATGCAAAAGAAAAGAAAGATATAATAGACGACATTCATCAGAACATGCAAGAGAAAAATAAAGGACCTGCAAAAATATTTTATTATTTCTCATGGCATTTGCTTGGCGTCACCAGCAAGCTAAAATGGAGCTTATGCGTTATTTTTCAGATTATCGTAGAGGTCTGTAACAAGTTTCAACTATGAAGCCAATTCTGGCTTGGAAACTTCACAGTCCGTTGGCAGAAAATAACCATAAAACAGCAGTACATCCAAGTCAACTTCCACATTCCAAAATTTTGCAAAAAAATAATTCCAATGAATTTCATACCTCTGTCAACAATGTCAAGATCCTTTGCCATTATTTTGTATATGAGTTCCTCTTTTGTAATGACAGTGCATCTAGCAGCCTGAAATACGACGTAAATCATATCAAAGAGCTTGGGAAGGCAATTGATCATCTTGTTGTGTGCCTTCGCTTCATTTTCCACCATCTTTTTCCTTTCCTTTTCATCCAACTGTCAAAAACATACAACGGCCACCACTTTCAGAGTTAAGGAGGATCAATCAAAAGAGATGGACATGAAATACCAAAACATAGTTTAGAAAAATATGCAAGCCACACCGATTTTAGAAGTGTCGGAGAAAGTGTCCTGACAATCTCTTCATCTGTAGACAATCTTCCTTTTCCATTTTCCTTTTCCACTGAATTTATAGGTGAAAGGAAATTCAGAGCCTTTGGCCTAGTGACACGCCTCTGTCCTTTGGTATACAGTGTAGAACCACTTTCTGGAGTCACCCTAGCTCTTTTAGGAGTTAATAGACTTGGTGTGCTAGACATCAATCTCTTTGGAGTGGAATCAGGTTCTCGAGTAGGAGTTTCAGATACTTCCAACCCTTTTCTTGAGCAATACAGATCATTCTTGATCTTTGCACCTGCCTTTGAATCACCAAGAGGAGTTGAGTCAAGCTCCTTTCCAAGCATGGAAGCTTTTGTTGGTGTTGACTCTATGGAAGAGGCAAACGAAGAAATTTGGCTGCTGAAAGGTTCCAAAGAATCCATTTGGACATTGCTGGGTGAGTCTTCAGTGCTGGAGGTGGCTTGGGGATTAGGTCCATCGCTAAGACTGACTTCCTGTGCTGTTGTAAGAGACAAGAGCTGGGTCTTCTCACATTCTGGAAGAGGAGTTTTCTGGGTGAACCGCCTCTTGAACCGGCTCAAGAAACTCCCCAGAGGTGGTAGAGCTACGTTTTCAATTGTAGATCCATCAACAGGCCTTGAGGAGGAAGGATTTACACCATGGTCAAGATTGACGTTGATCCTAGATTCTGGCACGTCTGCATCATGACATGCTTCTTGTACTTCTCTGAATGTCTCTGGCAAAATCTCCTCTGGAATCTCAGCATCCTGAAATGCGGGGAAAGGGATTAGTTATCGGGAGTAGGAACCGTAAGAAACTAACATGATTGACAATAAATAAACAAGATGGAAATGCCTATAAGTGGAAAATGAGAACCTAATAGCAATATATCTGGCAAGGAACACGATTCCAACTATCAGGTAAAGAATCCACAAATTATAAGGAGTTCAAAAGATCTTTGCTTCTAAGATAGGCAAGGCAAATCCACAAATATCATCTAATGAACAAGTGAAATTTTGGTGGTCAATTCACCATTTTTTTTCTGCTTATGACTGATAAATTTTCTAGAAGGCGACCAATCCGAAGAATACATATTTTCCAAAAGGTAACTTCAATGTGTAGCACACAAAATTGTAAATTATTGAGACAAACTCCCCAAGTAGGATTCTATTGTTTGGGGCCTTTGGGCAGCACCAACGCTAAGGTGATATGGTCAGATTTCTCATATGTTCATTAAGGTTTCCCTTTTGAAGCTTTTTGGAGAGACAAGAACCACAAAGAGTACAAAGAACACCTCTTGTTTCGATTCTACGAATGCCATCACCCGAGCCCGCATCACCTTGCTCAAAGCTAAGTACTTGTCTCCAGTCAGCTTTAGTGCCTCTGGCCTCAATTGAATCAGAATCTGTGGCTTCATACAGCAGGACTTTTCATCGTGCAGAAGGGTGGTCCCAATTTCAATCGCCTCTGGCATAAAAGATTTTAACTGTGCTAGATGACGACGGGAGAAGCCCCTGAACCATTGTCAAATAAACCGCCAAGTTACACCAAAAAGTACTCATGGAGAGCAATAATCAAACGAAGAAAGGGATCTTACTGAACTCACTTGTTCGTCAGAACCTGGACAGAGGAGCAAATATTGGCAAACGTGGGAGCATAACCTTTCAGTCGAAGCAACCTTATTGAACTGACAAGTGATGCAAATTGATCGCATAAGCTCTCGTACCTGAATGTCACAGCAAATAAAAAGCAGATTTCATACCAACGTATTAAGATATTTGACCATAAACAACTAAAAAAGCGCTATGTTCCAAATGAAAAATGGCATCATATATCAAAATGAAAAGCCAAATATACCGTGTTATATGTTAAAAGACGGTCAAAAAAGGGACCTATCGAACTTCCCACGAGGAGAAAAAGCCTATTGTTTCCAAATTGGTAACTTCTCTATTACATCAGTCATAAAAAAAAAAATCCAACAAAAACCAAAGACAATTACCTTGGTGGGAGCTTTGCCGCCGGTTCGTTCTTTCCGACATCCCCGGAGGATCTGCACTCAGGATTGTAATCATTGTTCGTTGCGCACATTTCCGCGGGTACGGGCTTCACATTATCGACGGATCGCAAGGAGTGGTGTCTCGCTCGCTCCTCCACCGCTTTTTGTGGAGTCCGCAAGCAAGATGAACGATCGGCGGAATCCAGATCTTCGCACGAAGAGTCGGGATCTGCTTCTTGGTAGGAGAGCTTTTTCTTGGACCTGAAGAGAGGTTGAGCAGGGGAAGCCATCTCTCCCTGTGGCTTCAACAATCCTTCCGAACTCTTCTGAGAACGAAGGTCCATAGCGAGAGAGAGAGAGAGAGATGAGGGTTTCTAAGAAGGGAGGTCTCCGGCAGGCGTTGTGGGAGAGGGAAGCAACGTCTGGGAGGGCTTCGCCCCAAGGTTTTGGCGGGGGATTGAGTGGGCTCGGGCGTTTCCCTCCAAGAGCTAAATGACAAAAGTGCCCTGAGGGGAAAACGATGAACAGCCTCTTCTTCCCTTCCCAACTTAACACGAGCCACGGTGCTATTATCTGTTTCATCAAGTAGTTAGACTTATTTTTCTTGCATTTGTAATGGTTTCTATTGTTAAAGTCTATTATTGGTCATTCTTTATTGATCTTGATGTATTGATTGATGCTAAGCATCCCATTCTTCTTTGTACATGTTCATTTTTTGTTTATATGATGATGGGAGCATCTCCCAGCATTTCCTTTATTGGAACTTGTTTAAGGTTCAAAATATACAATGTCATTACCAATTTATTGTCGAATGTTTAAAAATTAAATTTATCGCTAAAAGACAGTCGTCACAGGAACATTACCGGCAATTTAACTGTTGTTTTAGCAAGTATTTGTAATGGTTTATGATGATTTCAGAACAACACTGTTCCAATTTTAGCTATCTGCCAGTCGGCACATTTGAATTCTTCGAGTAATATTTATGTTATGTGAGTAAGATAAGACTTGCAAAGCAGTTTAGTTGGCTAGGTGTCATGAGGAGGAAGGCATCTTCGCACCATAACAGGTATATATATATATAGAAAGAAAGAAAGAAAGAAAGAAAGAGAGAGAGAGAGAGGTGGCTCGTCAAGAAGGTAGTCAAGTGCCGCCAAATGAGACGTCAATGGAGTGAGCCGGCAAGGCGAGAAGGCAGGAAGTTGAGGACGAGGAAGACGAAGTCCATGCACAACAAGGGCTGGGAAGAGGAAAAGAAGGGCTCCAATATCTCGAGGGGAAAGAAGATAATGTACCAGCTCCTCTGGTTTCACCGTGAACGTTTTCTCCATCTCGCTCCTCCTCTGTTTCCTACTTGGCACTTCCAATGGGAAGAAGTAGCTGGCGGCTCGCGCCCGCTCTCCTCATGGCGGCGACAGCCGGGATGCTTTTTGCCATCGTGTCGTCTCAGCAGCCGTCCGTGCTAAAAATGGGATCTTCTCTCTCCGTCGAGAGGTTCGCCGACGACGTCCTCATCTCGGAGGGCGGCACCTTCTCGGCGGGGTTCTACGAGGTGGGCGACAACGCTTTCGCCTTCGCCGTCTGGTTCAGGGAGCCGGCCAACGGGACGGTGGTGTGGATGGCGAATAGGGACCGACCGGTCAACGGCAGGGAGTCCCGGCTGGCGTTCCGCTGGAGCGGCCAGGTCGCCCTGATCGACGCTGACGGCAGCATCGTCTGGGCCACCAACACGAACGACGTTGATGGCGTCGTGGCTGAGCAGATGGAGATTGGGGAGGACGGGAACCTCGTGGTGAGGGACAGGTTGGGGAATGCGTTGTGGGAGAGCTTCGATTTCCCGACCGACACGCTGCTGGCGTTCCAGGGGATGATGAGATCCAAGATGTTGGTGTCGAGTAGAGCGGCAGAGGACTACTCATCGGGGTCATACCAATTCTTATTCGACGACGACGGCGTGCTCAGGTTTCGGTACGAAGGGCCGGACTTGTCCAGCAACTACTGGCCCAATCCCGACGTGAACATCTTTGCGAACGGCAGGACCAGGCAAGTCTACACAATCTCATTTGTTCCCTTGACATGATTAGGATATAACATTTGCTTTGAAATATCTCATACACAATTGTAGTGTTCACTGAACTAAAGTTCATTCAACATATGGCTTCTCCTTGACTTGCACGTTTGCTTATAAGTTGATTCACAATGTAATTCTCCAGTAACTTTTTTTTGTCATTAGGTATAACAGCACCAAATATGCCAGTTTTGATGACCTGGGTCGATTTACCTCTAGTGACAATTTGATGTTTTCTGCATCAGACGTTGGCCTGAAAAACAAAAGAAGGTTAACAATGGACCATGATGGAGTTCTCAGGCTATATAGTCTTAACAGTACAACAAAAAGTTGGGAGGTTACATGGTTGCCGGTGTTGGAGAGGTGCAGAGTTCATGGCCTTTGTGGGGAAAACGGGATTTGTTTTTATAACCCAGAACCTGAATGCACTTGCCCTCCTGGATTTAGTATGAAAAATAGAACCGACTGGACTCAGGGATGCCAACCAAATTCCAAGATTGTTTGCAACGATTCACGAGTACAAATTGTTAAACTTCCTCATACTGACTTCTACGCCAATGATTTGAGCACATACACACGAGGTGTATCATTTGAAGCATGTAAAAACATTTGCACGAGTGACTGTAAGTGTCGTGGTTTTGGATATAGGTTAGATGAGGGATCTGGAGCTTGTTACCCAAAGAGCATGCTTTTCAACGGTCAATCTGGTCCTAACATTCGTATGGACATCTATATCAAAGTTTCTTCAGTTGGGAACTTTAACAATTATCTGGAAGGTCAATTCCACACTAATTGTTCACTGGCAAACGTTGGAGTTCCTCCTAGTGGCAATGTACAGGGTGACTACTTGAAACTGCCAGTTGGATTTGTTATTGCCGTTGGCATAGTTGAAATCATATGTCTGGCTTTGGGGTGGGCTTACTCACATAAAGAGTTCGGCCGCATTCACAATATTGATCAAGGTTATGTGGCTTTAAGATCAGGCTTTAAAAGATTCACTTACAAGGAACTGAAAAGAGCTACAAAGAACTTCAGTAGTGAAATAGGAAGAGGAGGTTCAGGGGTGGTTTATAAAGGGGTGCTGGAAGGTGAGTTTGTGGCTATCAAAAGGCTAGAGGATGTGCATCATGGAGAAGCACAATTCTGGAGTGAAATGAGCCTCATTGGAAGAATTAATCACATAAATCTAGTGAGACTGTTGGGTTTATGCTTTGAAAAAAAAAGAAAGCTTTTGGTTTATGAATACATGGAAAAAGGATCCCTAGAGAAGAACTTGTTCAACAGTTCTTCAACTCTTGCTTGGGAAAACAGATTTAACATTGCTTTGGGCACAGCAAAGGGTCTCGCTTACCTGCATGAGGAGTGCCTAGAGTGGGTGCTTCACTGTGATATCAAGCCTCAAAACATACTCTTGGACAATGATTTCACACCAAAAGTGGCTGATTTTGGGTTGTCCAAGCTTCTAGATAGAGGTCGAACAAATGTTTCTAGCTTTTCTAGAATAAGAGGAACGAGGGGCTACATGGCTCCTGAGTGGATATTGAATCAGCCCGTCACATCGAAGGTGGATGTTTACAGCTATGGTATTTTGGTGTTGGAGATGGTAACTGGGAGAAGTTCAGTTGGATTTCAACAGGTTGATAAAAACAGAGAGTTTCTTTCTGCACAATTAATCCCGTGGGTCAGAGAAATGGTAGGAACAAGCCAGCAGTGGATAGAACAAATAGCTGATCCAAGTTTGAAAGGGATATATGACAAGCTAAAGATGGAAGTCTTGGTTAAAGTGGCTTTGAAGTGTGTCGAGGAAGAAAGGGACGCGAGACCAACAATGAGCCAGGTTGTAGATGCTATAACGCTTGCATGCCAATAATGCCATGAAGAGGTAACGAGAACTGGGAGTTACATCCTATATGTTTAATTTGGTTGGAATAAATTTTTCTTATTATGCGAAACTGGTTAAGCCTAAGGAAATAAAGCTGTAGTGATAGCTACGCTGTTCTATTTTGGTGTTTGACTTTTGACTCAAGTGTTTGTATTTGCTTTAATGTTTAAATCTTTCCTGTCGATCGCCAATTTCTAGAGGAAGTTTCTGTCTCTGTTTACATGTTGTTTATACTAGTGCATGCGGCATTCGGTGCATATGTCCAGTCCAAGGTTCAGTTATTGGGGCTTCCGTTCTCTTTCCTTTCGTGAACTGTAAGGAAATGGTGAAAGCATCAATTAGACTACTGAAAAAACGATTATCGGGCAACTGTTATCCTCCCAATGGTATAACTGTGTTCATTTCAATTTCCTTACTTTCTTAGGATAAGGATTTGAGCTGGAATAAGATGGATATGTGTCAATTTACTTTATGAAACATATGACATGGAAAGGTAGAAAGGTGTTCATTCTGCCTGGTTTGATTTCCTTGTTTCACATTTGCATGAGAACAACGTTCTGCTGCCGTTTGGGATTCAAACTAAAGGATCGAACTTTGATACTGTATATAATTTAATGTTTGGCGGCCGAGCACTGCAGGTTGGTAAATCAAGCTACTAATTCAGAAGCATGGAGTAAATGGAGTTCACGTTTCTTGGTTTTTGAATTGGGAAGACCTGCTTCAAGCATTCTGATGTTTCTATTTATAGTTCGATATAACCATGCTACCATCGTTATAGCTGGTTTCTACTGCCTCAAGTTAAGGGACCTTATGCCTTTTCATGGGATTGCTAGCTTCTTTAAGCCAAACTAATTATGCTGTTTGGCATTAGCCAGGGGAAAGGTTATTATCTTGTATTTATGAAATACTGTTGAAGTAAGCCTTTATGCTAATCATATCATTTTCCAAACTTATATCTACTTACCTGAAATTTAATTTAGATGTAGACCAAGTTTATATCGAGGTTATGCTGTCGGCATAATATATGTTCGTATTATCAAAAACAAAAACTATTTTTGTCATTTTAATAAAGTTACTGTTTGGTTCTTCTTTTAGCTGAGCTAATTTTATCTTGTTGTAGTAAAAATCACTCTTTATTTGTGACTAAATTAACCTGAAGACTAATTTGAAATGGTCTAAGATGAGGCTGAATTTGTCCATTGCTATTAAGACGGGGACAGTGAAAAACTGTTTAGAATGTAGCCCAGCACAAGCTACCAGGTGGGCTATCAATGTGCTTAGATTCGACATTCATGCTTAGTTGACCATCCCATCAGCTAGTTGCTCCTGTTGGAAGGAGCTATGGAGGCCCTATGAGGTAAGCAAGCTGAAGAAGGCCTGGTTGGATCCTCCTACTTGTTTATCATCCCTACAAGCGTTTTTCCATCACTTAAGATGCCGTGATCATAATCCATTTAGTGGGGCAAATTTCAAATCAGCCGATCAAAGTTATGGATTTAAACAGGTTTGACAGGAACTGGTTTTATAATCTCATATAACGGACTCAATAAATGGCCTACATTTTTTATTGCATATCGAAAGTATAACCGAAACTTTAACTCTTTCAGATAGACAAATGGATGAGCGTGGAGCCAGATCGGCCATGAAGTAACGTGGGTTCATAAATTGAAGTATTATTGAAAGAACAGAGAGAAAAGTTGAACATAACATAAGATGTACTTATGTAGAATGTAAACTAGGCCTAAGAGGATCTCTTTGAAAAACTCACCAAGCCAGGAAAAAAAAAAAGTAGCACTCCTCTTCAATGCATGACACATTCATTGAATATTAAATATTATGGGAAAAAGTGGAAGAGCCTTACCACATTTGTATCCCGAATTACCAAAAAACAGATCGACATTGATCTACATCAAAATCGCGAAGCTCCCGAGGACTTTGCAAAGTTTTGTACAAGAATTGGAAAAGATTTATGTGCAATTGTAGATAAAGATGATTATCCACCTATATCTTGGTGGATTAAACATGAACATGTTTATCTTATTCTTTAATACCTTGCTTTCAGATTGTTAGTTCAACTTGCTACATTTTTATTTTGCGAGAGAAATTTGAGTACATATTCACAAAGCCACAATATAAAACAAAATAATCTCACAAGCAAATGTGCAGAAGATCTGGTTTATGTGCATTCTAACCTTCGGCTTCTTTCATGAAACAAAGAAGAATATAGGTAAATAAGTATATGATTTATTGATTTAGATGTTTCTCTTCTGATTCGATAATAATTACAATTTCTTTTTGTCTTGTAGGGAAGGAGAAACTAAAAAATTAGGACATGAATGTTGAGGACTTTAACTTAGAAGAAGGCAATGAACTTGAATTGTTACTTCAAGATTCGAAGAACCTTCTATTCCATCAACATCTTTTAATGTGGAAGAAATCTAATGTGGAAGCAAAGGAGAACGGGTTGGGCATTGACCATAATGATGATAATAATAGTGTTTTTATGGTAAACAATGTTTTGTTTGAGACTTTCTTATGAGATTATAAGTGTGAACTATTAATTTTTTTTTTCATTTTATCATTTTTGAGAATATAAAATATGTCGTACCCGCGTACCCACAGTTTTCAAAATTGTCATGTCTGAACCCTTACCGCCGTACTCGCACCCATGTGACATAGCCCATGTCCTATGTTTTCAAGCCAACTTACCATCATGTTTTTGGGAGGAGTGGGTCCTTATTTACTCAATATACTTCCTATTCAACCCCTACACGGCAAAACTCCTTATGAAATTTTACATGGGCGTGCTCCAAAATATGATCACATTTAAAGTTTCAGTTGTCTTTGCTACACTTACAATTTTGGCAAAACACATAAATTTGATGCTAAGTACAGTGGTATTTTCATAGGATACCCCTTTGGCCAAAGTGCTTACAAGGTCTAAAGTCTATGACCTTGAAAAGCATGAGATTTTCACTAGCCACGACATGAAATGTATCGAAAATGAATTCCTATTTTGCGACATTTCCACCAATGATAATCAAGTTGTTTTACCCATACCATCACAGGAATCATTTGAATATGAATACCATAACCCTCAAGTGACCTCACCACCACCCTCCCCTTCAACTAATACCCACCTGCCACCATCATATGAACCACCTCCACCAGGCCCCATCATTTCACCATCTCCTACTACCAACAAGGAAACTCCTGTAAGGCATTCCACTAGGCAGCGTACAACTCCTTCTCATCTCAAAGATTATCAATGCTTCTCGTCAACCCAATCCACATCATCCAACTTGTTGCCAGCTTTCAAAGGAACCAGGTATCCATTACATAATTACCTCCATCCTGATAATTTTTCTACTGGCTATGGAGCTTTCATTGCCTCCATACTTAACCACCATGAGCTTGCCACCTTTCATGAAGCCATGCAACATTCAGAATGGCAAGACACTATGGTTGCTGAAATACAGGCACTAGAGGAAAACGTGGCTACAACACGCATTCCAATTATCCCGAAAGGGAAGGAGTGGGTTGGAAGATGATAGTGAAACAGTATGGGGGGTAAGGCAGGGAGGACTGCTACAGAAAATCATTCGTCCCAGTGCTCCCATCGGGTGTCGCCATTTAAAAAAAGCCGCCAAATCGGAAGTCAATCGCGCCGACTAGCGAGGAGGCCGAAGAAGGGCCCCAGGACCCAATGACGTCGAGGGGAAAGAAGATAATGTCCCAGCTCCTCTGGTTTCACCGTGAACGTTTTCTCCATCTCGCTCCTCCTCTGTTTCCTACTTGGCACTTCCAATGGGAAGAAGAAGCTGGCGGCTCGCGCCCGCTCTGCTCATGGCGGCGACAGCCGGGATGCTTTTTGCCATCGTGTCGTCTCAGAAGCCGTCCGTGCTAAACAGGGGATCTTCTCTCTCCGTCGAGAGGTTCGCCGACGACGTCCTCATCTCGGAGAGCGGCACCTTCAAGGTGGGGTTCTACCCAGTGGGCGAGAACGCTTTCGCCTTCGCCGTCTGGTTCACGGAGCCGGCCAACGGGACGGTGGTGTGGATGGCGAATAGGGACCGACCGGTCAACGGCAGGGAGTCCCGGCTGGAGTTCGGCAGGAGCGGCCAGGTGGCCTTGATCGACGCTGACGGCAGCATCGTCTGGGCCACCAACACGAGCGACGTCGATGGCGTCGTGGCTGAGCAGATGGAGATTGGGGAGGACGGGAACCTCGTGGTGAGGGACGGTTTGGGGAAGGCGTTGTGGGAGAGCTTCGATTTCCCGACCGACACGCTGCTGGCGTTCCAGGGGATGACGAGATCCAAGAAGTTGGTGTCGAGGAGAGCGGCAGACGACTACTCATCGGGGCCATACCAATTCTTATTCGACGACGACAACGTGCTCAGTTTTCTGTACGAAGGGTCGGACTTGTCCAGCATCTACTGGCCCAATCCCGACGTGAGTATCTTTGCGAACGGCAGGACCAGGCAAGTCTACACAATCTCATTTGTTCCCTTGACATGATTAGGATCACTCCATAATAACATTTGCTTTGTCATATCTAGTTACTCAATTGTAGTGTTCACTGAACTAAACTTCATTTCTCCTTCCCCTTGTGCATCTCTACACGCCGTAGGAAAATTATGTTTTATTCATCACCTGCTCAACATATTGCTTCTGCTTTGCTTTGTCATATCTAGTTACTCAATTGTAGTGTTCACTGAACTAAACTTCATTTCTCCTTCCCCTTGTGCATCTCTACACGCCGTAGGAAAATTATGTTTTATTCATCACCTGCTCAACATATTGCTTCTGCTTAACTTGCACGTTTGCTTATAAGTTGATCACAATGTAATTCTCCAGTTACTTTTGTCATTAGGTATAACAGCACCAAATATGCCAGTTTTGACGACCTGGGTCGATTTACCTCTAGTGACAATTTGATGTTTTCTGCATCAGACGTTGGCCTGAAAAACAAAAGAAGGTTAACTATGGACCATGATGGAGTTCTCAGGCTATATAGTCTTAACAGTACAACAAAAAGTTGGGAGGTTACATGGTTGCCGGTGTTGGAGAGGTGCAGAGTTCATGGCCTTTGTGGGGAAAATGGGATTTGTTTTTACAACCCAGAACCTGAATGCACTTGCCCTCCTGGATTTAGTATGAAAAATAGAACCGACTGGACTCAGGGATGCCAACCAAATTCCAAGATTGTTTGCAACGATTCACGAGTACAAATTGTTAAACTTCCTCATACTGACTTCTACGGCTATGATTTGAGCACATACACACCAGGTGTATCATTCGAAGCATGTAAAAACATTTGCACGAGTGACTGTAAGTGTCGTGGTTTTGGATATAGGTTAGATCAGGGATCTGGATCTTGTTACCCAAAGAACATTCTTTTCAACGGTCAAACTGGTCCTAACGTTCTTATGGACATCTATATCAAAGTTTCTTCAGTTGGGAACTTTAACAATTATCTGGAAGGTCAATTCCACACTGATTGTTCACTGGCAAATTTGAGCATCATCAGGGTTGGAGTTTTTTCTAGTGGCAATGTACAGGGCGACTACTTGAAACTGCCAGTTGGATTTGTCATTGCCATTGGCATAGTTGAAATCATATGTCTGGTTTTTGGGTGGGCTTACTTACATAAAGAGTTGGGCCACATTCACAACATTGATCAAGGTTATACGGCCTTAAGATCAGGATTTAAAAGATTCACTTACAAAGAACTGAAAAGAGCTACAAAGAACTTCAGTAGTGAAATAGGAAGAGGAGGTTCAGGGGTGGTTTATAAAGGGGTGCTGGAAGGTGAGGTTGTGGCTATCAAAAGGCTAGACGATGTGCATCATGGAGAAGCACAATTCTGGAGTGAAGTGAGCATCATTGGAAGAATTAATCACATAAATCTATTGAGACTGTTGGGTTTTTGCTTTGAAAAACAAAGCAAGCTTTTGGTTTATGAATACATGGAAAATGGATCCTTAGAGAAGAACTTGTTCAACAGTTCTTCAACTCTTGCTTGGGATAACAGATTTAACATTGCTTTGGGCACAGCAAAGGGTCTCGCTTACCTGCATGAGGAGTGCTTAGAATGGGTGCTTCACTGTGATATCAAGCCTCAAAACATACTCTTGGACAAGGATTTCACCCCAAAAGTGGCCGATTTCGGTTTGTCCAAGCTTCTAGATAGAGGTGGAACAAATGTTTCTAGCTTTTCTAGAGTGAGAGGAACAAGGGGCTACATGGCCCCCGAGTGGATATTGAATCAGCCCATCACATCGAAAGTGGATGTTTACAGCTATGGTGTTTTGGTGTTGGAGATGGTAACTGGGAGAAGTTCAGTTGGATTTCAACAAGTTGATGACAACGGAGAGATTCGTTCTGCACAATTAATCCCATGGGTCAGAGAAATGGTGGGAACAAGGCAGCAGTGGATACAAGAAATAGCTGATCCAAGTTTGTCAGGGATATATGACAAGCTAAAGATGGAAGTCTTGGTTAAGGTGGCTTTGAAGTGTGTCGAGGAAGAAAGGGATGCGAGACCAACAATGAGCCAGGTTGTAGATGCTATAACGCTCGGATGCCAATAGTGCCATGAAGAGGTTGCGAGATTTGGGAGTTACGTCCAATATATTTGATTTGGTATGAGTAAATTATTCTTATTGTGTGAAACTGGATAAGCCTATGGAAATAAAGCTGCTGTTATAGCTATGCTGTTCTATTTGGTGTTTGACTTTTTAATTAAGTGTTTGAATTTGTTTTAATGCTTAAATTTTTTTCCTGTCGATGGACAACTTTTAGAGGGAGTTTCTGTTTCTGTTTACATGTTGTGTATACTAGTGCATGCACCATTCGGTGCATGTGTCCACTCCAGTGTCTAGTTATTGGGACTTCTAATCTCTTTTTTTTTTTTTCATGAACTGTAAGGAAATCGTTAAAGCATCAATTAGGCTACTGAAAAAACGATTGTCAAGCAGCTGTTATCCCCCCAATGGTATTACTGTGTTCCTTTCAATTTCTTTACTTTCTTAGGATAAGGATTTGAGCTGCAATAAAACGGATATGTGTCAATTTACTTTATAAAACATATGATATGGAAAGGTAGAAAGTTGTTCCTTCTGCTTGGTTTAATTTCCCTGTTCACATTTGCATGAGAACAACATTCTGCTGCAGTTTGGGATTCAAATAAGTGATCGAATTTTGGTACCGTATATAAGTTCATGTTTGGCAGCCCAAGCACTGCAGGTTGGTAAATAAGCTAGCATGGAGTACATGTTGTAAGCCTTTATGCTAATCATATCAGTTTTCAAACTTAAATCTGCTTGCGTGAAATTTATTTAGATGTAGATGTCGGCATAATATATGTGCGTGTTATCAAAAAGTTTATTTTTGTCGTTTCAATCAAGTTACTGTTTGGTTCTTCTTTTAGCTGTGCTAATTTTATCTTATTGTAGTAAGGTTCACTCTTTATTTGTGACTAATTTAACCAGAAGACTAATTTGAAATGGTGTAGATGAGGCTGAATTTGCCAATTACTATTAAGACGGGGACTGTGAAAAACTGTTACAGGATGTATCTGTTCATAGTTTTCTGAATATTATTTGCCAAAAAGCTGTAGCTCTCGGGAGTCATTGCTCCCATGCATATCCCACTGCACATAGAACGCTGTATCTCATGGGTAAACTACTCAGTAATGAGCTTTTGATTTGTTAATTCTGAATTGAGCCATTTCAGACTGCCCAGATGAATGCCATAATAGTAGAGCAGTTGACTTGCCTTATCAGCCAGACCTTAAAGGCATGTGAAACGGCGGCAACCAGCATCTCCCTGTCGCGCAGAGCCTCCCTCTCATTATGAAACACATTATTGGCATTTGAAAAACCCTACTCATTGAGACATAAGACGTGTACTCGCGTCTCTTCAAAATTTTGAGATACAATTATAATACCCAACTCGTTCTTTTATAGAAATGCTAAAATCTACCTCATTAGGAACAAGTGTTGGGCCGTGGGTTCAAAAGTGAAAATTACTTTAATATCAACTTCAACTACTCTATCTTAAACAATCTCATCAAAGTTCTTCTCTCTCTCTCCCCTTTTTTTTTCGGGGGCAGAAAGTATGTCATAAGGGTCAAAGTAGAGTACTTAAAATAAATCGTCAATGTTTCTTTTGTGCGATCTGACCTCATACATATGGTCTAAAGATCTTGGTGAGACAATTTCAAAGTTAGATGTGGTTTTTTAACAATAAAAACATTGGCGGCTGTTATAACATCAAAGTTCGTAAAAAAAAAATCAAATATTTTTCATTAAAATAACTTGAATTAAAACATGAGAAATAAACTTTACTTCACTTGTTTGATATATATATATATATATATATATATATATATATATATATATATATATATATATATATATATATATA
>JAANDH010000040.1:644575-656168 GCA_011799765.1 Nymphaea thermarum
GTCAGAATCTGGTGGGAAGCACGCTGTCTTCCACTCGATAGAATACACTTACCTTTAATGGCTAAGGAGAGTAACACACACCGGAATGTAAACAGGGATGTGCCGTCTACGTGTTCCTGCCTTGACCAGCTATGCTATGCCTCTTGAAGCTATATATGAAAATGATCAAGTACTTTTCATGAAAACAATTTAACAAAAAACATATTTATACTAAACTAATATTCACAATAGTGGTGATAGCACATTCATATTTTGTTTGAAATATCTTTTAATTTTAAGTGGTCTGGCTCTTGTCTTAGACGTAAGTTAGTATGAGAAGGCACAGCGCCTTGTTGGAGTGGAGTTCTTGATTGGCCTCGTGGCTTCATTTCATCAGTGAATTCGTAAAGGTTGATATAGACTTCTCAAGAGTCCCATCAAGCTAGGTCTCAACATATCCCATGGCTCACATGAATCAGATGATAAAAGGTATCTTCATAAGGACCACACAATGGTCTTTCGAAACAATAGGAAGGACACAGCATAGCTGGTAGGATAGACAGTGCATTGAAGGCACCTTGTTGGTTTAATTCCAATTCTAAAACCATAGATGGTAGGAGGACAACATTTTTTTTGATGGGTGTGCTATACCCTACCCAGGTTTTCGACGCAGACCAGAACTTAGTGTGTGGCATGTAATGCTCGTGAAGGACTGCTGAACTGAATCGATTTGCCACCACCTTCATTCCAATCTGTCCAATTCAAGCCGATGTTCATAACATAAGAGGGGGATTCGATCTCTGTCGTGCAGTTTTTGTCTCAATGATGGAAAGGAGTTGCCTAACCTATGATGTTTATGTGTTTAGACTACGCAAGGAGGGGCCCTTACAGGCCGCCTAAACCCGGCCCACCACAGGAGCCATTGCTGACCAGTATTGGGGTATATATGCCACTCCCATCAAAACAAGGGACAATTCAAAGGTCAAGAAGATATTCAAAGGTCAAATATCTTCTTGTCTTAATTATTTCCCTGTGGAGTATACGGAGTCTTCCATGATGTTTTCACCCTGTTAGCAGGATTAACAAGGGTTCAGATATTGCAGGAACCGTCAGCCATTTGTGACCTGCCTGGGAAATGGAAAGGAGAAACTCGATAATGGCTTTCGATCGTCTAAATGCGTGTGCGCTAATACTTGCTGAATTCCCATGAGCAATACTTTGGGATGAAATGGTTCTGCAGAAAAAATCTTCGTTTTTGGTTGCTTGAGAAGCATATCTAGATATGAAAAATGCCTGATTCAATATATATCAGTATTTTCTGCTGTTCGCTCCTACTTTTCATTGACGAGACTGAGTATGCTCATTCCTGTTCCGCCAATGGGTAGCGTGCCAGAAAGTCTCATGCTTAGTGTTTTATATTTATAAAGAAGAAAGTGGACATGGATAACTATACCTTTTTCCTTTTAAGGCTTGTTTGGTAGGAGGGAAAGGGAAGGATTGAGCAATCCCTCCTTTGTTTGGTTGGCTGATTAGAAAGAAGGAAAAGAGGCAAAATGTGTTTGACTGCAAGGGAAGAAAAAAGAAAGGAAATGAAATGAAAAGGAGAGATTGTATAGTATAAATCCCTTCCCTCCCAAGTCGGACAGATTGGAAAGGAAAGGAAAGAAAGGAAAGTGGAAGAGTCTTTTTATTCCCACACTACCCCTCATTTCCTTTCTCTTCTTTCTAAATCCACGTGCTATTTAGTCTTTCATTTTCCTTCTATCCAAACAAGTTTTTTAATCAACTCTTTTCATTCCCCCCCCCCCTTTCCATCCCTTCCTTTCCCTCTTTCTAAACGAGACTGAGTATGCTCATTCCTGTTCCGCCGATGGGTAGCGTGCCAGAAAGTCTCATGCGTAGTGTTTTTATAAAGAAGAAAGTGGACATGGATAACTATACCTTTTTCCTTTTAAGGCTTGTTTGGTAGGAGGGAAAGGGAAGGATTGAGCAATCCCTCCTTTGTTTGGTTGGCTGATTAGAAAGAAAGAAAAGAAGCAAAATGTGTTTGACTGCAAGGGAAGAAAAAAGAAAGGAAATGAAATGAAAAGGAGAGATTGTATAGTATAAATCCCTTCCCTCTCAAGTCGGACAGATTGGAAAGGAAAGGAAAGAAAGGAAAGTGAAAGAGTTTTTTTATTCCCACACTACCCCTCATTTCCTTTCTCTTCTTTTTAAATCCATGTGCTATTTAGTCTTTCATTTTCCTTTTATCCAAACAAGTTTTTTAATCAACTCTTTTCATTCCCCCCCCCTTTCCATCCCTTCCTTTCCCTCCAACAAAGCGTTAACGTGGTAGGGGCAGTACTATGACTTTGATCTCAAGATATATCTGAGGCCGGTTGAAGAATTTGGCCGTGTCTATGTGGTGACAAGGACTACCTAGCGTAGAGTAGGGGTGTATTTTTTATATTCTGGACTTAGATGACAAATTCCTCTAGCTTCTAACATCACATGACCCCCCATATAGTTATATACCATCCATAGGGGAAACTGCAACTCAATAAATCCAAATCTAATCAAACAATTCAAAACTTAAGAGTGATGTAAAGTAGAAAAGCCATGGAGACTCACATCTAAACCCAACGTAATAGCAAAAAATGGTGCAGATCACAGTGCATGTTATCTAACTAAATCAGTCGTGTCAATTATAAAAAGGTAACTAGTCATTTTGAACCTAAACTATACAATGTATTAAGATGTTACCGCATTCATTAATATCAGCATAACAGAGGGCTGCAACTAAAAATTAAACCGACAAGAAATACCAATTGAAAAAGGAAGGGAAAGACAAATATGAGGCAAAAGAAAAAACGTGTTCATGGACAGCAAGGATGAAAAAGAAGAAAAGGGAAGGGCATCATTTTTTTTGGGGAAGGCTCACAAGCAAGAGAAGAACGAGGGTCATAATAATTTCTTTCATTTCTTAAAACAACATTAAACTACACATGTTTTACTACAAATAAGCATGATTGATGCCTCTAAGTACATGGAATCATGGATAAGCAGGCCATGAAAAATCCTTATTATAGTCTCTAATCTATTTAGAGCGGTTAAACAATCTTTATGCTGCAAAAGGGAGGCCACCAATACACAACTTAAAGTACCGTGGTCGAGGTACCTCAACGTATAGAAAGCAGACCTTATATTCTAGGGGATGAAAGGTTGGGTGAGGGCTTCAACCTTTTGCTGAGCAGTGGAAAACCCCGCTTATTCGGAACTAAGCTTAGGTGGTGAAGCTCGCGGATTGATCCAAGAAGCTTGCCTAGGGCTGAGATTGGGTGGACTTTTGGCCACATAGGATGGCCCTTGATCCCAGGACCACAGTATTGGATAAGAGCGGAAAATAAGAAACAAAGAAATAAAAATGGTGTGAAACAGAACTGCGGCAAGAGAAATAGGAGATGCCAAATTGCCAATGTGCAATAATTGAAGCAATTAATATTATGTGGACAGTTGCATCGCAAGTGGGTGATAACTATAATGGATTATCATATTTTAGATCTAAAAACCATGGAAATATTATCTCTTGATGCTTGTCCTTACTGCGAAGAATTAAAGAAACAACAAACCAAAGCAGCTGGATGGGGTGTGACGTTTGTTAAAATAAATAGAGCCTTTTTTTTTTTTAATTTTCATCACCTATTTTCTCCACGTTTTCATATTCTTCCTTTTTATAATTTTTAACTGATTATGGCTTCACTATTTTTTTTTTATTCTTTAATCTTTAATAGTCCTCAGGCCTTTCCTTCAAATCCAAAATAAGGCCTGTGCTTTCTCGATATGAAGCTTTTAATACCCAACTTATACTGTATCGTGTTTGCTTTCTAAAGTTCACATTGGCCTTACTAGTTCTCAGGACTCTTATTAAATTTTAACAGCACTGCCACGGGCCGACTCCTTCGGATCGTGCGGCGCGGCAAACTCTCACACACGACACAAGGGAACAAGCACAATGCTTGGATAAATTGCTTCAAGACCGACTGCTATGAATTTTGGTTTAGTTACGAATCTACAAAAATAATTCCAAAGAACAAAATTTCATAGCGTTGATCTAAATATCAGTTGAAACGAAATAAAGTAAAGGGCTACAACTTCATATATATATATATATATATATATATATATATATATATATATATATATATATATATATATATATATATACATGTACGTGATCGATTGATTAATGATTCGTTGACTATGTTGGTAGCTTGTTAATTGGTCAAATAGGAACAACCAGGAAGCAATATAGAGAGCTCAGAGTCGTACATAGGTAATTGATAGATTAATTATTTTGATTTGTCCATTGTGTTTGACAGCTTGTTTCAATAGGGAATAACTGATAAGTTGTTTGAATTTGAATGCCTCTTTGTTTGTATTGCTCGGTTCCATGTGTTCATTGATACCAAGAAACTTGTTCCATGAAGACAAGAGCCAAATAGGAGAACAGTGGGCAACGTCGAGACAATTATTGTAAAGGACAAAAAATAATGCACCTAAGCCTGGATGGTGGAGAAAAGGTTATTCTGATACCTATAGGCTTAATGCAAGTAGGTCGGATCTGGCTTGAAGATTTTGTCGATTTTTTAGATTATATGGAAACAAATTTATCTGATCCTATTGCATTTTTCTGTACCGAATTCGATCATTGAAACCCTAATAACAACTACTACTTGTAAACTATTCCGCAGGAATCTTGAAAATTTTATTTCAGAAAGTTTAGATCATTCAACGCTTCGATGTTCATGGTGAGGCTTCATTTTCTTAATTGAGCGAACACAGGACAAACTCATTATAAGAACATTGCGTTCTTGAAACATATATTCCTATACTACGCGTTTGAAGAACATAATTTGCATTGAATAATTTCTGCGACACGAACATGATGTTCTTAGATTATTGGTTCTGAAGATATAAAAACATAATGTTTTTCTTACCAAACTCTCTTTCGAAGAAATAACTACGACACCACTTTCTCTCGTTTAATTGAATTTGAAGATTTAATGAACTGCCGTTTTAGTTAGATTCAGAAATTGTTTGGGTTTTGTAGATTTTAGAATTTGCAGTCGCTGTTTCAGAATTTGGGTTTTCTCTAATATGTCATTGTTCTTCTTGGTGTGGTCTCGAGCTTTCACTTGGCAAAATCACATCTTATTATTAGATAACGAAAATTCGAAAAGCTGTTGGGCAGGTCCAATTGAGAAACATTTTTCCAGGTCCAAATCATTGGAAGAACCAAGACACCGCCGGCTGCTTGTTTCGATCACATTCACCACAAACAACAAAAACTCCTTAATCACCCACTTTTTCTTATACTCTTTCCACATTCCAAGCTTTTCTCACCAAAACGAAATCACAAAACTCTTTGTCTATAATCTTTTAGTAGTTTTTGAGATTAAGAGAAAAAGAAGAAACGTGAGTTAGAGAATAGCTTGAGATTATACTACTGATTTTTCATTGTTATTCTTTCGTTTTCAATCAAGATTCGTTGATTTGGAGGAGAGAATCTTCCTTACCACTGCATCAGTACTCAACCAAAACAATCCTGGCGCCGTCACTGCAACGACTTGATTTTAAACCTTTCATTTTCAATAAACAGCAGCAATTCATTCCAAACACATGATCAGTTGTTTATGGAAGAACATGATTCAAAGCCAAGCTGCTGAAAGGAACTCGCAAGAGTGAGATCTAGAAAGGGAGTGTGGAGTATATACTGGATACCACTTTCGATTTTTTTACAAGGCAGAGAAAGGTACGACGGAATGTGAAAGTAATATTGCCACTAAAGGGCAATAACCTTTTCAAGAAAGTAGCCGACTGTCTTTCAGAAAGCAGCTTTTCAAAAGAGCCAGGTCCATACTGTAAATGCTGAAACTTTGATGCCTTTCCCATTCAAAGGCACGATCCTACTTTGTACTCGCATTCGTTGCCGTCAAAAATGTCGGCGCACCTTTTCAGATAGAAATTTCTCCGAGCACTCCGGCATTTCCTACCTACTTCCTTCCACAACTATGCTCTTGATAGGGGTGAACACGAGTCAACTTGAGTCCGAGTTCAGTTAATTTGAGCTCTGTTCAATTAATGAAACCTTGAGCTCAACTCGGTTCGAGCTCGACTCGTTGTCCCCCCCTAGCTCTTGGTGGTGCAAGAAGCCCTTAGGTTTTCGGACTTGATTAAACTCGTGGTACTATGATAAACTAGAGTATCATATTGTCATCATTTGTAGTCCAAAAGAATAACACCTACAACAATTGAACTTATGATCAGACTCCTACCTATTCGCCAGCCTTATAGCTATGCTAATATCATTTGTAGTTCAAAAAAGTAACGCCTACAAGAATTGAACTTATGATCAGACTCCTACCTACTCACCAGCCTTATCAGGGACGCTAATATCATTTGTAGTTCAAAAAAGTAACGCCTCCAGCTTACCAGCTATGCTACTATCATTTGTAGTTCAAAAAAGTAACACCTACAAGAATTGAACTTATGATAAAGCTTCTATCTATTCGCCAGCCGGCCCTTGGGCTTCCATAACCATGCTCACTTCAATCATGAACTATTTATTTTTTTTATTTGTGGCTCATGTGGACTGTGCTTACATCATTGATCTTTATACTACTTACATCTTTAATTCTTTCTAACAACCTGGCTAGCTAGTGGCCTGGATCTTCATGTTATGTTGAAGGGGGTGACAACCTTTTTTATTTCCAGTTTTGGCATAAACTAGAAGGCGTGAACCTAATTCCTATCCCCGCCTCTAATTAATTGCATGATACTGACACATGGTTCGGTGGCAAATTTGTTCTTGTATACGTGATGTAAAATAATCTCCCAAAGGATGTTTGATTACTTTACATTTTAGACTTGTGGTCCCATATGACATGTATTGGCTAATGTGAAAAAAAAAAAATCAAATACTAAAACCCATAGTTTTTCAAATTGATTAACAGCCAAGACCCAAATTTGAATTTTATGCATTAGAAAGATTAACGTTTGATCTAATATCAGAGAATGGAGGGTTTTGATCTTAGATTTGCAGTTGTTTTGACTATCAGCATTCAAATGGGGCCTCTACTGCTGCTCTTGCGAGAGTTCGGGTCCGAGTTTCCTTTTGACTTGTTTGGAATGCAAACAGTCAATTTCATAGAAAAAGTGCTGATTAAGGAAGCTCTCCTACTTTCATTTTTTTCCCATTAAAACTGAAGATGAGCTTATGAGTTGGATGATATTGATGGTAGGGATCGATCAGGTTGAAATTCAAAGTGTGAAAGAGAGAGGATGGATTTGAAAGAAGTTGAAATGGGATGGCCATGGAATTTGAAAATTGGTTTCTATGGTAGAAGAGACTCTTAGTAGTGTTTGATGGTAAGAAATTCTCTCAGGGGCGGTTTAATGTTTGGAACATGCAAGAGTTCTACGAATGCTTCAAAATTGGAGTAGATTCATAAGATACTTGTTCAAGTGTTCTATCAATGTATGCCAACTTTGGGGCAGATTCGTGGACCAAGTTCGGTCTATTCCTAATGCCAAACGATACCTTAATGATGAAAAGTCTCCTATTTGAGTACCATGAATTGGATCATTTCTAGAATCTGCAACCTAATCCAGAATTATTTCTTGTTTTATCAAATTTACAGATTAAACGACTCACAGTGAAGATAAATATATGCCAAGTTTTCTTACTTTTTTGAACACGGAGGTGAACTATATACCTCTATTTACCTCTCTTTTTATGTTGCCAATCTCATTGTGTGGAAGAACACCTAAGGAGGGACAACACTAGATCAAGGTCTCTGAAGAAAGAACACTTCAAACACTTTGATAGTGGGGAGTTCAAAAATTGCACAGCCAGGGAAGCAATCAGATTTTACTTGTCAAACTAAGCAAAATGATACAAGTTGATGGATGCTTTAGGCTTCAAAATGACCAATTATTGATTTTGACTTTGATCTCCAGACGTGTCCGACGGTTTAAAGATTGTGCACATCACATTTGCGTGCCCAATTGCTAGATGGGACTAGCTAGCGTAGAGCTAGCTCTCTCTCTCTCTCCCTCTTATATATATATATATATATATAGACTTAAAAGAGTAATGAAAAGTAGCAAAGCCATGGGTTTTAAACAACACATAATAGCAAAAGATTGTGCACATCACAGTGCATGTTATTTAACTAAATCAGACATGTCAAAGGTAACTTGGCCTTCTGAACCTGATCTATACAAAGGATTAAGAAATTAGTGTATTAACTAATGTGAAGACAAAAACGTCATCCAACTTGACTGCAACTAAAAGTTAAACTAACAAGAAATACCAATTGAAAACGGACAAGGAAAAGGCACAGACGAGGTTAAAAGAAAACAAGTGTTCATGGAGCGCAAGGACGAAAAGGAAGAAAAGGGAAGGGAATCTTTTTTTTTTGGGGGAAAGGCTCACAAACAAGAGAAAAAAGAGGGTCCAAATCTTTTCTCTTGTTTCTTAAGTCAAGATTAAATTACTTTTTTTTTTTTTTACTACAAATAAGCATGGTTGATGCCTCTAAGTCTATGATAAGCAGGTTATGATCTTTTAGAGCCAGCAACTAAGCTCAGGCAGCATAGGATGCCCCTTGATCCCTGGACTTCTGTATTGGATAAGCGTCGACAATAAGAAATGAAGATATAAAAATGGCGTGAAACAGAACTGCGGCAAGAGAAATAGGAGATGCCAAATGGCCAATGTGCAATAATTGAAGCAATTAATATTATGTGGACAGTTGCATCGCAAGTGGGTTGTAACTATAATGCATGATCATGTTTTCAGATTTAAAAACCATGGAAATATTAATCTCTTGATGCTTGTGCTTACTGCGAAGGATTAACTAAACAACAAACAAAAGCAGCAGGGTGGCAGATGCACGCATGTTGAGATGAGCTGCGGTTTGTTAAAATAAATAAAGAGCGAGGCCCTTGTTGTTACCCTGTGTTCTTATTTTTATCACATATTTTTCCCACGTTTTCATATTCTTTCTTTTTATAATTTTTAACTCGTATGACTTCACTAGCTGTTTTGTTTTTTGTTCTTAATATTTAAGAGTCCTCTGTCCTTTCCTTCAAATCCAAAATAAGGCTTGTGCTTTCTCGATATGATCGTGTTTAACTTCGAAGGTTCACATTGGCTTCACAAATTCTCAGGATTCTTACTAACTGGAGAAACTTTTCTAGGAGAAGTAATACCTTGAGCGTCTTTCTTTTCTGCAAATCGAGCTGAGTCGAGGCAGAGTTTATCCCAAGTGATGCGGTGAGGCGTTGTAGACGATAGAAGTAATAGAAATTCAGGTCTGCAGAATGCAGATCTACCACGGGCATTCTTAGGTAGAGGGCGAAAAGCAGATCACATGATTTCATCTTAAAAAAATATTCTGAGCAAAAAGATGAACCCGTTAACATGTTTTTTGTTTAGTAATTCAATGTAAAGTCTTTCTAATTCAAGATAAAAGATTTTCTTCTTTCCTATCATTATTTTATAGTAAGTCTTCACATATGTTTCCTATCAAATCACTCTTAAAATGATATCTACAAGGTTAAATTGCAGAATGCATGAACAAGTACCTTAACCTAAGTGGTATGAGATGTATGTGGTATGAGATATATACACTCGTTTTTATCCGCTTCTTCCCCTGCCTTCGAGGCCCAAAGTCGTGTCAAAACCTTGATGAACTTATAGTTACTCCCTTCAATTTCACTCATAACCTTACTTTATACCCGTATTTTCTACTAATTAAACTAATGATCTAGAACAATTTCCAAGTGTTACAAGCGTAGAAGTGGATGACCTTCTCTAAAAGGTATATGGGGGCGTGTGGAAGGTGGAACAAAATTCAACCTGAAAAAAAAAAAGTACTCGGCACTAAATACCCAACATTTGATGCCTCTGTATACTGTAAATTCAAAAAGTTTCGAGGGGTTCCATTGAATTGAAAACTAGACTTGTGGTTTCTACCACGTGCGCTGCACATTTTCCCAGATGTTGAGTTAATACAAGTATTCGCTTCACGTTTCAAAGGGACCTAAACGCACTGTACTCACAAGTTGGCGACACCTGTATTTTTTTTTTCCTTCATCACCTGGAAGTATTAGACAAGTTGGTGTTATTCTCTTACGAATATGACCCAATTCCATGTTCCAATCGATGATATTTAGCCTTTCATTGTCATCTAGAAGCCACCAGGCCCAGTCTGATCAGACCCAGCTCCAGATCAATTATTTATTGAATCAGGCCACCCTCCAACCTTTATCCACATTCTAGTCTGCCTAATGAACACCAGCATGAGGACATGCTAGCCGTCAGTATTCTAAGTCAGCCAAACGGTAAACGATTCTAAGACTTGACTTCATCCCCTCTTATGGTTGGGGTTGGACTTAATGTATTATAAAGGAAGGAGTCTAATTAAGAGTTGATGCATTTGCGGTTAATTTGTTCATTCTTCTAAAATTCGGTGAGCATGACAAGTATTTCATCCTATTGCCTGACAAGTGCACTAAAACTCCCCCACCTTTTCGCCCATCGCCGTAAGGGTCTGTCTAATATAAAGTTGAGGATATTCCTTATGCAAATACAATTGGGGACATACTATACCATTTTAGGAATGTGTTTTATGTCATATGAACAGAGAAACTAATCTGTGTGCTGATTTTCATACATCATGGGCTATGTCACAATGGTACGGGTATGGGTACGGGTTCGGATACGGGGGTATGGGTACGGTATTTTTTAAAATCATGGTACGGGTACGGCGACTATTATATATAAAAAATAATTATTTTATATAATTAAACCACAAGTTCTTGTAAGAAATCAAAATGAATGAATAATTAAAGGGACATGAATTTTTAAAGTGGTTCAGCCAATAGGCCTACGTCCACTAGTCTATCATTTCTTGTTTGCCTTCCTTTGGTGGAGAGGCTCATTTATATAGAGGAGTTACATAAGGGGTCTCTAGTTTCCAAGAGACATGACTTTTCATCTTTCAACATACATGACTTTTCATCTCTCAAGAGACATGACTTTTTATCTCTCAAGAGACATGTCTTTTCATTTCCTAAGAGACATGACTTTTCATCTTCCAACAGACATGACTTTTCATCTCTCAAGAGATATGACTTTTCATCTCCCAAGTAATTCACATTGAGAGTCTTCTTGGTGTTTCTGTTAACATCCCCCCGCAAGCTCAATGCTCCAACAATGAGATTGAGCTTGTTAATTATTTGATAATGATGCTGCTTACTAAGTGGCTTAGTTAAAATATCAGCAACCTGATCTTTGGAAGAGATGTACTGAATTTTCAAATCTCCTTTAGCCAATTTTTCTCGAACAAAATGAAGGTCAATCTTTATGTGTTTGCTGCGACTATGATACATAGGATGAGCTGCAAGATAGGCTGCGCCGATGTTGTCGCACCATAATATGGGAGGTTGTGATTGATCAACACAAAGTTCTTTTAATAAAAATTGTAACCACATGATTTCAGCAGTAGTATTGGCAATAGATCGATACTCAGCCTCAGTGCTAGAACGAGAGACAACTGACTGC
>JAANDH010000040.1:658256-692456 GCA_011799765.1 Nymphaea thermarum
CCAACCTTTCCACATATTTGGCACACAAGACGATCACCTTTGTATTGCTCACTTTTTCGGACTCCTCCTCTAGATTGGTAGTTGTTTCTACCACGACCTCTGTAGTTGGTTTGCTTATTGTAAACTTGTTTTGAGGCAATATTCGCAGCCGGCATAATAGATTCAAAAGTTTGAAAATCATCTTCCTTTAAATTGGCTTATTGTATGAGAAGAAGCCCATGAAGTTCATTCAAAGAGACATGGTCTTTTCGAGTTTCCATACTAACTTTAAAAGCAAGATATTCACTTGGCAATCCTCTAAGAATTTGAAGAACAAGATCATCTTCATCAACAGGTTTGGATGCAATGGCTAATTGATGAGCAATAGCTTTTGCTTTGTTTATATAAACATCCATAGAACTAGATCTCTTTTTCAGATCTTGAAACTGTGATTTTAACTGCATTATTCGAGCCCTAGATTGAACGACATATGACTGCCTAAGAGCGCTCCAAACCTCTAGAGAGGTTTTTAAACCAATAATTTGGGTATGTATTGCTTCAGATAGAGAGGACTTAATCCAACTCAAAAGTAGTTGATCCTTTCTCAACCATTCAATATATTCTGAACTAATTTCAGTTGTTTCACTTCTAAACATTGATGGAGCAAGTTTGCTTCCATCAATATATCCCATAAGATCAAATGAGATAAAAATTGAAGTGAATTGAGATTCCCAAATAAGATAATTTTCAGCATTTAACTTGATGGTGAGGAAATGCTGTAAATTGCTTGGGTACTGAAGAGGAGAAGCAAGAAAATTCATACCCGTATCAAAGTTGACTCCCGTATTTGATGATGCTTCTTGATTTGCCATGAGAATAAAACGCGGCAACACAAGATGTAATCCTTAGGATCTAGCAGCAACACTAACAAGGACCAGTGGCTCTGATACCATGTAAGAAATCAAAATGAATGAATAATTAAAGGGACATGAATTTTTAAAGTGGTTCAACCAATAGGCCTACGTCCACTAGTCTATCATTTCTTGCTTGCCTTCCTTTGGTGGAGAGGCTCATTTATATAGAGGAGTTACATAAGGGGTCCCTAGTTCCCAAGAGACATGACTTTTCATCTTTCAACATACATGACTTTTCATCTCTCAAGAGACATAGACTTTTTATCTCTCAAGAGACATGTCTTTTCATTTCCTAAGAGACATGACTTTTCATCTTCCAACAGACATGACTTTTCATCTCTCAAGAGATATGACTTTTCATCTCCCAAGTAATTCACATTGAGAGCCTTCTTGGTGTTTCTGTTAACAGTTCTAACAAAAATATCAATAAAAAGAGACTCATAATGAATAAATTATCATTTTTTCATTTTGTTAATGAAACTTCTTATGTTAAAGTAAAACAAAAAACAAAAAAAATAAAGAATAACTAATTTTTTTTTTATTTTTTTAAGGTTATAATGTAGTTTGGATCTGGATCCGACCCGGATCCAGATCCAAACGTACCCAGCCGTACCGACGTACCGGTACGCCGTACCGATACGGCGGTACGTGGTACGCCAGTAAAATGGCGTACCACTGTGACTTAGATCATGGGTCTTTCAAGGATCCTTTAGAGTGACCGTTCTTACTAGTGGTCATTTGCATCGGTTGATTGCTGAGGATCTAATTGGTATAGCTCGATCTCGTGCTATAGTTAGTTAATGCGGTTCTAAACTGCTCCATTGTACAAAAGAAAAAAGGGCTTTTGGTAGTCGTAGACTCTCACCAGCACTCGTTTATCACTTAATTGATGACTGCTATATATGTGATCCTAATTCTTCTTTACTGCTACTCTCATGAAGGGTTTAAGATCAGGTTCTTAGTTTCACTTTTTTTTTCTTTCTCCTGCCATCAAGGGCTTTTTGGAGTGGAAGAGGTAGAAGTTTTGGATCGGTAGGCATTAATTCGAAAAATATTTTAAATTTTTAAGAGCACCAATATATAAAAAGAGAAAATAATTGAATGTATCAATATCAAAATTAGAGAAATTTCATTCGATCATGTGGGCAGCTGTCCTACCACTCACATGTAGCTCTGCCACGGTAGAATAGACCAAGCAACTAAAATAAAGAAGAAATGCGCGAATAATACTCTCAAGTGGACTATAGTGTTATGCATGGCACAGTTAACAAAATATCACGTGTAACAATAAGCAAACTTTGTCTTCACCCCCTGCCCCTTTCTCTCCTCTTTAATATATATATAACTGAGAATGACTAAAAACTTAAAGTTTATCACTAGAAAAATATTTCGCTCCATTAAGTGCACCCACAGTCTATGGTAGCTTTAATGACAATTTAAGATATCTTAACAACTAATTTTAAAATTTAACCATCCGGCGACTATCTGGCATCCAGCAACACTGTCACGTATATAACTTAATCATATTAATTAATGGCCATAAAAGCAATAATGCAACACGTCAGCTATTTACAAAACAATCGAACAAGAAAAAACAAAGGGTGAATGCTGCGTGGGCTCTCCGAAGATTATACTGCAACACTTCTGTTTATTTAATATTCAACGAGTTGTTATTTGTTAATAATTTTTCGCTTTTCCTGACCAATTTCTACAACTTTACTTGCGAATCTTTTGCCATGAATATTTTAAATAATAACAAAAACACGCTCAGGTTTGGATATGCTGTATTTAATCGTCGAATAGTACATATTAAAAAAAAAGGAAGCGCAATTGAAAACTCCCGAAATTTTGAGCATATTTTTTCTCGTATCGCTACAAGTGAAATGTGTTTTTGTAAGTTTTCATCGATTTTGCTCTGTCACCACAGCCACGACTGCTGCACCTACTGTTTCAATTTTGTTTTATCAGAAAACAAAAGTATATGTGCCTGTATAGATTGAAAAATGCCTAAAAGGAGAGAGGTTTTTTGGTTATTAAGATCCCATAAAGGATATTCCATAATATGTAAGTATATTCTTAAGGTTTATTTATGGTTAGGGGAATAGCCCTCATGAGAATCGAATAAGTGATGTGCTGTGTACATGCTCGCTTGTCCAACCAGTTATGCCACACCCTTTCAGGCCGCTGCCTATCCTTTCAAAGGCAGAAACTTTTGCAGGATGTCGCTAAACAATTTCCATGCTTATTTACTATATGAAGTTTCATCACCGACCCAAGAATTTTATAGATCCTACTGGAAATTCGCCACCAATAGATTGCTTTCATTTTGCTTCTGTAAGTCACCTGGCATGGACCCATTCCCTAAAGTTTGATACGGAAGAATTTGTAAAAGATGCTTAAGAGAACAAGTGGGTTTCACTTTTTCTGTGTGTGAACACAGTAGTCAAGAGTTCAAATTCCTGAACACAGTAGTCAAGAGTTTCATCACTACCCTCTGAGTTTTACGCATAGCCAGTTGGCATCAATGCTACATGAAATCCTCTCTTTAGCTGAGTTCTTTGGCGATCTCTGAGATATTTTTCAGATCATCATGAATCTCAGCTTCAGGGTAAACAAGTGCCACCTTACAACTATTTTTTGAGCTATCAAATATTGTTTTATCAAGTGTCTGAATGCTGGATGAGTAAAGTTTTTCCATGGATTCAAATCGCACCGGGAGATACTGTTTTCCGGCGACTGTTTTGCAAAGAGACTGTGTTGCGTAGTGTTCAGATGCATAGAACAATGAAAACAAGAAACTTTATCCAAAACAAGCCCCGACTATTTTCCGGCATTTGGCTCTTTCCGCCGTAACTTCGCTTTCACCACGGCCATTTAATGGGGCACACCTCAACGCCTGCCATAAATGATTTGCCAAGCATCACTGTGCTCGCCAAGAATTTCCCGATGACGGCAGCCTGCTGACGGGTGCACGCTGGCGTCACCGGACGTACCCCGCCGATCGACATTGACCCCCTTCTTGCCCCTCCTGTCCTTCAAGACCGAGCCCACCAAGGGGTCCAGGCTCAGCCCCACCCTCGTCTACCTCTCTGCTTTCTCTTAAATGGACACCAACTTTGGATGAAAATATATATGTATGATCAATTCATGAGTTGGGTATCTATTTATATCCCTGCTTGCTTTATCAAAACCACAAAGGCTTCCAGTCCGAGAGAGCCAGTCTCTGCTCCATGTGTTTCATGCACAACTCGAGCCCTTCAATGGAATCCTCCTGTGGTTCAACCACCGAATCATACTGCTCTTGGGGGGATTCTGCGCCCAAGCAGGAAGCGCTGCCCTTCAATGAGAATGATTCAGATGAGATGATGCTGTTGGCCATGCTCGTTGAAGCCACAAGCGAAGGAATGGAGACGGAGATCCTGAAGAAGAAAGAGGAAGGCCAGGGGAATCAGACCGGTGGGGGGAGACTGGATGGACAGATGGCCAAACAGGAGAAGGGCTACCGGGGGGTCCGGAGGCGGCCGTGGGGAAAGTACGCCGCCGAGATAAGGGACTCCACGAGGAACGGAATCCGAGTTTGGCTCGGGACTTTCGACAGCGCGGAAGCGGCCGCGCTCGCTTACGATCAAGCGGCTTTTGCGATGCGGGGGTCGTTGGCGGTGCTCAATTTTCCGGTGGAGCATGTGAGGGATTCTCTGCGCGACACCACCTACGGGAAAGACGGTAGCTCGCCGGCGATCGCGCTCAAGGAGAAGCACTCCATGAGGAAGAGAAGGAAGGGACCCAAGAAACAGGGCAGCGGTCCGTCGAACGGGCCCGGCATCAGGATTCAGAGTGCGGTGGAGTTGGAAGACTTGGGCACCGAGTACTTGGACCAGCTGCTTAGTTTTTCATGTGGTGGTGAAGGGGGATTCTGAAGCATATGCTTTCCTTCTTTCGTCACTCTTGCAAAAGAGTAGATTCCACGCACCGCGACTTGTAAAATATAGGATATTCCCATGTATTCTTTTCTTTTCCTTCTATATTTCTTAATCTTGTTCGGCACATGAAATTCATGGTCTGAAACTGTGCCACTTTCTCTTCATCCTGCTCTACAGGTTCCATGTACATATTTTTGAGAATTTGGAAAGTAGATGATCTGGGCTACTTGAGTAATCAAGGGTTTTGACATCTCTAAATTAATCCTATAGCTTTTTTGTTTTGTCTCACTTACCTGTTTACTTTGAAGGCATGAATACAAGCAGCAAAAGCAAGCGCATATATGTTAAGGAGTCCACAAGTCAGGGGGCAGAACATGTGCCTTTAGAGCAGCTTTGAATTAACGGATCGCACTGAGAAATTTTACTTTGGCATGACCTTATCTGGGCAATTGACAGATCAGAGAGCATCTGACCATTTCTTTCTTTCCCCATCTTCCCCGATATTTCTAATTTCATCTGCGATCAAACAGAGACGTGCTGAACATTGTTCACAGTTGTTCAAAATTTCTGGACTTTTAGCAGAAAGCTCCAGGTGGGGAGTCTCAAAAAGGGCGGGGTAGTTCTTCGTTACGGCGAACACTGTAGAACTTTTCACCGGCCGATGGTTCCGCCGGGTTTCCTGAAGTCTGTCAAATGTCTTAATCCCGCTCGGCACCTGTCGCCTAATGAACGTGGAAGCACTGAGATGTGCAGGAGAGAAAGGAAATAGAATATTGCTTCCTACCTGTGCAATCAAGTGAAGTGACGACATCGGTCCACGGTAGATAGCACAGGAGATCTGGGGGCCCCTCGCCATTAGTCAATTCCTCCTCTCTTTTCAGGCTTCGCCTTCGTCCTGTTCAAAATTTTTCACATGGCCATCGTCGATTCTGCAAGTAGAGTGTCAGTTTCACGCATTAAAGCGGTTCAACTGAGTAAAATTAGGAAAAGTGGAAGACTTCCATCCGGGCCCCCGCATCTTTTACCATAGTTTCTAATACAGGCTCCAATTTTGATTTTACTGACTCCAGTAGATTGGATAAGAGTTTGGTCAACAATGGTGTCTTTCATTACTCCAGTTCTAAGCTAATTTGGAGGATGTAGTCTTCTTATCATCTATAAGTTAAAGCTATTTTAAGAGGCACACCATAACTAATCAGACCAGCGAAAGTCCAAGTTACTCACTGGAAGTTGCAGACACACGATATTTTAGTTGTTGAGTGTACCGCTCTCCATATAGGTCAACAAGCCGTGTTTATGGTCTTTGAATGCATGAATAACCAATAAAAACGAGGGCAAAGAATCATAAAGAAAACAGAGGAATGATTGATAGATCAAAAGAACTTGACTTAAGGATGAGGATGTATCTGTCTTCAACCCTCAATATTAAACTCAAGAAAGCCATTTCAAGGAAGTAAAAGTTAGTGAGAGCAGTACTGAAATTGCTTGATTAATTGAGGCACAGTGGGGTAGACTATAACATAGACTCATAAAATCATAGAAACAGCTAAGTTCTGATTTACCTATTTCCTGCCTTAGCCCTTTGTTTTTGGATACAAGGCAAGGTTGAATTGTCCATTCCAGCCAAGTAATTGGAACCATGGGTGGAGCCAAGGTCGGCCCGCATGGGGCTTGGTTTTTTTTTTTTTTAATTTACATGTAAATTTAAAAAAATTCACTTGTTTTATGTACAAATTTTGAAAAATGATATTTCGATCCTAGTCAAAATTTAGAAACTTTAATTTGACCCGTCTCATGAAAATTTTTTGACTCTGCTCCGGACTAAAACTTAATTTGAAATCCGTACTTCCATCTACTCTTTTTTTGCAGATGCTGCGACCTTTGAATGGTACAGATTCGGATCGTCTAGAAGCGGACACTTGACGAATTCTCAGTCAGTGGCAGTGAAGCGACCGAACCACGTGTCGAAGATGTAAAGTTGCTGATGCAAGCTAGTGATGCATATTAATGACGTCCGTCCTCTATGTTAAAGTAACGCCATGGATGCAAAAATTCGAGTCACAGCTCGATTGAAGCATCGGGGGTCCGTATGCATTGATTCGTTCCTTGACAACAGCAGTTGACAATAATATCTCTGCGTCACCAAATGAGTTCTCACCGACGCAAGTGCAAACAAGCGCAAGAAAAGGTGGAAGGGATAAGGAACGGGGCCATTCCTGGAGTAGCTAGATACGCAATCGATTGCGGGCAGTTCAAATTCAAAACCTGGTCCCATAAGAGTTGGACTAAAGTTACAGATATATCCAATTACTAGTCTAAATTCAAATGCATTGACTTAAATCTGTTAAAGAAATCCAGATTTCTTTATCGACTGGATTTGGATCAGTTGGTGTAGTTTCGTAACCAAATTTTTGGGTGAAAAAAGGCTCCAAAAGTCATGAGCTTCATGCGGTATACCCGTCAACTTAAGTATTGCGCCTCGCATCCATCGGAATCAAACTAGAGGTTTCCTTAATCCAACCAGCTGTGTTACATTCCTTTGAAGCGTTTCATTATCAAATTTGAATTTTAATCAAATCTAGTTACGTAGATAGAATCCAAGTAAGTCAAATTCATTTAAAGTTGAATGCACTAAGCCAAGCTTTTCACACAATAATGATGGGGACTCATCGGGTGTTCTTCGGCCCATGACAGCGGCGGGTTTGTCCTTCACTCTAATGCTCAGTTGCTTTCAACGAAGGCCCCACTCCTACGACTCTCGCCACCCAAATGCTCGGGTTGCTTTGAGAAAGGAATAAAACTAAAGCGAAGGCCATCAGCCATCGCCATGAGCAGTCGTCATCTATTTTGTTGGGTTTCTTGCCACTTTCCTATTAATGGGAAACATTAAAAAGAAGAACTTCTTATCGAGTGAAATTCAGTTCATGTGAGTGGCGATCGGCCACTTTACGAGGCCGTGTTAATTGAGAAGATTTCTTGGATACGAATCATAATTTTTCTGCATACAATAAGTAAGAAGGATCATTGTGATTCATGCAAAAGTTCAATGGGTGGTGGAGGAGGAACCTACCAACAAAGCCTTCTTTAAGCCACTGCCCATGATCGAAAGAGTAGTACTCACAAGAATCAAATAAAGCCGCACCCACTATGTGACTGACTAACTATTTTGATGAATGACACGATTTCTAATGATATAGCAAGAAGGGGTCAAATTTGTATTATTTCGTTTAAACGTGTCACGTATTTTTGGTTTCATGAAATGATGTTGAATCAATTTACACTGCCTTGCAAGGATTTTTTTCATTGGTGTCAGTGCTGGGCAGCATCAGCTGATATTAAAGACCTTGTTGGCCGTTTACCTAAAACATGCAACATGCGCCATAGAATATAATAGGGGACACCTTTGCTTTAATTTTCGGTCCAATTCTTATCTTTAACTAACATAAAGGATTGGAGGTGTAGAAAAAATGAATTTATTTAGAACAAGAATGCTCCTATTTCCATTATTTGTCTTACGTAAAGATCTTTTCATGTGCTGTCTTACCCAATAATAATAATAATAATAAAAGTGTCCTCTCACTTTCTGATAAAGGATGCTCAAAGCTTTTTGAAGAGGCTTTAAGCCATGCATCCATAGTGGTGAAAAGTGCCAGTCGTTTTCATTGGTTTAGGTTGGAAAATTAGTTTTATATTAGTCCGAACTAAAGCAAAGCTAGTTATATGGGCCATCCGGCCCATTCCTAATGGTGTGAAATGACTATAATGCCCCTCATTTATTTGAAAGAAAACCCCTCTTACAAGAGCAAAATATGGAGAATGAAAAAGTCAAAATGTTCAGCTAATTTATCTTTTATTTGGCTGAGGGCAGGGGTGGGTGGAGTTTTAAAGAATCAACGACTAAATTTTTAACGTAACTTTGCAAATTTTTTATTAGGGTCAAATTGCCATTTTTTTCAAAATATTAACTGTTAAACTTTTACTTTTCAAAATGTGCCAATAAGAGTCGGTGTCATAAAAAATAAACTGGAATATGACCTTAAATTGGCCCAGTCAGATCAATTCAATTAATCAATGGCGGATTCAAGAGACTCAAAGATTTAAAAACTATTTTATTTATTTTTTGAAATGATATTTTAATAGTTTTGGCCGGTTCGCCGTCGAATCGATTGATTCAAAGCGCTGCCAATTGTGTCTCTCGGATTTAATAAATAGGGACTCGATCCACGCAATTTCCTTATTCACACCCTCAACCTTTTGATTATTTACGTATTGGTGGTCCTCCTTCTCGTGAAGGTCTTCTCCCAATCTCCCTTGGCAGTCATTTTCCTATATCCTTGAAGGGTTTGAGATTTTTTCAGATCTAGCTATGGTCCAAATTTGATAATCATGTATGAATGATCTTAGCCCAAAAATTTATAGACCAACCAACTTCGATCACTAACAGACCAACGAAGACAACCATCACATAATTGAGATTTGCTAGTGGACCGGATCGACTGATTCGGCTGAATCGGTTGATAATCCTTAACTTCTGTCAAGATATGGCGCTTGGAAATACTATCTCTGTCCACGGATCAAGCTTATTCGACGGATCTGGACCATGCGGCAGACCAATTGCTCACATTAGGATGCAATATCAATGACTAATTTAACAGGGAATTTGCAATGCAAATAGTAAATTGCAATAGAAAAAAAAAAAGCTTTCAGAAGGTCTAAGCCTATGTTGAAATATGGTAATATGGTATACCAAGTTTCTAAGAAACTCCTATAACAAAGTCCTTAGTAACACAAACCGGAGACAGTGAGACCCCTGGTAGGAGTAATCACAAATATTGGATGCCAAACCATGCAATTGCTTGTCAAAGGCAATCTTCATGATCCACATGACTTGAAGGCAATTACATGATCTTGAGGTTTCAGCGTGAAGACAATAAAAAAGTTATCGCCCGAAATCTTTGTTGGTAAAATGCAACTATATACACCACCTTTCGCAAGAATGTACTTCATGCATTGGATGAAAATCATGCATCATAAGATGCGCCTGCCACAATAAAATGCTTGGAAATTGGAGCAATCTTATTTGCAGTCCCATTGCAATCCTTTGTGGATATTGTATATCAGCGCTTCCAGACCTCTGCTCCCAGATAAAATAGTCTTCGCTAATTAAATGAATTTAGATGATGCAGACAAAACGGGGTCTATCTAACGTGCAACTGCACCTTCATCAAATCTTGAACCTCATGCTTTAGATCCCAGGAACGGCTGCAGATAACAGAACAAAAGTTTCAAAAAAATGGAAAAGAAAGGAATTCAGATGTAAATGTGAGTTTCTGTAGGACAAAACTACAAATGCACGTTTTCTAGAGTGAAATCTGTCTCTCGTCTACTTTCTAAATCCATTTCTACCAACCTAAGATTTTTCAAACAAGTACAAAAGAAAGGCCAAAGAGACACATTAGTGCTCTCGGCAAGATCACATAATTAAACCAATGATGCAGATATTTTGTGCAGCATTATCCAGCGAGTGCCACCTTTGCTTCACTGACACCACATCTGCATGTATCACACAATATGATACGTGGTAGTAGTATTCTGGAAAAAGGATATGAACATGAAAAAAGTTAACTTGTCAGAAGAGAGCGGTTGCGGTCACCATAGTGTAACAGGATGTGCTATTGATAAAGAAAAAAGCGATCACGCCAGTGCAACAGAGGATGTGTCTAAACGATGTGCATGTATTGATAAATTGACACAGAAATACTTTCATTCTCAATGCAGCTACATGAAACACAGGAAGTTCATAAGACAATGTGGAACTGAAGAATAAGCGGCATGTGAAACCCACATGAAATGAACCATAAAGCGACATGTACACAACTATAGTACGAGAGAGAGAGAGAGAGAGAGAGAGACCAAAAAAAAAAAAAAAAAAAGAACGCATCCTAGAGAAGGATTCTACTAGCCAACAAGAGATCTTCCTAGAAATTCCTGAAAAAGTCTCCTAGGATATCTTCAATATAAGGACAAACAAAGGATTCAACCATAACATGATAATATTGTAAGAAGCTTACCAACTTAGGAGAAGTGAGAACAAGATGACTAGTTAGGCACTTTACAAAGTGGGAAGGATGGAACAAATTGGAAGTGAACTAAATGAAAATGGAGAAAAAAATTAGAAGCAAAAAAGAAATTTAATCCAAAGTGGGTTAGGAAGTAAGTGGGAAGAAACAAACAAGTACGAAGAGTGAAAAAAGTAGGCACGCTAATTCCTTTTCAAATCTTGTGTCCTTTAAAATGGAAGTAAGCTTCACATGGGAGGTGATGGGTTTTTTGACCGGCAACTGAAGCAAGCCTTTCTTAGGAGAAAAAGCTCCTCTCCAACATAAACCTACTCACCACCCTTTAGAACCACTGCCTTTATGCTTCCCAAGCACCTTTCTAGAAAATTTGTTTTCCTACCTCTTGCAGCAGTACTTGTAAACTAGATTAGTGAATAGACTATCTAAGTAAGTAGTTGCTGAAATGACTTAATGAATAACTCAGTCTACTTGACCAAAAAGGAGTGACTAAAGACAAGCAAATGAATACATCTTATGTAATGTACCAAAGTCCTAGTATAGTCTGTCTTATCTTGTTAACATGACATCGTGGACAACGTATCTGCATTCTCCCCAACTTTTCACCCATATACCAACATCATCATAGGATGCATGTCCGTTTTATAACTTCCTATAAGTTTCCCTTTGCCTTCGGTTTGAGTCATTTGATAACCAAAAGCTAGACATATTATATCAGGTTAAACCCAATAGATACACTCTGATATTGAAGTCTAAATATCCTTCAACCTGAAGGCCTTACGTTCAACCTCAAGCTGGGTGGATGGAGCCAATATGTATTCATCCTCTGTTTTTCTCATCAAACACAACCTCTCGCTGAGTACTTACCAATTTTTCACTAGCTTTTTACTGGGTATCTTTTCCACTCTTAAAACGATAGTGCCAAAAAAATTCAATTATGCTTAACCTTCATCTAGGTATCACGAACAAGCCATCTTAAACATAGCCAAGAAGTCAAGATGAACCACCCGTCCCCAAGCAGATACACAAAGAAGAAGCGACTGAAGGAAATCAGAAAATAGTATAAAGCACAGTAACTTGCCCATAGGAGATTTGAAGACACAATTGCTAAAACTAACACTATATACCAAACAAAATTCAAAAACCAAAAGAAAGTCAGAACAAACATGAATGAGATATCATTCTATGAGAACAACTATTACTCTATTAGAACATGGTCGACTATAGGCAGCAGCCAGAAGCAACTTTGCCAATAAAGCTTTCTTTCTTTTCATCACTGAGAGCATCTAATGAGGACCATACCTTGACTCCAGTTTGTCCTGTTCCAGGTTTAGCCATAGCAGCATTAGAACTTCCATAAAGATACTTTGATTTCTTTTCAGCAGGCTTTAGTATTTGAAAAGAGCACATCAGAGTTTCATCCACGCTCATCATAGCACCAGCATTATCAAATTCACCACAATAATTTGGTGCAGAAAATATTGTTACAAGCTGTCTGTCAGCAAAGAATTCATATCCATCTTCCACAACCTGAAAACGTTAAAAACAATGGCATGTTTATGGACCTAAAAAATAACTGCACTCCAGAGAAATTAAGGGAAAAGAAATGTTATAACCTGGTGAGCACGGCAGATAAGATCTAGATCATGCTTCTCCAGAAACTCTGTAACTTTGTCAGGGCCAAAGGTATAGGATACCCCTCTATCATTCATTCCCCATCCCTGAACTTCCTTACTTGGGTCAGACCACAACAAATCACATAGAAAACCAGTATCTGGGACATCGGTTGGACGATTTAAATTTCTAATTTGGTCTAGGTGATTGAGATCAGGAGAAAGACCACCATGCATGCAGAGTATCTTTTCATCAATTAGAGCTGCCACAGGCAAACAGTTAAAACAATCTGTAAAAACTTTCCACAACCGCACATTAAATCGCCTCTTGCACTCATCATAAAACCCGTATATGCGGTTTATAGAAGCACATTCATGGTTACCCCTCAAAAGAAAGAAATTCTCTGGATACTTGATTTTATATGCAAGGAGAAGACAGATTGTCTCCAAGCTTTGCTTTCCTCGATCAACATAATCCCCTAAAAATAAGTAATTGGCTTGTGGAGGCAAACCACCATACTCAAAAAGCCTCAGTAGATCAGAATATTGACCATGGATATCACCTGGGTTGCATAGCGAGGAGGTTAGATAGAAATAACACCAAACACAGCATGAGAAAAAAGCTTCAGAGCATGCAAGAAATTCACAATAAAAAAAAACAACCAAAAAAGAAAGAAACAGAGGGAGAGAGAGAGAGAGAGAGAGAGAGAGAGAGAGAGAGAGAGAGAGAGAGAGAGAGAGAGGTTGATAAGAAGTAATACTGATGTCAAAGGGGATTGCATCATCATGCACAAATGTACAGTTCTTGTATAAATATAATCCCGAAACTTAGCTATACACATGATGGGACCAGATAAAACAGTCCAACTCCTATATAATCCACTCCCCTACATAAATGCCAGCAGGCAAGCCTTCCAAAGCACCAATACAATGTACCATGATCATAATAACTAACAGTAGGCCCAACAATTTAATGTTACTAGTTAATTTCACAGTAATCCAACAAAGGGTAATAACATCCTCTTATAATGGTGAAAATAGCAAGTTTTGGCACACCATCATCATATAAGTGTCCAACTATGTTCCTCGTAAGATGAAAATACAAAACTCAATTCCAGCAGACAAGCAGAAATTAAAGAAAAACAACTGGCAGTGACCATGCAGCGAGACAAATAATCACACTGTCATAATGTGATGACCCTGAATACAGCATATTCACCAGCGTGCTGTCTCCCTCAACTGATCTTACCAAAGCTTTGCTTTGGAATTATATGAAGGAAAAAGATTTCTGTTGGGTGCTACAACCTCTTACTAACATTTCTCATTGCTATTGTGGTCTGTAGATCTACCTAGTCAACTTCAGATCATGGTACCATGAGAACCAAGCTTACCAGGTACACAGACATGCAACGTCCTCAACCATCAAAATTTTACGTACTAGTTTAGCCAGGATACACCACTTATACAGATCATTACATTGCTCTGCGCCCTTCCCAATAAGTGGTCATCTAGCATTTCTTGTTTATGCTGAAAGTTCACCACTGGATATATTAAACCACCTAGGGAAATTACCAGTAACTCAGCATTTCAACGGCACATCAATTGAATTTTCATCTAGTTTGTAGAATTTCATCCCTCTTGTTCCTTTGTTCCAATTTTCAAACTGTATCAATCTCTTCATTTTTTTGCTAAACATTTCACTCAACGAGCATCTCTATCTATGCTTCCTCATCTATGGCATTTACCTCTTCTTCTCAGATATTTCAACATCTATTTGAAGAATAAAGCATATTTATCATTTCAACACGCTAACAACCTCTCTTTTTTCCATAGATTTCTGATCAAAGTTGGCGAAAACATTTGGTTCACATGTTGGTCTTCTAGGCAGAAAGTCTAATGTTGCTGTACGGAAGAATCACCTGAGAATATGTTCAGCAATATAAGACTCTAGTTTAAGCGCCATCATCCTTTAAAGGTATTTATTCAAGTGAACAAAAACATAGAAGAGAAAAAGCTCCCAACCGATTGATTTGCGTCTCCAATGCATGGCCAATTATTTCGGAATGTTCCATTACACGCTACACTGGTGACTCGATGAGCGTGTACAAGCATGTGAACTACACAGTTTCAACTCAAGCGGCTTTCGTTTAACCATGACTTCATACTGATAATTCAGATCATTTGAGCTCTTTCATAAAAGCCGACGAGAACATTTCGAGGTTCGAAGCCAAAGCATCAACTTATAAAGGCAGAAACTCAAAGGCTGTATGATCCAAGAACCAACCTGTCTTTCATAAATAGCCACATTTCTTTCAAGCGAAACCCCAACAGCTGGACAATGCAGACTACTGCGCGAAATACTCTGAAATACTTCTGTCCATCTAGACAGGACATCTTTCTCATAATCCTCCAACTACATATCAATTATTGGATGCCTGATGTGCAACTTCGACAGTAGAGAAATAGAACAAGAAAAGTTTCCCATATTATTGCGAACAAATTTCACCAAGAAAAGAGGTCACAAACCTGACGAGCATGTCATTTGAGAAATCATAATTCGAGATGCAGAAGAAACAGCATAACCAACAAGGGAAGTTTTTTTCCCCTTTCTAAACTGTTTCTGAGGGTTTGAACCTCTGAACAAGGAGAAACTGACCGCAAATTTTGATGGGTGCTTCAAGCTCCAACAGATTGGGTTGCTGCATGAAAATCTCCCTGGAAACGACGCAAAGTTGCCGGATCTCGTTCTCTGAGAGCTGAACCTGCTTGCCGGGCTTCGCCCCTCTGACCTCAAGTAGCCGACTGATGATGTCGTCGAGCACCACCGTGTCCATTCCCCACGCACTGCACACCCACTCTCCTCCTCACGTCCAAGCTCCAATCCCACAAGTTTCCTCCTCACGAAACGGAACCCAGCAGACACACACAGAGGAAACAACAACAATCAATTTGCTTCAGATTCCACTCTTGCCCTCCTCTCCCCACTCCCCCTTCATAAAATGGCACAACCAAAAAACCTAGACATGTTGATCGCAGCAATCAACCGAGATGTGCGATGGGGCCACTCTGTATCTCAACCGCGCCGTGCGATCAAACCCTTCTCTCCTCTCTCTGTCAACAGAATACTGCAGGAGAAGATCGGAAAGGTGAGGGCTTTACATATAAAATGGAGGAAATAAAGAAAGAAGAACAGATTGATGGTCCTGCCTTCTCTCTCTCTCAAATCCCATACGAGCCTACGGATGGCAATGTTAAACCAAAATGTTTTAATTGTTTCAATCAAATATTAGCTGCTAGTTATGATCTAGTTGGTTCAATGGGACTGCACATCGCAATGAACTTGCTCGCACAAAAATATACTTCTAAGTTGCAAAATGTTAACACTTTCATGCATGATTATCAAGTTTCTGGAATACTATGGAATTCTGTTATCAAAAATCTTGATCTCGTTGCTGCGAATCCCATGGCTGAATGGTAGGAATAAGGAGCATTCCATACTTCGTACAAGTGCCTTTTGTGGAATTATGTGCATAAACGCTCGAGCCAAGTTGGACCTCTAAACTGAAACAGGCTTAAGTTTGGGCCATTTTCGTCGATATATTGGCACCCATTCGGATCATGACAGGATTTTGGCCCATGACTAAGGACTCCCCACATAAAAAGGCGGTCAAGGTAGAAATATCAAGTGGTTGCATGGCCCATAATATTTGGCACAATCACAATAATTGCTTGGCATGGACCTATTAAATGGAATGGGAAACCATATAAAGGAAGCAAGCAGCTTTATAATTCGTACCACTGTCAGCAACGCGGTTGCAGATAACTATCGGCCCTACTGATCAAGTCATATCAACAATGAAACCCTAAACCTATGTTTTATTCAGAATCATAGCTAGTCGGCTATGTCACACAGATACCGGTACGATAAGGGTACGGGTACAAGTACGTGGACACCGTAATTTTCAAAATTTTAAGATACGTGGCAAATTTTATATTTTAAAAAATTAAAAAAGATAATAAACTAAAAAAAGACATGAAATTAATAATTCACTCTTACAATCTCATAAGTCATAAGAAAGAAAGTCCTGGATTCTCAAACAAAACATTGTTATCACCAATCTCATAAGTCATAAGAAAGAAAATCTCAAACAAAACAAAGAATGTCGGGTTAGTAAAGTGGTTCGGATCGGGTCTGACCTAGACCCGATCCAAAACGTATCTGGCCGTGTGCAAGTGTCGGTATTCAGGTGTCGAAGTGTCGACACCGGTACGTGGCCCATTTTGCCGTGTTTGTATGACATAGCTAGTCGGCAACATTTGAAGCTTCATCTTGCCTGAGTCCAAAAGTGATGTAAATGACTAAATGGTCATATGTAGGTCAAGAACAAGTTCCTCGATTTTATCTCAACGCAGAAATCTTTCTATGGTTTCTCTCCATTATACTGCATAGCCTGATAAGAATTTTTACTTAAAGTTTGAAAGGTCGGTAAGACAGCTACAGTTGAATCCGTTGAAAATCAGATTCTAGTCAAGCTTTTGCAGCTTGAAAAAAAAAAACAAATTCCCAAATCCTTATCCTAACTCGTTGTATCCTAAAAAGTATGACATGTCAAACATATAATCTATTCACTTCTAGCACCCATTTTCTTTTTCTCTTTACAACCGTCCAATCTTCATATCCTCCTGTCAAGAAACTCTCATCAGTACTGTGCTGCCAGTAATAGTAGTTTATCTTATTAGGAGATCCAATTTTCCACCTGAAGGCAGCTTATTTTCGAGTTTAGTTTAAGTGGTAGCTCAAGAGGCATAGCATAATTGGTTGGGTAGGTAGACACTTAAAAAGCTTATCATGTATTTGATTTCTATGAGTGTTATTTTCCTGAACCGTAAAAAGTGAGTCCGCGACATTCAAGTTGAGGTGTGTATTGTACCGACTCAAGTCTCGAGTCTCGACACAACATAGAACCCCAAAGGCCGAAAGAATCGAATGCTTTCGGATCTTGTTCAAGCGATTAGTTGTTAACCTCCTGTTCAGCCGAAGTAAATGAACAGCTTCATAGAGTTCTAATCCGAATGTAGCAAAAGCAGGCACAGGTGCAAGTGTCTGACGGTATATTTGAGTTCCCATGTTATTCATCCACCTTTGTTGTTCGACCCTCCAAACTGGTAGCTAGTTCTAAGGGCTTTCTTTTAAAGTGCAAATTTTAGGATTTAGAGTAAACCTGCAAACTATAACAGACGAATAGTATCCCACAAGTACACAGGTGAAGCATCCTGCTCTGGACTCCTCCTCTAATCCACGATCAACATCTAACTAATCTAAGGATAATGGAAAGAGATGCAAAAGAAATGGAAAATAGAAAGATAATGCAAAAGAACCATTAGGAATTTTCATTAACTCCAAAGCTAATCACAAATGAGGCTCCAAACATATTTATATAGCTTCCATACAGATCCCTGGATCAGGATCCAAAAGTAATAATAAATAAAAACCTAAAATACTAGAACGGGAACCAAATAAAACAAAATAAATACCCCAAATTGAGACTCAGTCTATTATTCCACGCTTTGCTCCTGCATCAGTACTGCAGATCAGGTCATTTGGGCGCTTCTTCTTAAAACACTGCAGATCAGATCAGCTTCTTTCTTAGCTTAAAGAAAGAGCAAAAGTCAATCTCTGTCTTTTAAATTTTCAGAGAATGGTTTCCCTTTGGGGAGGAGTGCCTCTGCTTGTTCCTCCACCCATTTATCGCCTCATCTCCAGCGAAGGATCGATCCATCGAAAAATGGCTGTGGGCAGTCGCATACAAGCAGATTCCATGTCGATCGAGACATATATTGAAGGTTGGGGAGTCGGATGCCGATCGTTCATGTCCGAACCTGATCAACAGCCAAAACGGGAAGCTGAATAATCTTTTTTATACATATGTAGCCTTAGTTTCTTGCCAACTGCTCTTTTCCTTTTCTTTTTGATGATGAAGGGCGATTCAGGCGGGCGAGCTCCCCACCAGATTGACCTTACAAAGGCAACATTTTCACGAAAAGTTTAGGCAGTAAAATAGCAGCAATGGATGAAGCCCTTACACTTTGTCACTATTTTCGTTCCCCTCCTACCAACTGTTCATCACCTGTCACTTGCCAATCACTTAACTCGTTAATGTACTACCTGACCAATCACCATTGCCAAGCACCGTATCTTTCACCAATGCCTTGGCCGATCTAGAAGGCAACAGGAAACGTTGATTGGTTCCTCTGTGGGCAACGCAGAGTCACATGGCCCCTAATTAATAGCCATCCGCCAGCCAATATAGATAGCACGTTTATAGAATGCTGAACATTCAATTCATGAAGTTCTCGTTCAAAACGTTGTTACAAAGGCTGCGATTTATCTATAGTAACGAAAAGTATAGCGGCTTTTATGAATTTTTTGTGAGATATTGAGCAGCTAAAGCTATTTCATGGCAATTAAACGAGTATGGAGAGAATAAATCAGAAGTGATTATGCCACCATTTGGCTTCAATATTATCAGGGTACCTAATTAAACAACATTATAGCACATCAATAAGGTTTTTCCATTTCGTATTATAATTGGATAGTCCGTTGGATGGCTCCTTATTTGAGCTATATATATATATATATATATATATATATATATATATATATATATATATATATATATATATATATAGAGAGAGAGAGAGAGAGAGAGAGAGAGAGATATATATATATATATAGAGAGAGAGAGAGAGGAAGAGAGAGAGAAGAAGAATCTGTTCTTTCAAATCCTATATTCATCAACGTTTAGAAACTATGGATCTCACCCCGAACCTCTTGTTCGTCCTTCACCATGGCCACTTGGAGAGAAACATTTAACGACAGACATGATATTAAACATGCATGCCCTCATTAGGAACAAGACGAAATGATGACATGATTGAATTTCTTATTGAAATTAGATCTTTGAGACTCGGATATGATCGAAATAAGTAGTCTGGGACTGGATAGGATTTCTCTATTCCAACTCTCATGCTACTTTTCGGGATATATATCCAAACTGAACTGTGAGTGTGATCGCATGATTCTTGTTCAGGCAATTTCAAATATCGAACTAAGGCATTTGGCGTGCCAAACTTGAGCATTTTTGGCTTCTATACTTCATGTCGATGGGTTTAACGAGCTAGAGGGCTCTAATAGTACTTAAGCACCACCTGATCATGATCATGGTCATGGAATCCACAAGCAATTAAAGCAAGCCATTCGTGATCAATTTCTGTGTTACCCCATCCGATAGAGAAGCTTATGGAATGATACATGTCTGAAACTCCGGGTATTCTACTGTTTTATGAGAAATTTCTTAGCTCAGTAATAATGAAAAATAGACGATTATAGAAACATGAAGATGTTCGAGATTGATATGCTATAATCAAAATTAAGCTCTTGGGCAACCAACTCTCTTAGCTAGTCAGTCATTTTCTCAGAATAAATAAATAAATAAATATTTATATATTTATATATATATATAAGAGTGGAAATGTATGACTCGGCTTCATATATATTTAGACACTCTATATATTGAGATTAGAGTATATGATCTAATTTCAGGCGCGTACAGTTCGCTACCGTAGAATGAGGTCTCTTCTGAAATTCCATCTGTAATGTCTCATCTGCAGGGAAATTGAAAATAATATTATATTGAAGATGTGGATATATCTTACATAATTTATGTGTATATTCATATTTTGTACTACCAGCAGTTTTATTTTGTCCATTTCTTAGGAAATTGATATCGTACATGATGAGTTGCCACTCGCTAAAAACCAAGCACTCAAAGGCAGTCTGAAGCTGTCGCCTTACACTCACTTTTGCAGGTTTCTTCAGTCTTGAATCTTTTTCAGTTGCATATTTTTTTAGTTTTGATCTTTGAATCCTTTCAAAGTGACAAGTTTATGAGTTTATACAGGCCTGAAAGTAAAAGCATATGAGTTTATATTTGAAGTAAACTATAAATATTTCAACCTGTAAGTCTCCAGTGTGTCTGTATGGGAGAAAGACAGAGAGAAGGGGGTGGGGGGGGGGAGAGAGAGAGAGAGAGAGAGAGAGAGAGAGAGAACGATTTTAATCAGTGGATTTGAGAACCAGAGAGATGGCTAAACACATGAAAAGAATCGGTCGACCACCAAATCAAGAAATTCTTATCGTACAAATTGCATCACTTGCGACCAATAAATAGTTATTATTCAACAAAGAAACAGCGGGAAGAAACTTTGGGAGCTGACCTCGCTTCAACTCCAAATCATCTGAATATCAAGAGCGCTAATTAAGTGGGCGGGAAGAGAGATCAATCCCAAAGAGCTTCACCGACTGATCAGGCCTCGGCAGTAACAATGGATGGACCACCGGCGACGGCCGTCGCCTGGTGGCAGAGCAATGTCGGCAGCCATCCACCTGCTCGACCATGGCGTCGTGATCACTGTGCTTCCAGCCAATGTAGTTCAGCTGCTCAGGCCCTGCAGACCTCGAAAAGATTACCACGTCCCCAACCTGGAGTCCCTTCTCCACGACGAAACGACGCCACCCTCTGGTCAAGACGTAACACTGGCTGCTCGCCCAATAGGAGTACTTGAACCTCCAGATCTTACCCACCTCATCCTCGAAGTTGAGCACCATGCTCTCGCCGGCGTCGATGGGGAAGAACCTCTCCGCGTGGTGCTTCGGGATCACCAACCTGTTCAGCTTCCCTATGTCGCTAGGGGTCAGTACCTTGTCGAAGATCTCCTTCTTCTCCGTGGCTCCGGCCGCCGACGACGCCCGCTTCGCCCATGCCGACGAGGCCGCCGCGCTGCCGTCCCTCCTCGCCGTCGACAGCTCATCGTGGTAGACGTTCCTCCTGAGCATGCCCACGATCTCATCCTTGGAGTGGGCTTCCAGGAAGCGGGCCTGGTGCGGGTCCTCCCAGGCCGCGCTGAAGTTGGTGATGGCTTCCCTGCCTCTGAACTTGAGCGCCGCCACGTCGTAGGCCACGGCCGCCTCCAGCTCCGTCCGGAAGGTTCCCAGCCACACCCGCAAGTGCTTCTCGTATATCTGAGCTCCCCATTTGCGGTTTCGTTGAGGTACCACTCCCTTGTATCTAGAAGATGGAAGTTTCTTGCCTGATTCGTTATCCTCCTCGTCCCCCTCCTCCTCATCCGGCGGCGCTACAGGCAGTGCTAAAAGCGTGCCTGTCTGAGTACTGCTCTGCCAGGGGTCTTCCTCCCAACGGTGTCGCCCGCCGTCGCCATAGCTATCCATGCTGAAGGGAGTGGACTTGTTAAAAAAACAAGGAAGAAGCAAGGAGAGCAACACAATTTACGTGGTTCGGCACTTGGGCCTACATCCACGGAGGAAGAAGACGACAATTTCTTTATTTCTCTGCTTTATTTTACATACAAGGGAAAAAGGGAATTTATACCCTTTCAATGACGATAAAGAAGAGAACGGTTATCTCTTCTTTCCAAAAAACTAGGTAAGATTTCTTTCCCTTTTTTTGCTCAATCATAATCTTATCGTAACAACAAGATATTTCTGATATGCTTGCCGATCTGGATGTCAATCATCTTCCACAAATCTTACAACAATCTACCCCTCAAGTTGGAGGACAGATATCAATCTGTCCCAACTTGTTTACAATGTCTTGATGTTTCTCACGTGCCAAGCTTTTTGTGAAAATATCAGCCAATTGATTTTCACTTTTGACATGACAGGTTTCAATAGTTCCATCTTGAATCTTTTCTCTGATGAAGTGACAGTCAACTTCAATATGTTTGGTCCTTTCGTGAAAAACTGGATTTGCCCCGATGTAGATTGCAGCCATATTGTCACATATAAGCTTTATAGGTTCTTGCACATCAATATTCATATCCTTCAAAAGTGCTTTAATCCATACGAGTTCACATGTGCACCCAGCCATAGCTCTATATTCTGCTTCTGCACTGGATCTGGCAACTACTGATTGTTTTTTGCTTCTCCAAGTTACGAGATTTCCTCCAACAAAGGTACAAAAACCAGAAGTAGATCTTCTGTCGTTCGGATTCTCTGCCCAATCTGCATCAGTATAACCCACAACATCTAGTGGCAGATCACGTTTCATCAAAATTCCTTTTCCAGGACATCTTTTCAAATATCTTAAAATTCTATGAGCAACTTCAACATGAGATGTTCTAGGAGAGTGCATGAACTGGCTAATAAGACTTACAACATAAGATATGTCTGGTCTTGTAACAGTCAAATATATGAGCTTACCAACGAGTTTCTGAAAGCTTTGAACATTTTCGACAGGTTCACCTTCATCTTTCTTTAGTTTGCAGTTGACTTCTAGAGGAGTCTCTGCAGGTTTGGTGCCCAAGCATCCAGTTTCTTTCAACAAATCTAGTGTATATTTCCTTTGACAAAGGAAAACTCATTCATTTGAGTGAGCAACTTCAATTCCTAAGAAGAATCTTAGTATGCCCAAATCCTTGATTTCAAAAAGCTGATTGAGATAATCTTTCACGCGTGGCATAAAGTCAATATCATCACATGTCAGTATTATGTCGTCCACATAAACAAGGAGAATACAGATTTTAGAATTTTTCAAAGACGTGAACATGGTATGGTCAGCACTGCTTCTTTTGAAACCCATTCTAATAAGAGCATCACTGAGACGAAAGAACCAAGCTCGTGGTGACTGTTTCAACCCGTATAAAGCCTTTTTTAACTTACAAACATACCCGTGCTCATTTTTTATACCTTTTGGAGCCTCCATATAAACTTCTTCATTGAGTTCTCCGTGAAGAAAAGCATTTTTCACATCAAGCTGAGTCAGAGGCCATCTCTTGTTTGCTGCTACTGAAATCAAAGTTCGGACAGAGCTCATCTTTGCAACAGGAGCAAAGGTTTCAGTATAGTCAATACCTTCGGTTTGAGTGAAGCCTTTTGCAACCAGGCGAGCTTTGTATCGCTCTACACTCCCATCGCTGTTATATTTTATTCGGTAAACCCACTTGCATCCAACCAGCTTCTTTCCATCAGGTAAAGGAACTAGATCCCAAGTCTGATTTTTTGTCAGTGCCACAAGCTCCTCTTTCATTGCATTTCGCCATTCTGGATTGGAATTAGCCTCCTCATAGGTTTTCGGTTCATGTTGGGAATATGTATTTAGGATATAGGATTTATAGTGAATGGGCAAGTTTTCAAAAGAAAGGTATTGGTCTATGGAATAGTTTTTGTTTTCTGTAAGATAAGTGTAATAGTCACTGAATTTGGTTGGTGGTCTAGTAGGGCGAGTGGACCGTCTATTGGAGTTTTCTTGAGAGGTTTGGCTTGAGTTGCTGATGTTGGAATTTGGTTCAACGAAAGGATTCAGAGGATTGGTGTTGGTATTAGGTTGTTGGATTCTTTGAGGTGGAGGCAAGAACACATCATTTGAGGCGCTTTGATGAGGCTGCATTGCGCGAGAAATTTCATCGCCAATTTCAACTAATGGTAGTACAGGCTTTTCGCTGGCATAAGGAACTCTATTGTTGATTTCGACCTTTGGCAGTGTGGGCTGCTTGATGTCCATCTCCCCCTTTCTTTGATCATCAAAGAAGGACTCCTGTTCAAAAAACTTCACATTACGAGATATAAGCAATTTTTTTTGTAATTGGATCATAACACTTATACCCCTTTTTTATGTTGGAATAGCCGAGAAAGATACATTTGACAGCACGCTTTTCAAATTTGTTCCTAAATTTTTCTTGTATATGAGCATAACACTTGCATCCAAATATTTTAAGATGCTTGATAGATATTTTTCTATTGAGAAGAAGTTCAAGGGGAACTTGATTTTCAATGCTAGAACTTGGTGCCCGATTGACAATATAACATGTTGTAGCTACAGCATCATTCCAAAAATGAAGCGGAACATGCATATGTATCATAAGAGATCGAGCAACATTCAACAATTGCCTATTTTTCCGTTCAGCAACTCCATTTTGTTGTGGGGTACCTGCACAGGAGTACTGAGGTTGTATTCCTTCTCCTTTTAGAAAGTTTTCAAGGGCATCATTCACATATTCTCCTCCATTGTCAGAGCGAAGTTTTTTAATTTTTACTCCATATTGAGTATGTACCATCTTGAAAAATTCTTTGAAAGCACTAAAAACTTCACTCTTATACTTGAGAAAAAACAACCAAGTCATGCGAGTCTTATCATCAATGAAGGAAACATAGTATCTAAATCCAGAATATGACACTTCTGGGGCTGGTCCCCAAACATCTAAGTGAACTAAATCAAAAATTTCTTTAGATTTTTCAGTAGAAGGCTGAAAAGGCAGTCTCGTGGATTTAGAGAATTCACAAGCATCACAAGAATTATTTTCAACTATAAGATTGGGAATAAGGCGAGCTAAACTTTGATCAGAGATGTGACCAAGTCTCGCGTGCCAGGTCCAATAATGAGATCCTCTTTCTTGCTGATTATTCACCATGAAGCTGCAGCAATTTTCATCCATCACGTATAACCCATCTTGTTCGTGCCCTCTACCAATCTCCTGTTTCGTCACACAATCCTGAAATATCACATCCTTTGAGGAAAAAACAACCACACAGTTATGAGACTTGGTTAATTTGCTTACTGACATAAGATTAACTGATAGTCTAGGAATATATAAAACTTGCGAGTTCTGCCCTTTTTCAAAGAACCTAGTCTCACCACATCCTTCAGTAATAATGGCCGATCCATCAGCAGTAAAGACGGGTCGTTTTTTTGTTTTGTCAAAATTGATCAATTTAGTTGAATCTCTAGACATATGATCAGTAGCCCCTGTATCGATGACCCATGTAGAACGATTTAAAGTAGCAGTCAAGGCAAAATTGTTACCTTCAGAGTTGCTGACAGGCTGAGATGAAATCAGATTGGTCTTGGCGAACTTTTGAAAGAATTTCTCAAGGTCGTCCTTGGTGACGAAGTTGGCTGCGTCAGAGTTGGCAGAAGTCGTGGTTTTGTCTCTGGTGGGTTTTCCAACCAGCTCCCAGCATTTTTCACGAGTATGTCCAGATCGCTTGCAGTGGGTGCATCTGAATTTAGTTCTCCCCTTTTGATAGTTGAATTTGGCGTTTGGAGGCTTGTTGACGTTCGAGAGCTTCTGATCTCCTTTGACATAATCGGCTTGAACAACATAAGCCATTCTTTCATTGTTTTCTTCAGGAATTTCAGTTTTGGTATTGAGATTCATAACTTGTCTTTGTGCAGCCTCCCTTTGTATCATTTGGCAGACGTTATTGAAGTTGGGAAGGGGAGTGGTATTAAGGATTTGACTTCTAATACTCTCATATTCAGCTCCTAATCCTGCCAGCAACTTAAATATTTTATCTTCTTCAAATCGACTTTTGTATGTATCAGGATCAGTTGTGGCAGGCCTGTATTGCATAAGTTCATCAAATCGGCTTTTGAGTTCCCCTATGTAAAGATTGAGCGGCTTGTCGCCCTTCATAAGATTGGCGATCTCGACTTGAATTTGATAAACTCGTGCAAGATTATTTTGTTCAGAGAATAGTTGCTTCAACTCATCCCAAATCTCCTTTGCAGTTTCTTGATACATAAACAGATTTGAAATAGAGGGCTCCATAGAGTTAATAAGCCACGACATAACCATATCATTTTCTGATTGCCATTCATCGAATTTAGGATCTGACGTGTCTGGTGGGCTGATCTTTCCATTTATGTAGCCGATTTTGGATCGACCGCTTAAAAATAACCTAGCAGCCTTGGCCCAACTTAAATAGTTAGCACCATTTAAGAGAGTATTGGTAATTTTCAGAGGTTGACTGCCTTGCTCATTGTTATTGAGTCGTCTTGAGGTATCTGAATTCTCTTGTCTTTGTTGTTCACTTGCCATCATGTTCAAAAAGAAAGCAACAGATATGCTAGATAAAAAGGTAGGAAGAGTTACCACCGACCTTGGCGCAATAGGGAGAACAGAGGACAAAAAAAAAAAGTTGCCGCCTCGCCGGTTGCTGTAGACTCCTCACAGAAAACCAAACGGAAAAAAATAGCGCTCCTCCTTCACAGCTTGATAAATCCTGAAACTATGCAGAAATGATCTGCAGGGATTTGGCAATCTGCTAGACTCCTGCTCGACAGCAGAAGGTGCTGAAAAAAAAATGTCGAGGGTTTGAATCTCAGGAACAGAGGTCGATGTTTCCTCTGTTCTGTGGTTTATCACCGGCAGGGTTTACAGAGTTTTGGCGCTGGTTCAACGATTTTTAGAATCAGTCAATCGAACAGAAAAGGACGCCCATGAATCACGCTTATGAATCACCGTTAGAGAAAGAAGATCTGCGGTGTTCCTGTGATCTGAAGCTGAACTGGAGCACCAGAGATAGGTGGCTGGAAATAACCACGGTTCTGCCTGTGTCGACGTCAATCCCGGTTGAGCATCAGACTGTTTAAGCAGCAACAGGGTAGAGATGCTTCATGTGCAGTCTTTGGACAAGAGATAAGTTGGTGAGAAAAACGCCCAATTGGAGGATCAGAGTTGCAGGTCGGCTTGCAATTTTGACAGCCAGGAGGAGGCGAGGGCAGAGAGCCTCCCAATCTGCAGAAAAAAACTTATGCGGAAGACAGCACCGCTGTTCCCTTCTGAGCCGAGAAACACCGTTCTGGCTTCCTTTTAAAAAACAGAAGGGCAACAGTCACAGACACACGACACCAAGGAATCCAGGCGAGAAAACGCAGCAACGATACAGAACCAGCTCTGATACCATGTTAAAAAAACAAGGAAGAAGCAAGGAGAGCAACACAATTTACGTGGTTCGGCACTTGGGCCTACATCCACGAAGGAAGAAGACGACAATTTCTTTATTTCTCTGCTCTGTTTTACATACAAGGGAAAAAGGGAATTTATACCCTTTCAATGACGATAAAGAAGAGAACGGTTATCTCTTCTTTCCAAAAAACTAGGTAAGATTTCTTTCCCTTTTTTTCTCAATCATAATTTTATCGTAACAACAAGATATTTCTGATATGCTTGCCGATCTGGATGTCAATCATCTTCCACAAATCTTGCAACAGGACTTACTGGAAGTGGTATGTACGTAGGTTGTGTTGTCGCAGAGCTCTTTGCATAAATGGTGGAATCATAGGTACAGGACTGAAAGATTGTAGTACATTTTTGCCTTGGGAAAAACACAAGTAAAAGTTATCAAGCTCCCAAAATCGGTTGCCCCCCATCTCTATATATGTAGTAGCTTCCTGTATTTCTCATTTTTCACGCCTCTCTCTCTCTCTCTCTTGTTAGTGTTCCTGTGGTGTCGACTGTATTTGGTCCACTTGCCCCCTTGTCTCTGCCCCACTTGTCCCCTTGAATCTGCCGTCTGGATCTCTCTCTCTCTCTCTCTCTCTCCAGGATGTTATCCAGCCATCAGCAGTTTGCGCAGGACGCAGTTTTTAGAGTGTCCCTTGTTACTTGTTAGCTGTGTGCATAAGATGTTCTTGAAAGTTTGTTTGTTAAAACTGATGAATGTTTTTAGTTAACGGAAAGCATCCGCTAGATTCAGAGGTGAAAATGGAGAGGGTTTGCATTCTTGAATCCTCCTTATGAATGGCACAAGAAAATAACTCACTTAATTTTGTCATTCAATTAGACCATTTCGGAACAAGGATTTTGGTAAATAATTTATGAAATTTTAATGCATCTATATGTTGTTCAGATTCAACAATAGAACAGCTATGGATAGTGTTTCTCCATGTGCCTAAGAAAGGTGCATCCCAGGAAGGGCATTACCATATCAATGCGGAAAAATGCATCGGCCCACATCCCACCCTCATTTCAGGGCCCTGCAAAGAATTTGCAGTAAGGTTTTTACTTTTCAGATTTAAATTGGCAGTTAGACTCTGTTCTTCTGGTAGCACACTACTGACCACCAATCTTTACGTTAGCGATGCAGAATGAATTGTTGATCATATTGAGCTCAAACTTTAAATGATTCACACTTTTGCACTAAGCCAATTCTCTTTCTTTGATAGCGGTAAATTGATTGTGGGTGTGTCAGTTTGGTAGATGAACAATTAAAAAAAATCGTAGTTATTTTTTGGGAAAGCATACTCAAAAAAAGTTGTTGAAAAGAACTAAATAAAGGCATTGCTAGATCAGGTCACAAACAGCTTCATCTGTTTATACTTTCAAACCTTTCATCCGAGCTGCCATCAACTGATCAGCAATCTTAGGTCTGTGACCACTTGATTTCAATTCAAAGAATTAGCATAGCATTATAGCGTCCAATCCAAATTGGTAGAGGGCTAAGTTACCGGGGTGCGGTATAAATGGACCCGCACCCGCATCGACGCGATGTGGGTGCGGATTCACCTATGGTACGCACCAAAACCGCACCCGTTGAAGATGTAGAGACCAGATCCAAAAATTTGGTTTTTGGGTGGTATGCTTCGATATCCAAAATTCACAAAACCGATCCGTAACCAGATCCACAAAACCAAACAACGCTCGACCATTCTCACCCGTCGCATTTCATGTAATGCATGGGTGGTATTTTATTATATGTCCTTTCTTTTCTTTCAAACGTTTCAATACAAGACTAAACAATGACATGCAGTTGGACAATCATCTTCGTAATCTTCCTAAACCAAAACCAGCGTAGTCTCCACTACCATCTAGAAGTCCTCTGATAGGCTTCTTTTCTCCACTACCATCCTTAGCTGCACTCATGGTATCTCTTTGAGCCTCCGGAAAATGGAAAAACGAAGAGGACCACATTTTAGAGGAAAAAATGTTTAGAAATTCAGGAAAACCATGGAATCGGTAGTTTCTTTGGATGAAGAAAACAATTACCAGCGAGAAGAGCGCGGAACAATTCATCAACAGCAACGGAGAGTTTTCATAAAATTTAAAATTTTAATTGTGTTATTCAATTTCTATGAAAAATTAATAATAATAATAAACTGCACCGCCGCACCTAATTTTTTGGAGATGTACCGCGCCGGCACCCGCACCCCGCACTCAGGTAACATAGGTAGAGGGAGCAGGCGGTAAAAGATTCAACAAGTTTTTCTGCCACCTTTTCAAATTGATGGTGCTGTTGGACCCACCAGCAGGTTGGCTGCCCTCACACGCTTCTACACTTTATTGTCTGACTCAGTTCATCACTAGATACCATTCGTCCACTGTGTGTCTACAGATCTAGAGAGAGAGAGAGAGAGAGAGAGAGAGAGCCGATAAAATGGAAATATATAGCAAAATTTGGGGACAAGAAGTCCCCTAAGTACATAAGCAAACCGCAGAAACGAAATATAAAAAAAGAATATACAAGTTAGTATCACAATAAAACATAATAAGAGAGGTGAAGAAAGAGTGGACAATCGGAACAGTAGAGTCACCCAGCAGTAGACGAAGGACGGCGCCGTAGCCGAATAGCAAAGTGAACATCTCCCTGCACACGGCGTGCCACAGACTCCGACGATGTGAAGGTGTCCATGAATACCCTATTGTTGCGCTCTTTCCAAATGCGCTACCAAGAAGAAATGAGCCATAACCTCCAAACTCCGACGAGAGAGAGGTAAGTCATGATCACAGACGGCCGACAGGTATCCATCAAGTTGTGGATTAATGTGATTGTTCCGGCAGCTCGAGAAAAAATTTGCTCGGCTTCTTCCTATCTCATCTCTACTTGTAATTGACTGAAATAAAGTTTATGCCATTAGTACTGATAGAGAGACTAATTAAGCAATTAGATTATAGAAACTTAGAATTTAATTTTTATCCATATATATATATGCCATCTATAGACAAGATTTATTGACTACTTCAAGTGCATGAGATCTCTAATGGCTGTAAAAGACCACGATTTCGTTTCTGAAAAGACAAAAAAAAAAAAAAAACATGACTCTGAAACGTCACCATTGTGGGTTCCAACTTTTCCAGAAGATCAGATGTCTCCGAAGAGACAATTTCCTCAGAATATCGTAAGCCTAAAAGATTATGAACCACTCACAAAAGCTGTGATTGAGCTTGATTGAAGTTTCCGGTCTGTTTAACATGAAAGGTACCAAACAAGTCAAGGACCAAGCGAGGGCAAGTCACGTTGATGAGCAGGACAAGACAAGAATTAGAGCTTGGTCAGCGATAAGAACAGGCCAAAACATACTAACATTCCACATACTTTCTTTGCTCCGTTCGAAGGAAGAGAAAGGGGAACGACCAGCAACTCCGTTCCAAAATGACTGAATAACAACGCCTTAGCCCAACTCTAAAGGAATATCAAGAGACTAGTGAGAGAGAGAGAGCAACTTGCCCCAATGACCTAACGTCCACCTACAAACTGATGACAAGCCTTCTACCTGCCCATCAATCCAAGTAGCTAGAGAGAGAAAGAGAGAGGTGAAATGCCCATCAATCCAAGTAGCTAGAGAGAGAAAGAGAGAGGTGAAATGCCCATGCATCCAAGTTGCTAGAGAGAGAAATAGAGAGGTGAAAGGAAGGAGAAGGCAGAAGGGGGCGCAACCACAACCTTTGTGTTTTATCCACAGGACATCACCCTCAATCTCTTACTTCAATACCGACCAATATGTAACACCCACGGAATCAAATTTGAGATGTGTTGTTGATTCATTGCAGGTCTAACCAGCTACGCTACAGGCCTTGGCTACACTAAGAGAGAGAGACAGATAAATCAATTTCCTATCATGGTCCGCATATTTACAAAGCCAATCTTGTGTTTTAATATAGCTTTCAACTTTATGCTGATCCTTTATTTTTACTCCTCTATTTTAAGCTCGGTACTGCTGGTGACTCGATCTGGGCATGTAGATGCACCCAAATGGGGTCTCAGATGGGGTCTGGGAACTCTTATGACAACCCACTCGAAGACTGTTTCACGGATGCCTATTGTCGGAGATTCTTTTTCTGCTCCATCCATACCTCTGTGCACGCAACAAATATGCACCAAAGGAAGGTAGAAATACTTTTGAAACTTTTTTTTATAAAGTAATGGACATTTTAGACTTTCCAAAATCTTATCAATGGAGGCATTTTGGTCATTGCACATCCTTGTGTACAATTTTTCATGCACAGGAGTGTTCACATAACCACCTTCAATTTTGCTACTGTTAAGATCTATTTGATGGAACCTTGGAGGGAATCGGAGCCCATCGGTTTGCCTTCCTCAGCCACCGACGTTGCCGGCAGAATGGCGTCGCCGTCCAACAGTTTTGCTGTGGTATAACTCAAATTACATACCATAGAATGAACCTGAATTGGCTATAGTGTGGTGTACATTTGAGCGTACATGACACCTACATACCAACCAGTTGAGTGGCTTGGATTGTTGGATGATCCACCTTAAAACCAACCTTGAAATAGATCAAATTAGAAATATTACTACTTTTTGAAGTCATTCTTAAATTTTTTTTTTACCTTGATACAAGATTTTCCTTGAAGAAAGAAAGAAATGTCTAAGGGAGTTATATGTGGACAGTATCAGGGAGTTTAACTATTAACCGCATATCTGACCGAGTCAAGGGAGCGAGCTGTGTGTTAAGGACCGATTGCAGCGCTACGTATGTGTTCTTATTCACCTACAACAAGTCACACAAGTCTTCTTTTTTCCTCTCCTTTCCTTGTTCGGGTCACCGCCCCTTCCTTTCGTGGCCCTTCGTTTGAATGGGCATTTTCTGTATACATGTGGGGGGGGGGCCTGAACATGGAACTACTTGCTTCATTTGTGAACCTGCAAGCCAGAAAGCAACCGGACCACACATTTCCTTGTTGGTGTTCCATCATCAACACAGTTAAATACAAGCTAATGTGGTCCAATATAGCGACTGCGCCCACCGACTGAGTCGAATATCGGTTCCTTCTGTTTTTGTTTCTGAAGTCTGTAAACTTGACTTTTAACTATCAGGGTGAATCACAGAAATTTTATTCTACCTTTCCCCTTCAGTTTCAAACTTTCAAGTGAAAAATATTGTGTGTGTGTCCGGTGAAATATCTTAGAAACGTGTCTGTTGTTTGTTTGGCAATGCTATTACTTCAAAAACATGGCAACGGCCGGGACAAGGTTGTGCTTTCCATTGTGGTTCTATTAATGGAAGATTGATGAAGGAGATAGCCGGTAAAGTTGAATCGTATCAGAGATAAATGTTGAACGTTACTCCCTGTAACAATCGAAGAAGATCGCCCAAAATCAAGGAATCAACGATTGCCCAAAATCAAGGAATCAGAGATCACCCAAATCAAGAGAATGAGTTGTTAGACGTTACAGATTGTGAAATCGCAACGAATTAGGAATGATGATCTTGTACGAGCAGAAATCAGGGATATGATTGTTTCTTGATTCTTATCCCATTACCTCTATATATACCTTGTAAATGATTCATAGAAACACAATGAGAAATACATTTTCTTTCTCCTCACTATCGTTCCTATTCCTCTTCTTTTAACATGGTATCAGAGCCAGGTCTGCAAGCCTGAGGAATAGAAGAAAAATCGAGGGTTCTGTCGCCTACCTTCTTCCTGTCCGCCAGAAGGTCGCCGTCCCTCCGTCCCTCTTCTGCTTTTGCTCTACCTTCTTGCTGTCCGCCAGAAGGTCGTCCGTCCCTCTTCTGCTCACAAGCAGCAGACGAGATCTTGATCCAATCCGTTTTTTTGGGGAAATCCCAATTTTTGTCGGAGGAATAGAAGAGCTCTGCTTGAGCCATCCTCTGCATCGACCACTCAAACGAGCGTTGCATCTCCTGAGCATCTCTGCCGCTCGCCTCTGCATCGCACGCTCGCCCTCCGAGCCCTAGCCCTCTGCATCACCCGAGCGTGCTCTGCATCACCCGAACGCCATCTGCCGTCTCTGTCGCTCGTCTCTGCATCACCCGAGCGCCTCTTCCGCTCGTCTTTGCATCACGCCGAGACACTCACCACACGCTCGCTCGCTCGAAGGACCGCTCGAGCACTTGCGCTCTGCGTCGCCCGCTCGCTCGAGCACCAGCGTCCTGCGTCTTCTGCTCGCACGAGCGCCTGCACTCTTGCGTCGCATGCTCGCCGCTCGAGAGCCAGTTCCTGCATCGCCTGCTCGAGCACTCGCTCAAGCGCCTGCTCCAGCATCCTATCCCCTCCCGCATCGCCCCTACTCTAGCAAATGAACGGCACAAGCGCCCTCTTCGCTTTTGTCTTTCTTTAAATCTTATATTCTGCCTGGAGAGCTCCGGCCCCTGTGAGATTTGGGGCGTCTATTTCCTGCGGTGGGGTGTTCCCTCACTAGAGACTTGAGCCATTATGACAGATCCTCATGGAACGTCTGGTAATTCCATATCATCAACCAATCAAGAAGATAGTCCATTCTTTCTTCATCACTCGGACAACCCTGGTACGTGTCTTGTATCCCAACAGCTCACTGGAGATAATTATGAAACGTGGAGAAGAGCCATGACCATGGCTCTTTTAGCCAAAAATAAGATGGGTTTTGTTGATGGCTCTATTCCGAAACCCACGGGTCCTCACTCTCTCATTGTTTCTTGGGAGAGATCCAACAACATGGTACTTTCTTGGTTGCTGAATTCTCTTCACAAGTCCTTGACTTCAACAGTCGTTTATGCCACAAATGCTGCAGACGTTTGGCATGAATTAAAGGCTAGATTCTCTCGGTCAAATGCTCCACGTCTTTATCAAATCCAACAACAGATTATTAACTGCAAGC
>JAANDH010000040.1:694908-707572 GCA_011799765.1 Nymphaea thermarum
ATATTGAAATCGACTGCCATGTCATTCGAGAGAAGATCCAAAGAAAGGAGATTTGTACTAAGCAAATTGACACTGAAAATCAAACTGCAGACATTTTTACCAAGGCATTGGGAAAAGACTCGTTTGTAAAATTCAGATGCAAGTTGGGTCTCATCGATCCTGGAGCACCAACTTGAGGGGGAGTGTTGAACGTTACTCCATGTAACAATCGAAGAAGATCGCCCAAAATCAAGGAATCAACGATTGCCCAAAATCAAGGAATCAGAGATCACCCAAATCAAGAGAATGAGTTGTTAGACGTTACAGATTGTGAAATCGCAACGAATTAGGAATGATGATCTTGTACGAGCAGAAATCATGGATATGATTGTTTCTTGATTCTTATCCCATTACCTCTATATATACCTTGTAAATGATTCATAGAAACACAATGAGAAATACATTTTCTTTCTCCTCACTATCGTTCCTATTCCTCTTCTTTTAACAATAAACCATGAGAATGAAGAAAGAACAGCTTCATGAGCAGCAGTGGAGTACGTCAGAGTGGGAGATAGCACTGCCAGGACAAGGCCCGTCTAGGGCGGTAAAACGAGAGGCGTCTGAGCAGTGAGGTATCAAATACAAGATCAGACCCAACCAATGATTCATCTTAACTGCTTTCACAAGTTCATCTCTCTGTGTGTGTGTGTGTATGTGTGTGTGTGTGCTTGCCTTCAACTGGCAGCGTCGTGCAGATAAGTGTGCATTCAATTGTGTGGTGACCATCACTCTGCTAGCTGCCTGTCCTCGGACGCCGCTGAACTAGCTGCCTGCTTACGACTACCACCTTTCTCCCATAGGAGGAAAGTTTTAGGCTTTGACCTGCGTGCATTGGCAGTTGATAATCATGCAAGCAAGTGCATCTCCACGCCGTTCATCGTTTCCTTGATGAACAACAGTGGTAGAGGCACAATGGCACCGGCCCCCATCATTTACTGACCTAATTAATGTCTGAGCCCCATAGATATATACACTTAGCTGTTTATTTTTACATGTTGGCGCCCCTCATACCATTCTTTTCTTTTGAAGGGTCAGCCAGATATTTGTGGCTCCACCACTGACCAATAGTAGCAAGTTGGATGTTGATGTGTGTTAAGAAACTGGCAGCGCTTCAATAATCTTTAAAGAGTATATATACGTCAACATGTTTCTCACTTGAACCACATGGATGCCTTCACTAGTATCTAGTTGTTATAAATCATGCTTTAGTATGAATAACGTTTTTTCTTAAAATATCAAGCACCATGAGCTTCTACGATCGGACATACTTCTTGATGATATATGAGCTTTTGTTTGCTCATTTCATAGAGCGTCAAAATGGTCGATTGCATGCAATATTATATCTAGCCATAAAATGATAATTTACTAGCAAAGACAAACCTGATGAAGGAATGTGTTCCAATCTGTCTCGGTCATAACCAATTACTTCTGTATACACAGGAGCAGACCCGTTAGCCTTCATATTTAGATAACCCCCAAAAAGAAAGTCAGTCAAATGCTTGCTCTGCTCAATAGTTTGTGTGGTAGCTAATCTCAAAACTGGTTGGCATCGTAATTAGATGAGGTTTGCAGTATCTTAATCGACTATGTATGGCTCACTTTTCACCAATCGCAGGAGAGTTATATGCGGGTGGCAGGTTCCATCCGGTACTAAGTCCTAGGCTCATGAAGACATTTATCTGATGCCCAATTCAATTCAATGACTAGACCCTCTCCCCAATTGATCCGTCCTTCCAATGATAATCTCTGCACACGATAAATACTGGCCAATTGGAGTTACTGTAAATATTCGAGACCTTACCTTTTTGAGATGAATAGGACTCGAATAAAGTTTCACCCAACTGGATGTACAACCAATAATGAGAGAATTTCAACTTGAAGGGGGGAAAAATAATGCAACTCCATGGTGAAAAGAAGATATGAAATAATGCATACGGCAGTTCTGTTCCTTTGCTTACCTTTTCTTTTATTGTTTTTGGGTGTGTCATATGAATGGTGTGTATCCCGGCCGTTGCATCAAAGTTTCAAGAGAGAGAATATCGGCATTTTATGTTGCGATCGACAGCAATGACAAGGTACAGGGGACCTGCTTGTTTTCGTCTGAAGCAGCTGGGGCCTTCAAGGACGACTGAGCTGAACAGTGTAGTGTCCTGAACGGGACCAAATGGAGCTCCATCCATGGAGATGCATGAACTGTGTGGCCCCAATTACTAAAGGAGACGTTTCAGGATATGTACAAGTCAATCTACGTCAGGACGCCTTTTGTGTTGCTTTCCTCAAATAATATAGGGGCGAGAAGACCCACAATGCCACAGTACAATACTACTATTAAGGCACAAACCACGAACATTTAATTCTTATCAAAGCATACAGTCCTGCTGCTTCAATTAAGTATCACCAATGGGCTAAAGCCTATTTTATATATAAGCCTTCCACATTTGCATTGTACACAGGTTTCTATACATACCACTGACTCATAAAAGTGGGCCAAGGATCCAATGCAAGTGGACTCAGTTGGGATGCCTTAAAATGTTGTGCGCTAGTGCATGTAACTCTTTTTCCATAAACCTTAAATTATATAGAGAAGGGTACTGTAAAATAATATCTGCCTCAGTTCTCTGGTGAGCCTGGGAAGTATGATCATGCGCCTCAAGGGCATTGGGTAGCTGGTCGGAGTTCATTAGTTCATGAGTGTAAGGAACAAACACACAAAAGATCTGTGCGACCACGTAGGAGATTATTGCTTCGAACCACGTAAATCCTTGTCTTCTTCCTTGTTGCTTCTAACCTCCTCTTGAGAGTGCGAGCGAGTGTTTTTTGTGTGTTGTTCCTAACACCATCTTCTCCATAGCAAGTGACTCTTGTAGAGGGTAAACTAAAAAAGTCGGCTCTTGACGAAGACCCGACGGAACCAACTGGGAATACTTCAGTAGCATATGGTGGGACACGATAATAAAGGAAAAGCAGGAGAACATTTAACGTGGGATAGGTTCTAGGAGAAGAGAGATCTTAGTACATCGACAGACAGAAGAGAGGTCACCGATCGGACCCAAGAAGCATGCACCAATCTAAGGGAGAAAATGAAAAGAGTAAGCTTCATGACCAGATGAGACTTCGTGGAAATTTAGCTCTCTGCCACCAGTTTTCGTCCTTTCATTTTTTTAATTTTCTGCTTGTAAGTTTTCGAGAAGATATAACGATTAATGGTAAAAGTGGTGCTCAATGTTCAGTTCATCCCGTAGGCCACTGCAAGATTATTCATGCATGAATCAAAAGCACAGCCGTATTCTCATTGCTTGATTTATCACCTGCATATGGTAAGAAGATCTCTTATCCCCTACGCTTCGGACATTTTATCATGGATAAGGAGATCTCATCCTTTTTACTAATTTCTACTTTGACATGAGCAAAATACTATTCGCTTTCCTGACAGAAACAGTAATATTTATTTATAACCAAATGCTTGAGCTTTGACATCGTTCACCGTACTCTTCATCGGATCGATTCCTTCCTGGCTTAGGATGAAACTGAGGATTTACCCTGGTCCCAGTTCAGCTCCTTCTTCAGTACTGTACATTATGTCTCCTTTTTCCTTCTATGAGCTGGTGTTTTACTGTCATCGAGCTGCCCATGACCTTGGTAGCTATCTCCTAGCATCCAAGGCACTAGCCTCTACGGAGCAGATGTTTGATGGGGGCAGGAAGAAAAACTTTTTCAGGTGTACTTTTGAAAGTACAAAAGTTTACTCACTTTGCACCTTAATTGACAACAACAAACGTCACACAAGAAGGGTTTAAGAAACTTTCTTCTAGTTCAACAACGAAACGAAATCTACATGAGTTTTCCTTTTTCATCCTCTCAGCAAAATTTTCGATTAGTTCAGACCAAAAAATTAACCCTCCCAACATGCAGAACTTCTTCTTCTTCTTCTTCTTCCTTGGGCCTAGCAAATGCTCCCTATGGTAGTAACGATTGATTTCTGCAGTAAAACATAATCCTCGTCTTGGCTGTGACTTTCCAAGGAGACGTACACAGATCAGATGAACAATCAGTGCGTTCATTTCCTTCTGTATCTCTCAAAACAGTCAGACCATAAGACCGGAGATTGATCAGTATCCTGAGCCCAACCTCCCTTACAAACAAGCCACTTTTATCATCAATCTGGGCCAACCTTGTGTCTTGGTTTACTGATAGAATGAGCTAGTTTTCTTCAAAACTCCATCAATCACTTCCTTATAATTGGCATCCGCCCCAGTTCGAGTTAATGTAAGGGGTTCGCCTAAGCATGCATAGTTTGAACTTATATTACAGATCAAGGCTGCGTGCTGCCTATATATACCAAAGTACTTGTTTAATCACCGATTTGGTCTAACCTAGCTAAGACCACTGTACATTAGTTTACTGATAGAATGGGCTAGTTTTCCTTGTTTGATGATTGAATTATTAGTTCCAAAAGAAAACTATGCACCAGTCAGCTTCTAAGAGTTGGTATATATGTTCCCCAATTCGAGTTCAAGTGGGGAACTAGAACTGTATAATTGTACTTTATATTAATGTATTATGACTGTGGTGGTACATTTACGATGCCAAGATATTTTTAATATGGGCACGATTCTCACATTACATCGGTGAACCCCATTTAGAAAATCGACAGATCCATGGGACAGACTGTGCTGGTGCTCCCCGCCGTAGTACTCCGGTCCTACCTTCTCACATTTATCACGATGCTAGCTAAATCAGTTTGATGAAAATTTGATTTTGAAATCAAATCCGTCAAGCAGCCGGTAGAGTGGATGTAGGTGTGAATTGGGTGTGTTTGACTACGTCGAGTCTTCGATCTAAATCAAGTGATCTAAGCTCTTAGGATTTTATATCTGAGGATCTTATGCCGTTGATTTCTAAAAATGATCATCTGAATCGTATGTTTGCAAGATGCGATGATTACACCTTAGAATTGTAAAACTTGATCTCAAGTTAGAAGCCCATCATCTAGGCTCAAAAATCCATGAATTTAAGACATAGATTGATAACGACAAAACAAATACTGATTGTTTGCTAGAAGTGATGTATGGCACTCTTCAATCTGCAGCCACTGGATTGAAACCAATTGGATTGGAATCAGCCAGCTAACATTCAGTTGACGGTCGATCCAGAATCTTCATTCGTATATAACGAGAAAAACCAAATTATACATGGGGTCCTTGGAAAATCATAGAGTAAATGTTTCAATTGAAACTTCCAAAGCAAACTGCCGGTTCATGTAGTAGGTGCAGACATGGACCTGGAACCTTCCATATTGATTTTTATCAAGAACATGAAACAGTTGGGAATTCATAGCATTAATGAATGTCTGCTGTTTCTAACTCCGAGCCACCTTTGACCATTATGATGTCATTGGATCAGCAAATATACACATGGTTTGTGTGTGGAGTACTATCAAGCTTAAAACTTGACAACTACCCCGGACGCTGACAAGCATTTTTCCTTTCTGATCTCCTCATGGGTTCGATGACCATCGAACGCTGAAGAGTGGAGAAAAACAGAGAGCGGCTTGGATGATCAGAGCTGTCAAGGTCGAGAAACAGTGAGATTAGAGCTCTATCTTCGGGAAACTAGAGATCTCAAGAAAGGAAATTGATTCTCTACTAATTTTTAGGACCAAACGCAAAATTTACCACATTTCTCTTCATACTTCGCCATTCTGTTAGTCTTGATCTGTTGATCTCCAATAGGTCTTTTCCCCTTCAACCTGTACTTTGGTGCAACATTCGTATTCAAGTAATATTCCAGTGCCAATGGTAGTGATTTCTGTAAAGAGGAAATCCGGATCAATACCTATATATGTAGTAGACGACCTAAGTTGAGATGGAACATGTGGATCACTTCAATATTCAAGAGCTACCCAGTGAAAATTTAATGAATATCTTGGAGTTTGTGGCTAGACCATCAATCTTGCTGGTATCATAAAATGTGAATCTGCAGACCCGAATCTGGGACGTCCTTAATTTTCGAAACCACAGATTTGGGCAGTTCGACCATAGCTGGATCTATCCACTCAGAGTTTTGAAGAAACAGCCAGATGTCTGGTTACAAATGCTGGACGACAAAATTCATGAATTTTATGCACGTATGAGAAAGAGGGAATTGAAACAGAGAAGCTAGTTCTCTGCAGCCATGATGCTTTCCTATATCTAAGTTGATCAATTTAACTGCTGCTAAATTCTTTTCTTATTTGATTGATAAGCTGTGATTATGCAGACTTCTGTCAAATTATGAACATGGAAACACACAATATCCTTTCCTATATATAAGTTGATCAATTTAACTGCTGTTAAATTCTTTTCTTATTTGATTGATAAGCTGTGATTATGCAGACTTCTGTCAAATTATGAACATGGAAACACACTCTAGATATTGAAGCTCTCAACCAATGTTGAACTGTCATCTCCAGGTTAGGAAAGAGTTTAGTTTGTTGTCTATTCTTCAGCTCCTAACTCGATTGCCCATGGCGAGAACAGTTCGGAACCTCACCTGCTGGCAGCATCATGCGGCCTTCTTTCACTTGAAAATCACATTGCTCCATTCGGCACCAGATCGTGTGTGTGTGTGTGTGTGCAATTGCCTACACAAACCCACATTGTTCCTCGACCGGTACTGGTGTATGTGTATGTTTGCCACGAAATTAAGAAGTCCAGGCCAATGGAAAGGGCAAGTAGTGCTAGGAAACGAGTCAAAACTAATTGAACAAGGGATGCATGCTTAGCTAGAATCAAACTCACTATTAACGAGTCATGCTAACATTTATTTCAGCTTGTTCATTTAAGAGTTTGAAAGTTAAAGATTTCAATGTTTGGAGCTTATAGAATTGAATTTGCTGATAAAGGAACTGCAATTTCTGTATGAATGTTTAAGATTTTGGGCATGAAGATCATATCATAGCCCAGATTGCTTTGGAAGAAAATCTCAAAACTAGGAAATCTAATTACAGGTTTTCAACTCATGAGAATGGTCTATAGTACACAGTCAAAGGGTTCAAAATTTGAATCTAGTGGTCATTATCATGTTCCGGTGTGTGTTACTCCTCTGGGCTACAAACGATGGCAAGCACGATATCTAAGTTGAAGGTTGTACTGTAGTTCCATCCAGACTCCGAAGGAAGCCACAGTCTTGAAGGCATAAGAGTATAACCTTGAAGGTTTTATGCCCAGGATGGTTTCTCCTAAGTAAAGTTATGAGAGTGGGAAACAATTTTTCTGCACATGTAAACGAGATTAGGAAGTGTAACTGAGGCAAACAAGTATGTTCGATATTTGCAATCAAAATCACTTATGTGAAATTTTTTTTTCTCAATAAAGCAAGAATTTGTACAAACTTAATGGCTTATGAGCACAATATTGGAAATAAAGATTTCGAATGCATGATTTGTTAACATATGAATTGGATCTTGCATTTCGATCGAATTCGTATTGTTTTGCTTGGATTATATCTACCGTCGATCCGATACTACGGTACCTAACTCAACGCTTTATGTGGCATGTGGACTTCACATTCAAGCAACATCAGTTCGAAGCCACATATTTTGGTTTTGTTAGCAGTTCCAGATTCAAGGCTTCTATTTGATACTCTACTACTTGACATGAAATCCGAATCGATCAGATTCATAGATACCTTGACAGATTGAACCACTTAATGAGACGCCTGGTTTTTCATGCTATATGAAGTACAATATAAGCAAACTGCATGACAATGTTGAGAAAATGCATTCTTTTAATTTCTCTTTTAATTGCTCATTTTGTATATAATTCACGCAGTGTAATGTGAAATGTTCGTGAATGTCTGTAAAATTTTCAAATTTATGTATTAAAAGAGATACCTAAAGCCCAGAACAGTTTGTGTGTGTTCGGCACCTAACATGGAGCCCTGTGTTAAGGGAGAGGAGTATCTTATATATCAGTTTTGAAGAAAATGGGCATTTTAGTTATTTTCTCAAGAAAAAAGTAACTATTTTTTTCATCTTTGGCCTTACATGGGAAGTTCTTTTTTTGAAATGCAAGGGCATAATGATGTTGCTAAATGGTTAAAATTTTAAAATTTATTTTAAGAAAAATCGTTATATGAGCATCAATGAGAGTTTATTATACAACAAGGGTTTATGGTAGCTTTATCAATATTTTATAATACTTATATCAATGTATTTTTAATATTTAACCATCTTCAAATTAGTATATTAGAATCTCTTGGTATGGAAATTTGTAAAGTTAGTTCTCATGTTTCATCCTAAATAAAATCCACCGTTTGAGGTAGGGGAAGATTGTTGTGCAGTAAAAAGGAAAAACAGTAGAGAAGAAAATGGTGAGAAAGGGAGAAGAAAGTAGAACATCTGAATTTCAGACTGGTTAAACCCATTACTCTACATACGTATAAAATCTACCAAGTCATCGTTGTTAAATCTTGTTCACGAACGAATGATAAAAGGAGGTTCTGAATCGCATCGAGCTGGAGTGTAGATTATGTTTTAATTAGAGTGTCATGTTGGTGTTGCAGTTTAATCCAGCGGCCCAGTTGCCAGTAGCGGAGCCAGAAAAATTTGCTGCAGGGACGCTCCTTTTAAAATACTCATATATGGTAGGACACATGTGTATATATATACATATATATACATGCACCCTATTTAATTAGAGTGTCATTTTGGTGTTGCAGTTTAATCCAGTGGCCCAGTTGCTAGTGGCGGAGCCAGAAAAATTCGCTGGAGGGACACTCCTTTTAAAATACTCATATATGGTAGGACATACACACACACACACACACACACACATATATATATATATATATATATATATATATATATATATATATATATATATATGTGTGTGTGTGTGTGTGTGTGTGTGACTCTGTGTGTGCGCGCGTTTCATATCTTGTCCCAAACGTGGACTCCAGAGTCAAGTCAATGGGTTTAGATTAATTTGATTCTGGTTCTTGCCCTCTTGAAAAGAGAAACTCGCCATCTGCTTCACCACATTTTCTCAAAGGAATCTTGCATTGTCACTTTCAGTTGATCTCATCCAATAATTTTCCTATGGAAGCAGGGAAGCCGTCGCATTCTTCTTCGAGCCCACGGACTGGACAGTCAGAATTCTATGTTCTCCAACGCCAATTATGTGCTTGGATGGGATTGCCCAACAGATCTGAGTTTCTTGATCCAACCTTTTTTATTTTAGGCTAGTATAACTTCAATTTGAAGAAGGGATAGCACAAAGATGATCATATTTGACTTTGTTTAATCAGATTTGCCTGCGTTTTTTGTTATACCACCAAAAACTTGGCATGTCCTTTTATGAATTTCCAAGTTCTTATGCACCGGGGTTATCTGAACTTGAACCATTAGAAATCCCATAACAGGAATTTCCAACTGACGTTTGGATTCCAATCTTTTTTCAGTAAGGCTTGCAATTGGATTGGGTATATATAGTTGGATTTATTTTCGCTATGTATTTTTCATAGGAGAGGTATTTCATTCTATGCATATAAAAGAGCAAAAGCTCCCGCCCAACCCCTCATCTCTTTAGGGTACAAGACATACTTTCAAAATTCATTGGCTTCTACGAGCATGTGGCTTTCAAGAATATTCTCAAAAATTGAGCATCTACTTGTTAATTTTAAAAAGATTAGTGGTGATTTGTTGTTTTTCGAATATCTGGCACTTTTTTGCAATGTTTGTTTTAAAACTTTTTTTTTTTTTCATTTGTCTATGAATTTAGTGTTCCCTAACTTAAATTTTGCACCTGGTAATGCAAGGTGATGGTAACATAGAAAACTAATTGCTTCTTTATGGGACCCACAAAACCGCGGGCTTGACTAACGCGTAATAAGGCACATCTCGTTTGGCAATTTGCGATGGGGTGAAGGCTAACCCCGCCTTCCCCAGAGCCCCAGGGTCAAGGGTTGCTTCGAAAGTCGCTCATGTACATTATTTGGCTGCACATGAACCCACAGATAAATTAAACTCCCAACCCTAAGCTTGAGAATGGAAGAGAAGGGCCCTCATGTGCAACACTAATTATATAATTGCGACTCTTATAATTGATTACCAATTGACATCTTGCTTGAAAGCAGACAATAGTTTGGACAAACTCTCTTTTCTTACAAGCACATATAAAACGTTGGTCGTATAAATCCGAACAACCATACTATAGCACATAAAAGGAACGAATATTTGTGTTCACACTTTGTATCCTTAGACTTTTTTTTCTTTTAACTTTTAAGTTTAAGTTCACTCATGTTATGGGGTGTAACATAACGTGTCAAACAAGGGTGCGGAAAGAAGACGTTGTGAGTTTGGTTCCGAAGTGCATACTCTACCTAATAGGATAAGAGCATTTTAGTAATAGACGGCACATTAAACTTAGACTCGGCAGCGACGCAGCTCTAAACTGTAGAGGTTGGAATTCTATACTAGATAAAGAGGTGGTCACACCAGGCATTAACATAGCCTGGATCATAGAAAAAGTAAAAGGAGCATGAATAACTCCTCTTCAATTGGCAGCATCACTATATATAATGAATTCATTATGGTATGACCACATTAAATACCTCTCGCGCGGTTCTCATGTTTGGAACTAACTGGTGGATATGAACCCCAGGAACTCTCCTCCAAGACAGTCAGGTCAACACTACTTTTCCAAGTTTTTAAAGATATCTGGTGTCACCAAGAAATTTTTTGTGATTCAAATGGGAAGATGACAGTTCACGTTACTGTAGCTATTAAGATGCTGATTGATGTGCATGGTTTTAGTCGATGTCGATGCTAAGGAACAAGGTAAGAACCATCTCCCTAGTCCACTTTTCACTTTCTGAGATAAATAAGTTTCCTTGATGGAGATTTATTGCCTTCATCTTTCTTACAGCTAAGTTTTTATCCTTTTAAAACTTAATATCCACTTCACAATATCATCAAATCTGACATATGAGAGTACATATAAATGTATACGGATAGAGTAACTCAATCATGTTATTATCCTCCATCAAGCTGATCAAAAGGACTCCTGAATTGTGTTGAAAGTACAAAAAAAAAAATTAACTAATCCTTCCAGCAATAAATTTTTACTTTCATGTCTAAAAAATTTTAAAAAAAAAACATAAATATCATATTTTTTTAGGCATGCAACTTATGAGCCAAAATTCAGGCGCTATTGATTCCAGAATTCTTGTAAAATCTTATTTCCGAGTTGGAAAGCTTTTGTAACAAAAAATATCACATGATATAGATGGGCTTGATCTCCTTGGATTTGCTCACCTCCAAACAGGGAGTCATGGTAAGATGTGTGATAACTTTAACGGGTCTAATACGGCGGCCTCCTCTTGTCTTTGTCAAGCTGTCCTTTTGGCACAGGGAAACTTGGCCGAACCACTCCACGTGACGTCCCTCTGTTTTCCCCTTGTCCATGGCTGGGAGTCTTGACACAGTCGTCAACTCTTGCTTCATCGTTACTCAAAAGCCATGGATTGACTAAGGTTACCAGTACGTTTTTATTTTATTATTTAAATCGGTGTAAAATATTGTAAGTTGGGATTTAAAATTTAAACAATTGAAAATCAAGGCTATATATATATATATATATATATATATATATATATATATATATAATTTATTTTTGGGGATAGTTAATGCTGAGATGCAAGAGGGATGGAGGGTTTTGTGTCCAAACCTGGATTTGAGTGAGAAAATTTACCAATTTCCATGCTTGAATGTAGGATCTTAAGCTACGCACAAGTTTGATCAGGAAAAGTAAAATTTGCTTACAAACTTGATTATTTTGAGTATGGAAAGGTTGGACTCTTCGGACCCTTGGAAGAGATCAATGTCTTTTAGCAGGAACTGGCTTCAGAGATCGTTTAATGGTTACAGGACACGCGGACAGGACCCTTAGAGGTCGTTATATAGGTACTTATAAAAGATGCACGGGGAAGCAACAACTTGTTAAGAAGGAAGGAAGGAAGGAAACAATGTGTTGCACCCTTCCCAATAAAGTTGTTTGTTGAGAACCCTGTTTCCTGCAAGGCAACCACCAAGTCTTGTTTCTTCCACACACACTAAATAAGGGCTTCCCTTTTCCCAATTCGTCAGACTCCATTACACTAGGTAAGCATGCAAGCCAAGAGTTTGTTCTTATTATTATTATTATTATTTAGGGGGAGGAGATCAAGAGAGGAGGCAAAGGGTATCTTACAAAATATTCATATGATAAATTTCAATTCTTGATAATTTAGAGGAGGGGGCAGTCAAAGCTACGGCTATTATCGAGAATGGATATCCATTGCCTACACCAGCCCACTACGAGCATGTGTTAACATCCTGATTTTTATGCATGAGTAGAGTAGTTATGTTCTATAATTTGCTTAAGTTGATAATCCACCTGAGTTCGTTTATATGACTGGCTGGTAATAGAGGAATCTGAATGTGTAACCCAAGAGGGAAAGACCCCAGACGAGTACCCACAAAGGCAGAGGCCGATCGGGGAAAGTGAGATGGTCATGTCATGAGGGAAACACAGTAAAGATGAGTCTTGCGCCTACCAGTTCATATAAAGGATAAAGGTTATTTCAATTCTTGCAAGAGGATAGA